>CM022705.1:63196233-63612924 GCA_012295165.1 Asparagus setaceus | reverse complement strand
GGTTTGATTAAAGAGCAAACAAATTGTTGACTAGTTAATGAAAAAACCATTAGATCTTTTAATGCAATAAAAAGAAATAAGCTCGTATTTAAAAGGGGATATTGGATCGAGTTATCACCTAATTTAGCAAAATGAATTACCAAGAAAAGGAAGTGGTAAAATCCACCTCTGATGTCACTACCAACATAGACTTTACCACTAATCTATGTCTTGATAGCTCATTTAGTAAAACGAGTTGCCACCTTATACTCAATTTTTCCTCAAGGAATCGAGTGAAAATAACATGTCTAGCTATAGGGGCAGATTTAAATAGGTGTATTGGTGCACACCCCTGAAAATTTATAATTTGCATATACATCTTTGTAACATTTACGACAATGCCCTCCCCCCCTAAATGTTAAAAAGTGCATCTCAAGCTATCTAAAACACTAAATAAGTTAGTAGCAAATTAAATTAGTCTAATAGAAAGTAAAAGTATATTTAGCTTTTCAACCATCAAATAGGCTCAATGGAGCTAATAAAGTGTACCAAGTACATCTCCATCAGATATTATAGTTTTATAATATTATATTTTTATTTTAAGATGAATAGATACTTGTCTGCGCCCCACCCCCCCAAAAAAAAGAAAAATTTTCTACATCCGCCACTTGCTAGCTATATGGATAAGTCAAGAAACTATAAGTTATGAGAAGGCATCAACATTTTAACCCATAATAATAATAAATTTTCGCTTTTGTATCTTGAAATGTTTGGAGAATCTACCTCAACATCATGCAGTGAGATCAAGCCATCTTCTAGACCTATAGCTATTGCTTTGCCATCAGGACGCCAACAAAGAGATGTAACACATTTTCCTGACAGAGAGTAACATAAAGTGCTATGAACACTCAAAAATATTGTCAGACTCTTACGACTGTAACTCCTCAAGTGAACCACTAAAAAGAGCCTGCTAACAAGATTTACGCTTCCATAGGTAAATCATTGCATGATGAGAGTCCAATGAGAGTGCTAATAACAATTACAAGCATCATGCATCAAAACTCGTAAGAAGAAAGAGACTTTTATCACTAATTATATTTGTCAAACAAGATAATAGTTGGTAAAATCGACAAGCATACCCCTCCTTTTAGATGCACCATTAACGCTTTCAATATTTGCATTGCTATCTGAAATTTTGTAGGGAGGGATCCGCTCTTATGTGTATACAACAAATAATGGTCAGATGTGATTCATTAGAAATCCTTAAAGCCTCCAAAAGGGGCTTTCACCCAAATCTAACAAAAGTGGAATCAAGCATCACTGGACCTAATCTGAGCTCATTAGCATCTCAACTTATTTGGCAAAGAATTTCACAAAGTAGATTTGAGTTGGAAGTATTTCTCCATATAGGGGAATATGAGATTATAAATGTTTCAACCAATAGTTGGACTAAATGATATTAAAGGGATAGGATTGTGGAATAAAGTGAATCAAGATAGCCCAATTTTATCAAATAGTGAGCATTATCTCATTTACACCTCTTTGCATAGTCCTTCAACATGGAATCCTCTTTCCTTTTCATTGGAAAACTAGGTGTCAAGGAAGTAAGTTGTGGAAGTAAAGCGTTACATGTCTTAAAAACCGTCTAATTACAGACTTGACTAAGTTACTACTGTGGTTCATAAAAAAAATCCTCCCGAAAGAGTTTAAAGCATGCTAGACTTGAAAATAACAAGATTAATTTTCCCAAATAACAAACATTGTCGTGCCGGGAGATCTCAGTTCACATCCCAATCAAGCTATGAACTCTATGGAGTCCTAATGAGATAAAAGTTGGTCACTACTTTGCTTCCATGGTTTTGTGGCCATAAAACATAGAGTTGGGTATCATAGTGATAGTTGGAGCAACGAATGTAGATCAAGACTTTAATACAACAAGGTTATAATGATCAACACTTGGGAAACGAAGAAGAATCTTAATGACTCCTAGAGGACCTCAAAGACATTTCGCAAGGGCATTGAAGCATGAGTATTCAAGAGTGTCATTCATATCACTAGAGAAGCAGAAATACATTTCTTAAACTAGAAAAGAGAAAATATAGCATCCAAATATAGATTATATTGTCCCTCCAAATTAAAGGGCATGTCCATTAGAATAGGGTAACAAAAGAACACTTTTCATCTCCAGCTGCTCCATTTAAATATTAATTTTTCAAAATAATAGAATATATCTTCTATTTTCATGGCAACCAAGAATAATACATTCTACAATTCAATCTTACTTTAGCATATGACCTTCACAAACAAGCTACAGTGCTTGCATCTATTTGGTGGAAAAGGGACTTCTATATATAATAAAAATTTCACAAGTTTATGTTGTATCATGAACTCTTCAAAGATACAAAAAGCAAATGTTGAGCCCACGAAGTTTTAGCATGCACATTATAAAGTTTAAACATTTCATATTAATGTTGAGACTTACTGCGGACAGGTTCAAGTCCTTCTATTTAATAGTTAGGAGTCAAATTACATCCCAAACTAACTTAATTAAAAATATTTGTTTTCTTTTACTTATATCTTCTAAGGGCTTGTTTGGCAACTCATCCACTAACTTGGATAAGGGCACTAACTTGGATAAAAGCTTAAATTGCGTTCGGCAAAAACTTGTACAAGATTGGACTAGCTTTTTTAGTTCAAAAAAGATACCCTTATCTAGGTTATCATTGGACCACCCTAACCTTGGTTCAATCCTAACCAGGTGAAGGCCTTAATTGGATTAGTGTGAAGTTGCCGAACACACCCTAAGAATAGAGGAAAGAACGGAGTGAGAAGTTGAAAAACTAAAGGCTACCGTTACATTGTATGGCCAGTTACGATGAGAAAGGCGAAAGAAGATATATGAATACTTGGTGTTGCCTTTTAAGAAGACGCATTTGCCTATGTAAACCACACGGTTGGAATGATATCTCAAAGATGCCTCACGGCAAATGTTCAACACATTTCCTTCTTGTACTTGAAGAAATCTTCTAGCAATTATTTCTGTTGGAAAAAAATAGGTCCTCGCCCTCTATAATATCCTTATACTAAAAACATTCATGAAAGGCACAATAGTAATTTGCTGGGTTCTTTTGTGTAAGGATGCACTTCCATATAGTATCTTTCCATGGGATACACTAACACTAAAATCTATAGGTCATACAACATCAATGCGAAAAAAGACATGCAGAAAAGAATATAGCTAACTGAGAAATGTTGATATGGATGAGCAAATACTAAATTAGGATAAGAGATGAGTTTATCTTATGAAGCAAGAGGTAACTTCATTAAAGGATAATATAAAGGGAATAAGCTAAGATTGTCAAGGCATGTGAATACTGACTGACAGGTGTCGTAGTCAAAGAACAATGATAGAATATAGCCAAACAAGTGTATTTAAGTAGATGCATATAGGCCCTTCACAAGGTCATTGAGCAAGTTGCTAATTAAAAAAGGGAGGTGACTCTCTTTCGAGTTGAACGGGAAAAAGCATTCATATAACTAGCTCAAAAATCAGTTCTACAGTATTCTCGTCCTACGTCATTTCTTATGAGTGATGTCATCGTTATCTTTCCATTTATACAGTACTAGTATTATAGAGCATGTGATGCACGCATGAAACACAGGGGATATAGTCGAATTATCAAGGGAGATAATGGTTAGGCTTTTTTATTGTTTTGGATTTTGCCAAGTTTGAGGGCATTTAATTTTTTCAAGTGTGGGGCATTTACATTAATTTTCTGAATAGTAAGGGCATTCCTGCAAGTGTGGGGGTGTTTTCTTTGTTTTCCCAAAGTGCGAGAATATTTCTGGAATTTCTAAAAATTTATGCATGTGGTGAAAACACCAAAAGGGAGGCTTTTATTAAATGTATAGTCACTGACATCACCCATCTCCTCTTAAAATCACGATGAATCAAATAATCGAAAATGATCTCAGCTTTATATGTTAAAAATATATCTCAAACCTTACTAATATCGGTTTTAGGTTGATATTCGAACTGAAGCTGACAGAATAATATGTTGCATTACAAATGCTTAATAGTAATAGTACCCACCAAGTTGCTAAAACTTGAACAAACAAGTGAATAACGTGTTGCATTACAAATGCTTAATGACAAACCTGGAGAGATCATCCAAAGCCTTTGCCAATTGAATCGATGGAGGAGGACCTTGGATTCTTCAGTGACCATAGCAAGCAAATCCTTCTCCGTATTCCATTCCGCAGTCTTAATCTAAAAGAAAAAAAATGAAGAAGAAGACTTAAAATTTAGGCGAACAAAAGAGGATTAGGGTTTTAGCAATTAGAACCTGCGAAGGGATTGGCTTTTCAAACTGGAGCTGAAAAGGGATCGCCGTTGAAGTAGATTCTTCGAGCTCAGCGTCAATCTCATCTTCAGCCATGGCTCTGTAAGAATCGAAGGCGGGATAGAGCTGATCAAATGTTAAAAGAGTGAGCATTTGTGACATTTATGTCCAGAAAGCTCATTACACACTTTGGTAGACAAAAATGAAAACCCTAATTACGAACAAATTAACATTAAACCCTAATTGACAAATGTTAAAGATCAGTAAACTAAAACTTATAGGAGAGTCAGGGACTAGGGGTGGCAAACGGGTCGCGTCAAGTTGGGTCGGGTTAAAGTTGACCTGACCTATATAAGCTTGACCCAACCCAACCTATTTAGTAAACAGGTTAATGATACCCAACACATTTATTAAACGGGTTAACCAACCCAACCCGTGCAACCTGAATGACCCAATTATCATTATACACATATACTTGTTTCTGACTTTCATTCATCATACAAACAGTTCATTTCAATGCACTTACTATTATCTCCTGGTATCTACATTTGGAGTAACATGAATCGTGCCATGGTCCTAGATTAAATCAGCAGTTTAGCACTAAACCACTTCTAAAGCAAGAGTGATATCACATAAACACTGGTTGAGCCGAAAAAATTATTAATTAGATACAAGGATATAAAACATTCCTTATGTCAAATTCACAACCTTTCAACAAATAATTCAAACAAGGCACCAAAATGTAACAAGACAATCAACTCAAATAAGAAGCACAGTCTCAGATATAGCAAAGTTTTCAAATAATTTAGAAAGGATAAATCTCTACTCTAAAAATTGGAAATTTTGAAAATTGTAGCAGCATATAAAAGAGTTGCTGATTATGACCCAGAAAAAGCAAAGTCAACCATTCTTTTATTAATCAGAAACCCAACTCCAAAGAATCCACAAAGCAAAAAATAAAATAATAATATTAATTAATAACTAAAAATCAACTCTAATTCAAAGAACTCAACAAAAAAGTTGCAGCAATACTCTCCACACACCCAAAAAAAACTTACAAATTTGAAATAAGCGACCTCTTAGTCCAAAGTTACATAAGGCTTAGCAAAGCAACTTAATAACATGAATACATAATTGCAACAGCAACGTTAAGGGTCCATTATGAGGGAATTGAAGGTTAAAAAGAAAATTAGAGAAAGAGAAAAGAGAAAGATAGAGAATGCACAGAACTTACTTCGACAAACTGACGAGAGATGCGGAGGCGGAGACGAAGAGGCGGCGGAGCTAGACTTTGAATCGCCTGGATCGCTTATCGAGGGAGAGAGAGAGGAGAGAAAAGGGGTATTGAGATTTCAGGTTAGGTTTTATTTTATTTCGTGCAATGGGTTTGGGTTATGGGCCAGTTATCAAATGGGCTTTTCTTTTTCACTAGGGGCTGTTTGGTTCATTTCCTAGGAAATAAAAAAGAGAAATCTGACAAAGAAATTATCATATAGGTTTCCAAATAATTTCCTTACAAAGAATTTTAAAATGAATTTTCTAGAAAGAGTGTCAAATTAACTAATGTAAAGGTGACATCTTATTCTCCCTCTTGATTTTCAAGTGGGAATCAAACAAAAGAAAAGAAAAATTTATAGGAAATAGATTTCCTATAATGTGGTTTCTTGGTTTTTGGCCAACCAAACAGGCTTAGGGTCTATTTGTTTACATGGAAGTAGCTATGAAGAAACCAAAGTAAAGAAAATAGAGACTATTTCTGCTACTTTCGAGCAAAAAAGTATGTTTATTTCCCTGAAAAAGCTACTTCCAGTGCTTTCCTACATGTTGTCATGGCGCCTACGTGTCATCCCTACTTCTTGAATATTTTCCTTCCCTTAAGGATCAGAAATACCTCAGAAGTAGCTGAAACTTAGTCAATTTATGAATAAAATCAATTTTTTTATTGCATGGCTATTCTCTTTCTAAATAAAATCCTAAAAGTTCCTCTTTCTTTCTTCCTAACAATATTTATAATTGTTATCTAAACAAAAAAGTGAATGAAGTGAAAGAAATACTACTCCCTCTACTTCCAAAAGTTTATGAAACATACAAAACAAGTAGTACTTCTGTTGCTTCCTACTTGATAATTTTAGGAGTAATAGATTCGATCTACTTCTTCCTTCTGATACGTCAAATCAACCAAACGGGCCATTAGTTAAAGCTAAACAACCCGCCAAGATAGAGAAGATGAACCACCCAATTCCTAACCGTAAAATAACGACGACGACAAAGGTCTTTATCCCAAATTTTAGGGGTGGCTTACTTAAATTCTCTTTTTTCATAATTGCTTCTAGTCAAGTTCTCTTTCGCCTACTTCAACTCATCCTCTTGCTCCACTAATCATAATCCCAAAGGATTACATTAGCGTATTTTAATGGCTTCTATTGCACATGGACAGACCATCCCAATCGGTTCTCTCGTAATGCCCTTAAATGAAAGTAACATCTAAATTTCCACATAATACATACTGGACTGTGAATACATAAAATAATTTTAATATTTATAGTTCTCCCGTAATATAATCCTTTAGTTTGGCAATTCTGATTTGATTCTTTTATCCCATAATCCTCAAGTTCATCGTCAATAGAATGCTATTGCCCCTTCAATACGAACTATACACTCGTTCATTTTCATGTTTTCCCCTAAAAATTATATCCCTGATTCAAAAGCTTATTTTCAGCTTTCTATTTTAAAAAGCATCTTTTTTTAATATTAATTATATATAAATAAGATAATTACTAATTACGAAATAAGCGATATACAATCAGAAAATTTCATATCCACAACGCGCAGAAGTTGAATATTATCTACTTAAAATGACGAAATTACATTAAAAAATTCCATCATTATTTACCTTTTTCTGGTCCAAGGGAGAGAGATATAAAAGTGCAATGGTAAAGCCGGAAAAGCCCTAATTTTGCTGAAACAAACCAAAAAAATACATGCACAGAGAGGGGGGCATTGGGATTACAGATGGTAAATTTGCACTGTAATACCTTCTTATTTATTCTGTTGCACTATAATATACATGGGTTATCTTAATATTTCCCCTATATTTTCACGGGGTTTTTCACGTATATCCACTTCAAATTATAGTAATATTGTATTACTAATATAGTTGCCACTGAAAGCAGGCGACCCGTGGTAACCATTTAGCACTTATCTCATGTTCAGCCACGTGGCGGCCAGCAACGATATCAGAGGAAGCAAATGATAAAGTCTTTGAAGAAGCAAAGATAGAAACTAGGGCCTCTTCTATTGGCGGACAACTAAAAGAATTGGAATGGCAATGGCTCGGATCTAGTTAACCGCTAAAGTTTTTGATAACTTGAATGGCATCTAAAGTGTCTGATTAGGGTCAACATAAAAGAAATGGTCTTCAGCATATATCGTAATTTACATTTACAAAGGAAGAAGTGGGTATAATTAGATGGCAGCTCATTTTGATAAATGAGCTATTAAGGTATAGCCATGTGGTGAGGCCCAGTCTGTTAGTTACATTAAAAAGTGTGGACAGTACTATTTTATCTCATGATAGCTCGTTTTGTTAAATGAGCTGTTACCTCATAATCATCAAACCCTTTTTCAAAAGACTAGAAAAATATTCAGAAGATGCAGAACCGACCCAATCTTCTAATTAGCATGTGAATCCTGAAAAGAGGAAGATCTTACAAACTATAGTGATTACTAGCGGGGGATAAATACATATGCACGGAAACTTGGCAACTTGATAAGTAATTACATATAAGATTGCAAGGTCAATTGCAATGTGAAAAGCTTTAAAATATCTCCCTCATTCTATTTCTTCTGCAAGTTTCACATGAGAGCTTGCAGTGGCACTCATGATCAACTTACACGGAAAAAGGCGGATCAACATCATGTTCTTTGTAATTATACCCTTCTTGAATTTACCTCTGCAGAAGTTGAAATCAATATTTCTACTTCGACACCCACCAAAAACCATGGTTAAATCACAATGGAGGAGATTGGAAAAACAATCGGTTCTAGTTGCATTATTATCTTAGCGCGAGAAGATGATTGGTGTATTTATGGTAGAGTAGTTTATGTCTATATTTCAGTTTGACCAAATAAATCTTACCATGTATTCCAATATTGCGGTAACCTAGTTTTGTTTCTGTAGGTAAAAAGGAATTTGAAGGTCCAAGTTAAGGTTATGCCTATTTTTGTAAAACTTAATTCCATTAAGTTGCTCCTAATTGAAGGCTTAAATAGTTAACTTCTCACACGCGGTCAAGCTCTACGGATGAATTCCTCTTCTACGACTTTAGCTACGTGTAAAACTTATAACTCACTAGTAGAAATAGGCCCATTCGTGACGGCGGATCCTGTCACGAATACCCCCAAACCCGTCAAAAATATGCATTTCTGATGAGGTGCCGTCACGAATACGGCGTCAGCAAATATGCCGTCAGAAATGCCTCTATTGCTGACGGAATTTCGTCAGAAATACACATTACTGACGGGTTATTGGTGACGGCTTTATTCTTGACGGCAAGTCGTCAGGGATGTATATTGGTGACGCAAAATGCCGTCACCAAAGGTACAAACATTGGTGACGGCCCACTCGTAAGTAATACATATTGCTGATGGGATCGTCGTCAAGCATGTATAAACATTGCTGATGGAAAAGAATTTGACATAACAAAGACCCATCAAGCAAAGAATTTGATAACAACATCAAGACCAAACCCCGTCTTAATCATCTTTGAATAAACCCTCAAAGCCACTCTAACAATCCCCATCTCACACAACCCATGAATCAAAATTGTAGATAATAAAGTAAACGAAGTAAGTACACTTCAGTAATTATGTTAGCATGTATTGCCGACATAATTGCCTAATTAGCATGATATGCCCTACTTTGGATCATTAATCATTAGGTACTTGAGGAAATATTAGTTTTAGCTACTAACTAAGAGGATCCCACCTCTTGTAAATTATACTTATTTATATCTATTTCTTTATCCAAGATAAATCATACCATTCAGGGAATGATAAACAATTTTAATTAATAAAGTACTGATCCATCCAGGGTCTGATTGGAGTGAAGATAACCCAAATCCCTAGTGTTTAATCATAATTAGTCTCTGTGTTGCAACAACATCGTCAACAATGAGTAGGTGACCTAAAACTAATGGATATGTTCAAGCTCTCAAGCCTCATACCTCTTCTTTATGCACAATGCAAAAATTATTCCCCTAATGTCCCTTTAAATCACTTCAACTATATACCTAACCAAAGTACAAAATTCTACATCTAACTAAAATGTGCTAGCATCCAATTAACTTGCGTCAAAAATCCTCACCATCTCACACAACCCATGAATCAAAATTGTAGATAATAAAGTAAGCGAAGTAAGTACACTTCAGTGATTATATTAGCATATATCGCTGACATAATTGCCTAATTAGCATGATATGCCCTACTTTGGATCATTAATCATTAGGTACTTGAGGAAATATTAGTTTTAGCTACTAACTAAGAGGATCCCACCTCTTGTAAATTATACTTATTTATATCTATTTCTTTATCCAAGATAAATCATACCATTCAGGGAATGATAAACAATTTTAATTAATAAAGTACTGATCCATCCAGGGTCTGATTGGAGTGAAGATAACCCAAATCCCTAGTGTTTAATCATAATTAGTCTCTGTGTTGCAACAACATCGTCAACAATGAGTAGGTGACCTAAAACTAATGGATATGTTCAAGCTCTCAAGCCTCATACCTCTTCTTTATGCACAATGCAAAAATTATTCCCCTAATGTCCCTTTAAATCACTTCAACTATATACCTAACCAAAGTACAAAATTCTACATCTAACTAAAAATGTGCTAGCATCCAATTAACTTGCGTCAAAAATCCTCACCATCTCACACAACCCATGAATCAAAATTGTAGATAATAAAGTAAGCGAAGTAAGTACACTTCAGTGATTATATTAGCATATATCGCTGACATAATTGCCTAATTAGCATGATATGCCCTACTTTGGATCATTAATCATTAGGTACTTGAGGAAATATTAGTTTTTAGCTACTAACTAAGAGGATCCCACCTCTTGTAAATTATACTTATTTATATCTATTTCTTTATCCAAGATAAATCATACCATTCAGGGAATGATAAACAATTTTAATTAATAAAGTACTGATCCATCCAGGGTCTGATTGGAGTGAAGATAACCCAAATCCCTAGTGTTTAATCATAATTAGTCTCTGTGTTGCAACAACATCGTCAACAATGAGTAGGTGACCTAAAACTAATGGATATGTTCAAGCTCTCAAGCCTACGCATACCTCTTCTTTATGCACAATGCAAAAATTATTCCCCTAATGTCCCTTTAAATCACTTCAACTATATACCTAACCAAAGTACAAAATTCTACATCTAACTAAAAATGTGCTAGCATCCAATTAACTTGCGTCAAAAAATCCTCACCATCTCACACAACCCATGAATCAAAATCCCATGCTCCATCATCTCCTTAAACCTCCTAACCCTACACAACCCGCTTAGCATCACATTGTACATCGCCATGTTCGGCTTTACCTCGCCATCCCTCAGCAGCCTCTCCCAGACCCCCATCCCCTTCTCATACTCCCCTCTGTTCAACAACCCGCCAATCAAAGCATTGTAACACACAACGTGGGCCTAACATTTCTCCCGCACATTTCATCGAACACCTCAAGGGCATTCTCCAATTCACAAATTTAGTACTGTAACTTACAGTGTTCCTTGTTCCTTCCTTACACATTTAACGAACTTTTTAAGGATAAATACCCAAATTTCATAAGCCCAACAATGCCAAAAAATACCCAAATTTTCATAAACCCAACAATGGACAAAATACCAAAATTTTCCAAATAATAAGAAAAATTGCAGAAATTACCTTAATTTTGTTGGCTGGAGTAGGAGGAGTAATCGGCAGATAATTTGCTGTAAAAGAGAGGGAAATTAAGGTTAGAAATTGAAATTAGGATTAGGGTTTTAAAGAAGAGGATAGAGTATTCACATGTAAAGAGGCGGTGTGAAAATACGGCAGCAACGGGCCGGAGGAGGAGTTGATTTCGGCGAACTGGAGTTGCTGAAATTAGGGCACAAGGAGGAGTTGATTTTGGCGACGGCAGCGACAGCAAGCGTCGTGGAAGTCAGACGAGATGGAGGGCAACGGGAATGAGAGCGGTATCACAGGAGAGGGTTTGGCGACGTTGGCGGTGTCGAAGGAGAGCGGAGGCTCGGCGAGCGGCTCTTTCGTTTAGGAACACGAAGGTGGAGGGTTGTTTGGGGTTCTATTCTATTTGGGGGCCAAATTAATTGGAGGGAAACTTCCCTCCATTTATTTCAGTGGGTCCACCAGATTTCTGACGGCATAACTTGTAAATAAACATCATTATATACGGATAATTTACTTAAAATGGGGGCCTAAACTGTTGCTGACGGTGCATCCATCGGAAATATGAAAACCCCATCACCAATGTAAAATATTTGTGACGACCTACTAGTGACGGCATTTTTTGTCAGTAATGTATCTATCTTTGACGCCAATTCTCCCATTATAAATGAGTCGTCACGAATAAGCCTATTTCTACTAGTGACTAATTTATATTGAAGCCAAGGAATTAAGGAAAGCACATGGATCATTCGAAGTCATGAATCTGCTCATAGCACCTATTCGTGTTGTCTTCTAACTTCCATCGAAATGATAAACAAGTAGACTTAAAACCCACTACTGATACTTGTTGCATAGAGAATTCTATCATTGAGCAGCTGTACTCCGCCCACCTCCAAGCTCCTCTTCTCTGATTAAGATTGATTGATTCTGTCATTATTTTTGTTAGAACTTCTCCACCGTTCGACTTACCATCAGTCGATAATTTCATGTGCATATCAAGTCGAGTCATTATCAGATTCCCCATCTATTCTGAATCCAACTCTACATACCGCCCACACAAAGTTTACGGGTATATGCAAATAACAGCTAGTTATAAGAAAATTCAACAACGATCAGGTCTTTTCAATTTTTATATAAATAGACGCAGATGCTTATCTACGCTCCAAGTTGCGCAAGCTAGTGCCAAAGGATTAAAGCAGGCAACTCCAATCTTGTCTCTTCTTTATAAGCTTACACCATTCTGATTGAGCCCCTTCATGATACTAATGACAGTATCTTTCTCTCATGATGAAGGAAAGACATTGTGAGGTCTTTTTCCAAGAGATCAGATAATTTTGAGGCCATTTCTATGCCAAGCAAACTCACATGCTCGTAGATACACTCTTAGTTTCTCAACCTATAAACGGCATTCTCCAGCTTAGCTACGTCTCCACATTCTGTGTATCGATGACATTAATCAATACTAGCCCTATATTTCGCGAGGGGATTGGTTCGTATCAGGACTTGAAAGTTGATTAGAAGGCTTGTCACCCATCGAAGTGCTAAGAATATATCTAGAGTCATTAAGCTATTTTCTTTTTCCCTTTTCGTTCTAATTACGTGTGGGATTTGTCACGAAAATGTGTTCATTATAAAAGCTTAGCTAATTAGACTAAGCAAACACTTAACTTGTCATTTTCAGCTTTTTTATTTTCAAAGGGAAAGGCGATGAGTAGTCATCGATAATAAGGATTGGAGTAGTGGCGGAGTAGGACTAATTGAGAAGCATAAGATAGGTTTCACTTGATTAGTGAAGAGACGCAAGGAAATGAACTTGACAATGTTTTTGGAGGCCGCAATATTTGTGAGGACAACAACAAGAAATGAAGCAAATTATTCTAGTTGGGGAAGTATTAGATGCAATGAAACAGTGAGATTATATTAGTTGACAGTGATGTGCTATCTATTTATGCATACAATGCATGCACTCTGCAGTACAGTGCCTTGCCATATCTTGCCATCTTTCTAGTGTTAATTTTCTCTCTCATATATATACTTTGCTAAAACTAACCACCAAAGAGATTATTAATAATCTCCCTCCGCCGTTACAGTTTAAATAACCTACAAATTAATTGCTCTATCTTTAAACTCTATAAAATAAGAACCTTCTGAACTTTAAATGATCGACGCGAGAAAGGAGAAATTGCCATTCTCTTCTTATTCTCATCTCCTTAATTACTTCTCTTAGGGGGGGTTATTCATTGAGACATTTGGGGGGATAATGGGATAATTTTGGGGATTCTACTTTATGATGTTATTCATTGGGATAATGGAACAAGGATAGTATCTTTTGGTATTATTGGTTTGCTGGAACACTAGTGGGATAATTTTACCACTTGGGATAAAATTATCCCACTCATATACAAATTTTATTGCCCCAATAGTAAAAATTTACCCCATCCTCCATATTGGAACAATTATGTTCCACTTTGAAGGCGATTGGGATAATTTTGAAATATTTTTATATTACTTAATTAATACAAGCTAATTATATTATAAATATATACCATGATATATAAAACATAAAATAATAATATATTCAATATATTATATTATATTATCATGTAATAGAATAAAATACTATTATAATTTAATTTTATGTATAATTTATTCTATTATATTTATTATATATTATTATGCAATATCACATAGTATATTATATCATAATAAAATAGTACAATATATTTATTATAATGCTATATTATATTATTATAATATTATATAATAATGTAATAATATATATTATAATATATTATATTATATTAGTTGTAGTTAATATTTTACTATAGTTAATATAATATTATATTGCATTATATTAAACCAATATAATAATATAGTATAATATAATATAGCATAATATTAAAATTATTGAATATGTTAGTATATTATATTTAATTATATAACATAATATAAATCATGTCATATGATTATATTATATTATATTCATATATTGTATTGATATAATAAAATATATTATTATACTATAATAGAATACGTTTTAGATATTCTGTATATATTATAGTAATTATCATATAATATTATATTATATTTAATTATAATATAGTATTTTAAATAATATTATACTAAATAAAAGAAAATATTATAATATTTTTGCAATAAATTATAACCAATGATACTATATTCTAATATATTAAATTAAATATTATATTATTGAAATATTATATTACATATTTCATATATTCTATCAATTATTATATAATATGGCATACTATTATAATATAATATAATAAATAATTAATAATATTAATTATATTATATTTTAGTATAAGGTAAAATAATGTATTATATTATAATAACATACTAAATGATATATTAAATCTATTGGATAAATAAATTATAGTAATTATCATAAAATATAATATTATATAATAATAATAATATAATATTTTTAATAATGTTATATTGAATAAAATAAAATATTATAATATTTATATTTATATTAAATTAAATATTACATTATTAAAATATTATATTAAATATATTGTTCGTATATTATATCAATTATTATATAATATATCATATTATTATAATATAATATAAAATATTAATTAATAATATTAAACATAGTTATAATTAATTAGTAATTATAATATAACATATTATGTTTTAGTATAAAGTGAAGCAATATATTATATTATAATAACATATTAAATAATATACTAAACTAATTGGATAAATTAGTTTAGACTTAATTGATAAATAAATATTATATTTTAATAAGGTGTCACATCACCAATTATCACATATGAATTATCAAATCAAAGCTTCAAATTATCCCAACTTATCCCACTTTATTCTACTCAAAATATCTCAAAGGGATAAAATCATCCCATTGGAACAATTTTCCCACTTAGCCCCAATTTGTCCCAACCAATAACTCCCCCTTACCCATCGCAGTGCACTTGAATGTTTTTGAGCGCATGGGTTAGAGTTGCAGTCAGACTAAATTGTATCTGGTTTGATTCAGACCCAATCCTAAATGACTGGGATCGACCCCTTCTATTCATTCATTAAAGGGGACCGGATTTAGATATCACACATATTTTTAGATCCAACGTGCTAGCAGTGTTCAATTATGCCCATTATTTCTTTTATTTAAAAAATGATCCGTTGAGATTAAATTGAGAAATTACACTAAACCCTCAGGAACTTTCAGTGTCTTGCAGTAAACCCCTAATAACTTTTGCATTTTGTAGAAAAACCCCCAATAACTTTCTATGTTTTGCAGATAACCCCCCTAAATTAAACTAAAAACAACATAAAAAGACATTTTGAAAGTTATGGGGTTTAGTGTTATTTACCCAAAAGATATTGAAGGTTTTCTGTAAAAGTTATAGGGCGTTTAGTGTGATTTTGAAACTTATTAGGGGCTTACTACAAATTGCTGAAAGTTATTAGGAGTTGAGTGTCATTTACCCGATTAAATTTTTGGGCACTTCGTTTCCAGCTTTATTCAAAAATCAAATAGTTGATTTTTTTTTAAACAAATTAAGATGCTTATAAATTGTTAGAGAACTTGACATGTACCCCAAGTTTCCATTGTAAACTCATGTCCTATATATGTTATCCGTTAATCTTTATTTAGAACCCATCAACTTTAAGAATCATTAATCCATACACCCAAAACACACAACTGGTTTATTTTTAGGTGTTTTTGTCTTTAGACCCAAAGTTTTACCCAATTTTATGTTTAAATCTAAGTATTTTATTTGCACCTTTAAATCCAATCAACTTTCTCTTTTTGTATTTAAACCCAAATAATAAAATCCATAGTTAGCGTATATTGTATTTGTACTTTTAGCGGTAAAACCTTAAAATATCCTCACATCTCCTCAAAACTCTCTCCCTCTCTCACACACAACAAATTAAACTCAAAGTTACGAAATTAAAATATTTTTTTACTCTTTAGTATTATTAATTCTTATTAATTGTAATAAACAATCGTGAGGAATCATGAATAATCATGTGAAAAATTATAATGAAGAAACAAATAAATTAATACAACAATTATCCCAAATGCTTATGTGGATTTAAGATATAAAATTAAGAGTCGAGAAATTAAAAGAATTTATACCTTAAAATACTAAAGAGATGAATCCTCACCAAAGTTTACTATTTAAACCTTAGAAATTAATAGAGTTGAGGAGTATTTAATGGGTTTATAAGAGTTGAAGAAGGAAATAAGAGAGCAAATTAGCTGAAAGAGAATTAAATGAGAGAAAGAGAGGGGTAGAATTGGATTTTTTAAAGGGGACCACATAAGTATGGAAGGTATTTGAGAATTTAGGTTTAAAGATAAAAATACACAGAGTTGATTGGGTCTAAAGATCCAAAGAAATGTAATTAGGTTTAAACATAAATCATGATAAACCTTTAGGTCTAAAGACGAAACCCCTTATTTTAAAACCCAATTTGAGTATTTGACCCCTCATAGCATCTTAACTAATATTATTGTAACAACTTAACAATATTATAGTAGTTCAGATCTAACATAACACTTTACTAAACTTTATAACATATTGTAACGAAAATTTTGGATATAAAAGTAAAAAATCATGATGGATGTTTTGAATGTATGAATAATTTTGGAATCATGCGAACTAAATCATATCATATCATACTCCTTATAAAAGTGTGAGTTTGAAAAAAAACTTTCCATTGTCAATATTATCCTTAACTCTTTTAGATTTTATATTCTAATCTTAGCCTAATTAATAATATATATTCAAATAATTTAAAGGTAAAATCTTTAACCAAAATTTGACAAGAAAAGAGATCAAACAGTGAAACTAATTCTCTATCATATTAGAATATGACATGTGTTCACTAACTCTATCTTTCTAAGAATTCTCATTAAGTTAAAACTATTCATATCCACAATTAGAAAATTCTATCGAGAAAAAGTAGAAAATTCTAATAATCAAACTTTTGTTAATTCTAAACAAATTGTAACTATCCACAATTAAAAAATCTTAAAAGTTGTAATGTGTCCCTCCTTAATTATTTTAAAAGTAAATTTTAATAAACCTCTCATAACTTTAAATTGAGCATTAAAATCCCAAAATATTTGCAATTCTCATTAAATCCTCGGAAGGTTTGATAATTTTAGAAAACAACTAAAACATTTTGATTTTTGCACTTAACCTCTAAAATGCCATTACTCCAAAAGTTTACATTGGCTGAAATTAACAGTCAAGGACAGTGGATACCCTCAAATCATTCTTATTTGGATTTTAACCAATAAATATATAAACAACCCTAAAAATATGAAAAATTATAAATAGCTACCTAAAAAATCTAAAATTATAAATAGCATGTAGAAAATTTTGAAAACTATTAAATTCCTAAAAATTATAGAAAACGCAAAGACAAATCAGGATAAACCATTGAAAAAAATGTAGCCCCCTAAAAATCTGAAGGTGCAAAAACCCTTTAAAATATTAAAATTGAAAAAATACTCTTAAAATTATGAATGAACCACAAAAATGTATAAATTACACACAATCTCTTAAAAAATCCAAAAAAATACAAACAAACCCATTTAAATTTTGAAAATGACAAACAACTCCTAAAAATTCAAAAATTCAAACAAACACATAAAAAATATGAAAATTACAAAAAATCCCACAAAAAGTAAAATATGATAAATAGCATCCTGAAATATTTTTAATTATAAATAGCCCCTAAAACTTGAAAAACATAAATAGACCCTTTAAATTAGAAAACTACAAAGAAACCTTGAAAACAAAATACAAAAACACAAAAATATAAAAGTATAAACAACCCCGAAAATTTAAAAATTGGACACAAATCCCTTTAAAATCCAAAAAATATAATCATCCTCTCGAATATTCTAATAATTACAAGCAATCTCTGAAAATCTAAAATTATAAACATCCATTTTTGGGTTTTGCCAAAAGTTATTGGGGTTAAGTGAAAAAAACGTAAAACTTATTAGGTTATTTGGGTTTAATTTGGTCATTTGATTACATATGAACTAATGATGTTAACTTTGAGGGTTTTAAGCAAAATTTATCGGAAGTTTAGTGAGAATTTTAAAGATATTTAAGATTTAGTTCCAAATACTAAACTTATTGGAGGTTCAGTGAAATTTACCCATATGTTAATTTTGAGGGTTTCATGAAATTGCAAAAAAAAAAAAGAAACCTTGGAAAATCTAAATTTTAAAAAGGACTTTTAGCATTCTAAACTTATAAATGACCCATGAAAAATTCATAAATTACAAACAACCTATTCAAGATCTAAAAGTACAAACAGCCCCTTTAAAATTTAAAATTACAAACAACTCACAAAAATTCAAAATTTCAAACAAGCATGAAAAATATTAAAAGTACAAAAATCTAATAAAAATTAAATATGACAAATAGTATCCTAAAAAATTTAAATTGTAAATAGCCCCTAAAAATCTTAAAAGTCATACACATACCCTTTAAATTAGAAAATTACAAACCTCAAGTAAATTACAAGAAAAACCCCAAAAATATAAAAGCATAAACAAGCCCCTGAAAAATCTAAAATTAGAAACAAATCCCCTTAAAATCTAAAAATTACAATCAACCTCTTGAAAATTTTAATAATTACAAGCAAACCTCTAAAAAATCTTAAAGTTATAAACATCTGATATTTGGGGTTTCTTTGCCAAAAATATTGGGGTTAAGTGAGAAAACATAAAACTTATTGGATTATTAGAGTAACTATGTTAGTTTTGAGGTGTAAAGTGAGAAGAGTTCATGGGGATTTCTTATATTTTCAAACTTGTGGTAGGTTATCTATATAAGCTCAAACATGAGGGGGTTTCTCAAATTAAAATAGTTGAGGGGGGTTTTATTAGACACACCCTATATTTGAGGGGGGTTAAGTAAGGAAAATTCAAGGGGTTATCTTAAATTTTCATAATTGAGGAGGGTTATCAACAATATGCTTAAACTTGAGGTGATTTCTCGTATTAAAATAGTAGAGGGGGTTTTCTAAAATTAATCCATGATTTTTGAGTTATAATATCAGAAAATCCCCTTATGTGGTGATTATCACAAACCCCCCTTTAACTTTTAGATTTTATCAGAAAACCCCATCAACTTTGAGATTTTATCCAAAAATCCCCCTAAATTTATCGCTTAGCGAGATTTTCTGATAAAATCTCAAAGTTAAAGGGGTTTTCTGATAACCCCTAAACTAACTGGATTTTTCGATATTTTCAAAGTTATCGCGGTTTTCGATTATCGACCAAAGTTAAAGGGAGTTTTCGATATTTAGCCTTTAAAATATTATATTTTGTCCACATAGTTATCTGCACTAAGCATGAGATATATTATTTGCTTAATAATTTACTATATCAAATAGTAAAGATGCAGCATTTTGCTATAAGCAACCAACTTAGTGGAAAGAATTTTTTTTAATGGATGGAAAGAGTAGTTTGAAAAGCGAAAATATGGATATTTGGGCTTTTGAATGTTCAATAGGTATGTTAATTAAAAGATTTATATGTGTAAACTTACTCAAATAAGGACCCTTAATTTACAACTAAATTCTAATTTAATGCATTTCATTTTAAATATTTTTGTCTTTTCCAATATTATACTTTGTAGACATTTCGAAAAAAGGTATAAATTAGTTTGAGCCACACATTTAAGTTTTTCTGATGTTTTGATTATGAGATGTTCAATATGTATCATTTTAAAGCATTTAGGGTCTTCACCAATTCGAGCCTTTTGAGATGTTCAATAAGTATGTTAATTAGAAATAATTATGTGAGTAAAATTACTCAAATATGTATTGTTTAAGTTTTTCTAATATTTTGATTATGATATGCTCAATACATATCATTTCAAAATATGTAGGTCTTGACCACTTACAATTATTTTGACAGACTTGAATTAGAATAACTACATCCCATCGAATAACACTAGCCACTAGGTACTAAGAAATAGAGATGAGCCCCGATAGATGGTGTAAATGACGAATTAAGCTAAAAGTTCTGAATTACAAGAGTAATCAAATGGGATAGAGAAGGACACTTAAATAAAGAGGAATCGATCCTCATTAAAAAAGAAAAACAAAAATAATTTAGAGACATGAGCATATCTCCAATTCATTGAAATAGTCAAAGTTAGCTATAAAATAATTTTATGCCTCAAAAAATAACAAGTCAATCTACTAAGAAAAGGATACATAATAGCATGAAATATATCGATTAGTCGTTTCATAGCTTGCTAACTTTGACAATCCGAACATAAACAGATAGGTTATAAATATATTATTTAGGAAAAATTCTCATAAATAAAATTCATGGTTATTGGTATATGATTTTCCTTAAGAGTCTATTAGCCTCATGGGACATCACATTAAAGAGGAAATTATTAGATTATTAAATTGTGTGTGGTACAAAAATTAGAATATTATACTATGAATTTGTGCAAATTATAAGATGACAACATAGGATTGCGGTGAGAATAAAATTATATGCATAAAAGTTATATTTTTCACAAAAGATTTTGATCTTCATGTACTATTTTATTGTAAATTGTACTTATCTGAATTGACCATGTAATTTTGACTTTGGTCATGGTAACTTGAATACTTTTGATTAACTATATAGGTATATAGACAATAAATTATTTTACTTCTACACATGGAAATAAAAGAAATATTTCACAACCGAATTAAGTACGAAATAGACCCAAAAATAATAATGATATTTAACCACGTGCAATACACGTGCATCTAAACTAGTCTGAGTAAAAGAGTGATAAGCGAATAATAATAATAATAATAATAAACCCTAATTATTTTGCTCTATTGACTCAAAAATCAAGTAGTAAAATCTGTATGGCTTTATTTTCTGTATATAAATATCGATCCGTCTCTCTAGAGAAATACAAACATTGATCTGCGTAATGGATAACATATGACTATGATAGACATTAACTAGTTGGGTTGTAAAGTCCGAATAACAAAGATCGATTTGTTTTTAAAGAAACAAAGATCAATTTATGGTAATCTATTTGAAATATATAATTGAGCCACATTATTTTATATGAGAAAATCCTATATATGACATATCACATATGATACTCATTGCCCTCTAAGATTTCTATTGTTATATGGTCTTGAAAACCATGAGTAAATTTTAAAACAACTATAGTCAAAACCATTATTTGTGATAGTGAAAATCTTTCTTTGGGCGATTCATTAGAATTGAGATAGACGATAAGGATTGAGAGAATTGAACCCCTTCAATTACCACCTAATTGGAGAGGATCCGCATATCCAGTTATCGCTTTTGTGGTAAGAAAACATATCTCATTTCATGCCTTTGTTAGACAAAAATTACCCTTGATTAGTCTAAATTTACCCCAACATATGCTTTTAACTTTACTCAATTATCTATTATTGATAGTAAGCTTATATAATAGACTGTCATATTTTACATAAATACTAATGGGGTTATCTTATAACCCTTTTTGTAAAACATAGTCATTTCGAAGTTACATATCACAGTATAGGAAGAGTTTTAGACTGTTTTATGTTTAAGGAAAAATTGGGCTAGCTCTTAGCTCATTTTTAGCTCTAAAGCCATGTCATAACTGGTCCACCCCCGTCCTGGACTAGTCCTAAGTCCTAACCTGTTTAAAGAGAGAACCAGGGAACTAGCTAGATTTTTATATTGGGTTCCCAATGAGAACCAGTATGAAGCGGTGGTACTCGTGAGGATTAAACTACCCTGGTAGATTTTGGACACGAATATCTCAAAACGTTGAGAACAATCACTATAACGATTGAACCACCAATTAAGCAGCTAGATTAATTTTTTTTTTCTTTTTTCCCTTCACCCTCTTTGAGCCCTTTAATCTTGACCCCTGATTTGACTAAACATCTCCATCGTCAAATGTAGATATTATATCACCTTCTTTTTTGTCTTTTCTTATCCTTCCCTTTTCTAGCTCCTCCACTTTCAAATCTTTAGTAATGTGTATATACGTCAGCAAAACTAAGAATTCTCAAATTTCAGAAGCACGAGAAGATGAAAAACATAGTAGCTGAACTGTCCGTACAAAATCATATATATAGAGAAAGAGAAACTTTACATGTTCCTAATTACTAATATTAAAATTGATAATTATTAATCATTCTTTTTGTTGTAACATGTATCACATCATATTTTACTAACTAATAAATTTAACATTCATACTGACATACACGTCTAAATAAATCTTTCCTTTCTATATAATTTTCCATAGATTTTTCTAAATGCATGAGGAATTTTTTCCCTATATTTGTCCCCTACATTTTTAATATTTTGAAATTAATCTCTCAAATCACTAAAAATACTTTTAATCCCTAAAGTGACATTTGGCACGGGTTGATCAAGGGTTAAGATACCTCATTAACTTGTCAAACACAAAAATTTATAAAAGAAATAATGTGAGTTAACTCTTCATAATTTACTAGACACAAAAATGCTAAGGATTCAGATAACCCTCTAAAAGTGTTAAAATAAGTTAATCTCTCAAAGTGGGTTTACTATCACCCCTCTTTAGGCGGGTTAAGAGATTACCCTTTTATTAATTATAAATAAAATAGTCATAATTTTTATCATTCCCAACCACTACAATGATCACAAGGGTTAAAATAAATCTTATTTAACAAGTTAGCAACTTAACCTTTCAGATTAACAAATAAGCTAACTATGTTAATCTTCAGTTTAATACCTCCTTAATAAGGCTTTGCCAAATAGGACCTAAGATCTTATTAGTTATTACAAATCACTCCCTTCACTAGTTATTCCATCTAAATTAAGTGCCCATTCAATTTGAGTTAGTTATTAACGATACATGATGAATTATATTTCAATCCTCAATTAGTCTTCCCTCCAAACCCAAACTGCCACCCTCCACCCCACCCCCGCCCCCAAAAAACAAAAACAAAAACAAAAAACAAAAAACCAAACAAAAATAAATTCAAGAAAGGGTTATAAGAAATAGGTCTCGGAACTCACGCCTGGGGCTTAAAAGAAACATGTTTGTGCCTGGAGTACCTTAAACAAAGGGATACATAACCGTAAATTAATGACAAAAAGTTAAGTTAAATAAAATATTCCCAAAATCAAATGGTATAACTATAGGAACTATAGGAAATATTCCTGTGTGCGTCAAGGGGATTAAAAAAACTATAGGGAACTAATTTTAAAAAAAGAACTAATAGAATTTGAGGGTTTCTATAGAAATTCCAATAAGTTAAGGTACTAATTTTAAAATATTAACAGTTTAAGGGATTAACACATATAAATGCCCCTTAAGTCGGATTTGGATTAATCTCTCCACTACCAAAAATGAAGTGCAGAGACCACTACATCAAATATAACAAGACTTATATAGTGAATGGTTATAATTTATTCCATATATAACACTTACCATACCCACATGAATTGGGCTATTTAATTTCCTTATTTATTTACACTCAAAGGTAAATCATAACCACCCAGTACACAAATTGACGGTTGTGACATAGTATTGATTTCTCCACAACTTTTTTTTTTTAAAACTTTTTTACAGTGAAGAGGATCCAAATCCACTTAAATCACCAACCTACACTCTTAAAGGAGCGTCCTTTACTTTCTTAACCTGGAAAGCAGCCTCTAGAACATGCCTTACTTATGATTCCAATCATTTCATATTCAACTTTGTAGGGCGGCCAATAGAATGAAAAACACCCTCCAGAATCATCTCATTTGTGTCACTGGAGTTGCAGAGTTTTACCAGTGCCTTGTGAAGATGAAAACAAAGATCGAATCCAGAGGAAACCACCAGAAGTAGACAAAACGAAGGATATGCAAATGGCATGTAAGAGGCTTGAATTTATTTGGGTATAAGCTTTGTGAATAATTATTCCCAGGGAACAAACAATTATGTGTGAAGGAGGCCACTTCTCTTCCACAGCAGAAGCAAAAAAATTGACAATCTACCCCCACTCCCCTCCTTGGATAGGACCTTAACCTAACCCTAATCTGTGTCTAAGGTTCTAATTTCTAAACTCAACTGAATAACCTACAAATAATCATTAAGAGGGTAGAGAGATTAATTAACAAAAATTTTATAGGTAACTAACTGTGCCTTAACTTTCCTTATTTAAAAAAAAAAGAAAGAAACCTTTAAGAAATACAGTGCCTAAACTATCTGTAAACGGTTACCCTAACGAAAAAGAAGATACAGGAAGAAGAAAAAAGGGCAAGAGCAAACTATATCAAGAATGAGAAGAAGAAAATAGATCATTAAAGAGAAGAAGAAAAAAAAATCCCTATGCTACGTACACACTAGCAATTAAACAATAAAACAAAAAATATGAACAACTCACCATTTCCCCCCTTTTTTAATGGCAATCGATCGAGGACAACTAATTAAGAGAACTAGAATCCAATAATGCATGCAAATTCATAGCCTTAATGATAAATCAACTTCATTAGCATCTTTATCATCAGACCTTCTATAAATCCTCACTACTGCATTAGCAGCCGCCCCTTCTTTCCTCTGGCTCGAACTCCGCTGAAACCTCCCAACACTACACAAATAATCCTCCCTCCCCCTCTCCATCCCCGATGGATTACTTAGCCAGCTGTCACCAGATCCCTCGCCGTCCGCATTCGATGCCGAGTGCGGTCGGATATCATTATCCATCTCTCTGCTCCTCTTCGCTAGGCTGCGCTCCAGCTTGTGTGCGTTCTGGTGTCCTCCAAGAGCTTGGGCGCTGTAAAAAGTCCGTCGGCAATAGTTACATGAGAAAACTCGTGCGTGCTTGGGAGGAGGCGAGGGCTGCAGGGACAGGTTAAGGTTGAGGTCCTGGGCTTCATGACCTGGTTGAAACTCCATCAAGGTGGGGAGATAATGAGGGCTAATGTTATGTTTGTTGGCTTATAAAGAAGTAGGAAGGTCGTAGCAGTTGAAGTGGTCCAGTGTGCCTGCGGTGCTGCATAACTAATTATTTGGGATTAGGAATTGAGGGAGGGGGATGAGAGGCTTAAGGTCTTGTGTCGCTTCCATTTATGTCGTGTTTGAATGGTTCGGGTGTGTGTGTTGGCACGTGTGCAATATTTTGCTTCTGATCAAACGCAAGAATGCTCCGCAGCGGTTTACAGTAGACGGCCCTAGACAATGCGGATGGGCCTTTTATTAGGGACTTAGATGCTGGTCCTTGATGAGAAAACAAAAAAACACTCTAATCTACGATAATAATTGCAGACATAATTTCATCATCTATTATCCATGTGAATTGCATCCCTTTAATTTTTATTGAGGACAATAATACTGAACTAAATAACTATGTTTAAATTAGTGACTCTATATTTGTTCAAACACATCTTTATTTCCGGTGTTTATTATTATCAGTTTTTTTCTATATATTATTACAATTTACAAATCCTGGAGTGCGACTTGGCAAGGGATTAAAAGAGAAGGGTTAAAGAGAATATTAGTTGATCTAAGCTATCTTTTTTTTGGTAACGCTACTCTAGCTATCTTGAGAGGGTAAAAATAATTAATTCTTTTTGGATTGAATAGTTAAGAAGAAAAACTATCTTTTTATGGTTGATAAATAAAAAGTAGTAAGGAGGTCAATCCCCTAATTTTATTTAAAAATAAAATTTTTATCTAATTTAATTTAAGCAGGAAATTTACTAATAATTGTTCCATTAAAATAACTTCAGCTTGAATTTGTGTCCATCTGAATTATACAAGATTTGTCACATCACAATGTTATTTAATTTTGAGAAATAAGGTTGTCATTCAAAAAAAAAAAAGATAAATAAAGATGGGATATCAAAATGATACCCGGTCACATCTAGCATATCAGCGCATGTTTGTGACGTGTTATTTAAATAATTAATCCATGAGATCAATAAAAATAAAAATCAATTATCTACTACATTTATCCTTAGGCTAAATATCATAAAACCCCCCTCCACTTTGGATGATTATCAGAAAACCCTCTTAACTTTAAAATATTAGAAAACCCCCCTTAAGTTTAGGGGTTATCAGAAAGCCCCCCTTAAATTTGAGATTTTATCAAAAAAACCCCTAATTTAAGGGGATTTTCTGATAAAATCTCAAAGTTAAAGGGGGTTTTTTGATAAAATCTAAAAGTTAAAGGGGGGTTTTGTGATAATTCCAATACTTAAGGGGGTTTTTTTGATATTTTAAAAGTTAAGGGGGGTTTTTCGATAATTATCCAAAGTTAAGGGGGTTTTCTGATATTTAGCCTTTATCCTTATGCATGTTAGCTAGAGGATCCAAATAGGGGTGGGCGTGGGCTGATCCATGAATCAGCCCATCGGTTTTGGGTTTCGGTCGGTTTAGACCTGGTCTGGGAGGTCCTCGGTGGCGGGGTTGAGGACTTTGTTCCCAGGTCTGGGGCTGGACCCAGCGCACCGCCCTTGGTCGTCATGGTGCCTGGCCGGGACCAATCCGGCCCACGGCGGTTTGGGTGGCGGGTCAGGCCGTACCGTACTCTTTTTTCTGTTCAATATTTTTCTTTTCAATTTTTTTGCTAGATTAGTACGCATAGTTTAGAGGGGACAACTTGTATTTTATCTTCTAAAAAGTCTTGAACCCTATAAATTTGCAATTGGTGATGGAATTATCTCAAAGGATAAAAGATTCACAATAATTTAAGTATTTTAAGTAAATAAAAAATGATTACAAATATTCATCAAAATACTGAATAGAGCTTAGAAAATCTCTACTAGTACTAAAATTACAACTCAAACACCTGGAGGTTTCAATTTTCAATTGAGTTGCTACTAAAATTATATCAAAATGTAACTATCACCTAAGGCGGACAAGGCCGGGCTGGGCCGGTTCGGGTCGGACATGGGCCGGGCTTGCTTCTTTGTCCGTGGGTTTAGAGTGGAGCCTTGCCCGATCCATGGACCGGGTATATCACGGGCCGAGTTGGGTAGGCCGGACCGGATCTTGATCCAAAGCGGGCTAAACCAGTTCCAGTTCGGCCTGCAGTTTAAATCAGCCCACGCCCACCTCTAGATCCAAATTGGGTGTCTTTTTTTGGCTTCTGCTTAAGTTATATGCCTCAGGTTCTCTACATAGCTTCAGTCGCCATCTGTCAACAGTTCACAAAAGTGAGCATATACCAAAGGCTAGGGGGGATTGCGTCTCACTTATGCTTGTAGATGGAGAGAGGATCTGCTACTAGAGACATAACTTATTTCCTTTGTCGCATAGATATAGACATGTTAAGATAGGGGAACCCCCCCTCCTCCTCTTTTAATAAAACAACGGTGGATATAAACTCCGCGTTTGATTGATAATAATTCATCAAATTATAGGTTAAAATTTTCATAACGTTTACACTTAATGTCTTGATTGATGGACCCAGTAGGATATATTTGAAATGACAGAATTTAGGGAACTTCTCATACATAATCGGCTGCTTGAAGCCGTCAAATAATCCAACCCATATGGATTCTGGTGGTGGTTTCCGCAAATCAATTTCAACACACATTCAAGCAGCACTAGGCCGGGCAAGCGTGGCCGTGGCCTTATCCAAACAAATGAATCGACCGATTTTGTTAGCTACAGCTTCCAAGTACATCATTTGCGGCTCTCGTGAGGGCATTCCCTCATTTTCTTTTGCTAATGCTGATCTCCCAAAAGTAGAGGCACTGTACTCTAACGCCTTAGTTCTGAAATTTCATGGCGGAAGGCCGTCGCTTGAAGCCAGCCATAAAGAGATATCTAGCTGGGGAATTGAGCACCCATTCACTATTGGACCCCTCAATTCAAGGGCCTTCCTTCTCAGATTCCATGATGAAAAAGATCTTCTGAAAGTCTTATCCAGGCCCTCCTCGACTCTCATCACCTTCTCTTACAGAGTCTTTCGATGGCATAATCTCTGCCACTTGAAGGAAGACTCATGCATTGCTCCTATCTGGATCTCCCTCCCAAGATTGCCGCTTCAGTGCTTTATTCCCGAATTTTTGGAAGCTGTAGCTAACAAAATCGATCAATTCCTTTGTTTGGATAAGGCCACGGCCACGCTTGCCCGGCCTAGTGCTGCTCGAATGTGTGTTGAAATTGATTTGCGGAAACCACCACCAGAATCCATATGGGTTGGATTATTTGACGGCTTCAAGCAGCCGATTATGTATGAGAAGTTCCCTAAATTCTGTCATGAATGCTATGCCCAAGGTCACTCCTCTGTAGAATGCTCTAGGAAATCCTTGGACAACCCCAATCATCAAGCTTCCTTCCGCAACCCAGTCAACAAGTCGAGCACATCAACTGCTAGACATAATGCCGCTGCCAATCCATCCTTTGCAAACAATGTCAACTCGGCCTTGGTGAACATCCATACAAGACCATCATCCCCTCCTTATGCTCCTCTCAGTGGTTTGAACATTCCTTCTATAGCAACCCATAGTGCACGTGTTCCCGCACACAAACCACCTCCAGCGAAACCCCGCTCCTCTCCTTCTAACACCAGCACACCACATGCTCGACAATATGCCGCTACCAACCAAGCACCACTTAACCACTCAAACCAACAGCCTCCAATCACCCAAACATCCTTTCCTGATCCTATAGATAGTCACACTCAAATCCTCCTTTCGAACCCCCAGGTTCCACCCTGCTTTTCCATTCACCCCACGGGTGCGCTGGAATCAGCCCCCCTCCACCTCCTCCTAATAACCCCCTGGTATCATCAGGCCCCTCCACTTCTATCAATCCCATTATCACTGAGCCATTTAGAGGAGCAATCGGGACAGATTTAGAGTTGGTAGATCATGGCTCTGCTTCATCCTGTTGCAACCTTAGAGCCGGAGTCGGTGAGGAGAAGGGAGATCTAGTTCCTCTCAATTCAGATGAATGCACCTCTCAATCTTCAGGTCCTCCATGATTTAGTAACAAAAATACCAACTTCAAGGAGGTAAACCTAGACATAGAAGATAGCACTTCTCAATCCTCTGGTCCTCCGGATTTTAGCACCAAGATACCCAAGACAAAGAAGAAACACTCAAGTAAAGGAGTGACTGTTTTCAGTCACAGGACTCATTTGAAATATTTCGCTACTTCCAAGAAATCTTCTGCTACCTCCAAGCGAGATAATCCTAACTCAAATCCTTTTTTACCTATCAATTCTCTCAGTTCAGATGACTTCGCTTCTATTGGTTCAAACTGTGGTATAAAGCTTTCTCTGTCCTCTGATGGCTTTGCTAGACTGAAGGCACTTGAGATAGAAAGATCTGGAGCTGGTCGGTAATCCTTTACTCAGGGACTTTTCTATGGTTGGGTGGTGTTGAGCTACCCTATTATTTTTATTTATCTTCTTAGTAGTGTTTAGTGACTTATAATGTTGCTAATGTTTTTTTTTCTTTTTTCTTTTCTTCTTTTTTTCATTATTTTTTCTCTTTTTGATCTGAGCTTCTAGTTCTCTACCTTTGAACTACAAGATCATTTCTTTTTGTGTATGATTGTTTATCGTTTTATCTATATATATATATATATGAGTAGGGCTTCTTGCCCTACTTTTTCCCTCAAAAAAAATATATGAAATGTATGTTACTTTAAATAAATAAATAAAAAAAGAGTTAGAAACTCATGCCCACAAATTTGAAGTTTAGATTTCTCACATGAGTAATGGATGATCCACGCATGAAACTATCAGAAATTCACGTCATCGCGCGTGCTATGATCTTCTGCAATCATACTAAAAAGGATAAAAGGGTACTTATTAAAGGATGATTTTTTAGTGAGCTATTTTAGCCTTTTTTCAATCACGTGCTTGGAAGGTGATACAATATTACACTAGACGGTGTTATTTCGGGAGGTTAAAGTGAAAATTCTTCAAGGGTTTTAGTGGAATAGAAGAAATTTTGAAGGGTTATATGTGTAAAACCAGTCGAAGTTCTTGGGGTACGCGGAATTAAAACAGTAATAAGATAATCAGAAAACACCCCGAAGTTCAGGGTTTTTTTTAATTAACCTTCTCAACTAATCCTAAGATTTGATTGTAAAAAAATCTTTGATACATTCAAGTGAAACAATACGTTTCTAACTCAAAATCTTATTCAAGGCCATGAGGATGGTCTTCTTTGTTGTGGATCGGAGCATACAAAAGTCTTAATCGACTTGAACAAGTTCTTAAGATACTAGTAATCAAGATAAGCACAAGAATATATATATACATGTATATGTGATTCACAATTGAAGTCCAAAGTTCATGGATGAAGAAAGCTCATGTAAAGAGAGATTTCCCATCAAGTGCATCAAAATTGAACTCTAATTCGATCATTTACAGTCATTTAGCTTAGTATGGTTCGCTGGCAATCATATGGGAATTATAAGCTCCACGAGAAATTTCAGAATTCAAGCAAAGCTCAGTTTAAAACGAATGTTCTTAATTTGTCTAATTTTCTTATACAGCTATTAACTTAGACTTTCAACAGCTTTTCCTACTTTACCACGTACCTCTAGCCAGCTGCCTAAAGCGATAAGAAGTTGAATTTAATCCAAATTCAAATACAATTTTCTTGATTCCAAATAGAAAGCCTCAGCTCATCTGATCTCGCAGGGCACTTCATTTCATCATCTAATTTATTAAGACAACTGAAGAAGCACTTCATTTCAATATTCTCATATCGCATTCTCTTCAATTTTGCTTGAGTACTGAAATCTCTTCAATTTTAGTCAAGCTTAGTGTTCGATATTTGTTCACACTTCAGTCCTTGATAACATAATACATATAAACTACGGTTAATTCATTTTGGTACCCTAAAATTTACCCATTTTTTTAAATTTGATGATTTCTAAAAAGCATTTTCTAACACTTTGATACACGAAAGCTACTAAGTTACAAGTACATCTCACTTTGATATCCTTCACACAATTTTTTTTTGAAATAAAAAGCAAGGCAAGGTGCCTAACTCATGAAATATATTAATAATCAAAAGTATTTACAAATGATGATGCTAAAAGTGTCCTCCAAATTCATTTAGAATAACAACATATGAAATAATCAGTTTACTGTGCCTTAGAGGATGAGGAGCAGATCATGATCGTCACCCACTGCAAAACAAGGCATAACAAAAGGCATTCCGACAATGTTATTAGTAAACAAAAATAAGATTTCGCCACAGCTAAAGCATCATCTCAAAATCCACAACCCAAAAGATAATACATAATTTACAACCAAAAATTGGTAAAACAACAAGGCTAAATTGTGTTTATTGTCGAGAAGGCTTCATCCTCTTCATCCTCATTTCCCATTTGTTCGTTGATGTTGTGGGTCTCCATTGCCATCTTGATCAGGTTAGACTTCTTCTTCTTATGTACGTGATGAGAGCCCCAATTGACTTTGCACCACCGGTATATCAAATGGTATTAAGCCTCTATTCAATCATCGACGAATGAAGCAAAATACGTAACCTAAGAACTCCAAGAACAAATCTGAAATTCTAAAAATAAGCTTCTCCATGAATCCTAATTTTATTGATAAGTCTCCAAAGTTTTTCTTCACCAAAAAAAAAAACACATTAAAAAAGAAACCCTAATATATAGCCGGCCTAAATAGCCACTGTTTTGGCTTTTTTTGCACAAAAACCCCTTACTCATAAGCAATTAAATATCATTCCTAAACAAGTTCTATTTGTAACAAATTCCTACTCCTAAATAAATCATATTTGTAATCAAAACAAATCCTATTCGGACTCAAATTCCTTCAGCATGTAATTTTTAGTAGTTGTGCAGTACTCGAGCACGATCGCTTCTACACACCGATTGCTATGGAATCATATCATTCTCCCCTTCTTGGGACTACACGTGTCCTTAAGTGTAAGAATAGGAAACCTCTCCTTAAGCTCATCATAGTCCTCACATGTAGCCTCGTCCTTCATCAAGTTCTTCCAATGCATTAACACTTGTCACACCCCCTCTCTAGTGTGCCGCTACATTCGACTCCTGTAACGAATCACATCCTTAAGAACTCATAACATGTTACCCCCTGAATCAAATGAAGATAATTCATTCACTAGCAAATTGAACACCCCCCCAACCCACTTTCTTCTTCAATGCAGGTACATGAAAAATTAGTTGCAAAATAGAGGACTCTGGCAACTCCAACTTATATGCCACCTTGCCAATCCACTGTAATACTTTAATGGGCCTATAATACCGCTGTGATAACTTCGCATTAAACCACTTCTTTAAGGATATCTGTCGCTATGGCTGCAGCTTCAAATACACTAAATCACTTGGCTCAAAGGTCACATCATATCACCCTTCGTCATAAAAATTCTTCATCCACTGCTGGCTTTAGCTAACTCCCTCTTCACACTATGCAAAATCTCATTCCTCACCAACAACTCTTGCTCCACCTCATTGTTCTTCACCATCCTCAACTCATAAGACTGTAGCATAGGCGGTAGCCATGCATATGTTACCTCTAACGGACTCTTCTGGATCGACGAATAGAATGAAGTATTGTACCAATACTCAACCCACGGAATAAAATACTTCCAGCTCTTCTTCTCCTCATGATAATAACTCCTTCAATACTGCTCTAAAGTGTGATTCACCACCTCTGTCAGTCCATCAGTCTGTAGATGATAGGATGAACTCGCCTTCAGCTTACTCCCATGTAATACAAATAATTCATGCCAAAAGGAACTCATGAATAGCTTTCCTTGATGAGTGACTATGCTCCTCGGAAGTCCATGCAACTTGACCACATTCTCTACAAAAATTTGAGCTACACTCACTATAGTAAACGGACGCTTCAATGGAATGAAGTGCGCCCCCTACTCAAGCGATCTACCACGACTAACATAGCCTCAAATCCTGACAACTAGGCAACCACTCTATGAAATCCGTCGACAAGTCCTCCCAAATTCTCTCTAGAATGGGCAATGGTTGCATTAACCCCATTGGAGCCCTCTGATCATACTTTGCCTTCTGGCACACATCACACTTTGCTACTTTCGCCTCCATCATTGCCTTTAGTCCTTCCCAATAGAAAAAATACTTCGTCCTAACATAAGTCCAAAGCCAACCTGAATGACCTCCCTCTCTGATATCATTAAAATGAGATAGAATATCATCCCTTAAGCCTGGTACTCCGGGAATATATACGTAGCTTTTGTAGAAAAGCAGCCCATCTTCGAATTCATACCACTGCACACCCGAGTCTCGATGCTCAATCCTATGACTAATATCTCTGGCACACTCATCTATCTACATTGCATATCATGTGAGATCCTAAATCCTTCAATCAACCTCGCTAATGGCAAATAAACTTGCATCCTCCTCAGTTTACACAATACATAGAACCGGACTCCCCTCCTTACGTGGGTGCGCATCAGCAACCTTGTTCTCCTTTCCCGGCTGATACACGATGTCATACTCAAACCCCAAAAGCTTCACCATGAACTTCTGCGGCTCTTGAGTAGCTATCTTTTGCTCCAACAAGTGTCTCAACACATGCTAATCAGTGACAATGGTGAACTTTCTCTCAGCAAATATGGTCTCCACACCTTCACTGCATATACCACTGTCAACATTTCCTACGCATAATACTCCAGAATCTCTTTTTTGGTCTCAACGCCTTTGACATATGGGCTATTGACCTCTTTTCCTATACAAAAGCTGCCCCTATCCCCTCGACACTGGCGTCAGTCACCTAAAACTCCTTCTAAAAGTCTGCCCAATGCAAGTACAGAAGTTCGAGACATAGCCTTCTTTAGGTCCTCAAATGCTCGCCATGACTCATCCATCCACGGAAATAGATTCTTATTCAACATGTCCGTCAATGGCCTGGCAATCAATCCATAATTCCAAACAAATCTTTAGTAGTAGCCCGTCAATCCTAAAAACCCTCTCAAAGCCGATACATCCTTAGGCAAAGGCCAATCCAACATCAAAGCAATCTTCCTCTCATCTACCTTTACCCACTTGACTGAGATAATGTGCCGCAAATACTCTGACTCTAACTTTGCAAAGTTACATTTCAACAGCTTAATAAAGATGTTGTTTTCCTCCAAAATCCTCAGAACCTCGTCCAAATGTTGCAAATGCTCCTCTAAAATGGATGAATACACCAATATGTCATCAAAAAAATACCAAAACATGCTTCCTCAAATATGGTCTAAACATGATGTTCATTGCTGTTTGGAATGTAGAAGGTGCGTTGCACACTTCGAACGGCATCACGAAGTACTCGTAGTGCCTCGAATGCATCCAAAATGCCATCATGTATACATCCTTCTCTCTCATCCGAATCTGGTGATAGCCAGCCCTTAAGTCCAAGTTCGTGAACACTATAGCCCCATGTAACTATCTAACATCTCGTCCATAGTAGGAATTGAAAATCGATCATTCTCCATAGCCTTGTTGAGAGTCCTTTAATCTGTGCAAAATCTTCATTTCCCATTCTTCTTCCTCACCAAGAGAATAGCGAAGAATACAGACTCCGACTCGACCTGATTAAACCACTCTTTAGCATCTTCTAGACCCGCATAAGGTGGTACGTTAACTTGGTGATTCCGACTCCGACTCATCCTTCATAACAATCTGGTGATTCCATACTCTCGATGGTGGTCGGTACCTCTGTGACCCTCTGATGTCTCAATACTACCTCCCGCACCCTAGCATTCAATGGATCCTCTCCATGACCTCCAGAACTAGGCTCGGCCAGCAGTAGAAGACCCTCGGAACCTCCCGATCCCCAGCATCCATGATAATAGCAAAGCACGGTGCTCCTCCTCTGCATAACCGCTCAAATAAATTAGCTTCACAGCTCTTTATTTCTTGAAACCAAGTGTGTTTCATGTCCTTCAAATTAAACACCATTCACATTACCTTAAAGTTCATCTTCACATCACCCAATTGCCTCAGCCAAGCATTCCCCAGAATAACATCCATGCCAACCAATGCCAACCAATGCCAACACATGAAGATCAGTCATAATCCTACTCCCCTAGACTTTCATACCAACATCCCTAACAATCTCCTCACACTGCATCTTCTCCCCGTTAGCGATCCGTACCTCAATGGTTCTACTATTGTGCCTTTAAAACCCACTTTAATGGTGATCCACACCTCAATTATGCGAAGAACCAGGAACAATCAACAATGATGCCTCGTGTTTCCCTATCCAAGCTATCATCCTTAGAGTAGGCGGTCTAGAAATTTCCATCATAGTGTTCAGGGACAACTCTACACTTGTCAAACCCTCCTCTCTGTCATCAGCCTCCTCTCTATCACTGTCAAAACCTAATGCATCAGTGCCATCCCCCTTATAACCTCTCCTTCGGCCATATCCATACCGATGACTTGCAGCACTACCACAGGCACCACCGAAGCCCTCACATCGTGCGCCCTTTGTTACCCCTGTCGTGGCACGCCATGGCTCGCTGGCTCTCCGCCTATCGAATCCGGTTGTCGGCCTTGATGGCGGCTCTTGCCCAGCTGCCCCATCACGTCGTCATACCCTTCGTAGCCTCTATATGCCCCATTGAGTCCAGCACCATCGATCATCATCGCCATTGTTTTCTTTGTCGTTGACCACTTTATCCTCTGACAAAGTCAATCATTCAATTGTCTCCGCTAGACCTCTGATCTCTTTCTTGTTCTCTTCAAACCCTTTCTCCAACTCATCAAGCCTCTTCCAATTTGGTAACGTTTGATTATTTGTAATCCATGACTCTCCTTCCACCATTATAGATGATCGAATTCTCTCAACGAAAGCACAAAATTAATGAAAGCCCCAATTGACTTCACACCACCGAAGCTATATTAAGCTCTACGCAATCACTAACGAATCAAACAAAATACGTAACCCAAGAATGCCAAGAATGAATGGAATTTCGAAAGTAAGCTTCTCCACGAACCCTAATTTTATTGATAAGTCTCCAAAGTTTTTCTTCACCAAAAAAAAACACATAAAAAAAGAAACCCTTATACATAGTAGGCCTACATAGCCCGTGTTTTGTTTTTTTGCCCAAAAACCCTTACATATAAGCAGTTAAATATTATTCCTAAATAAGTCCTATTTGTAAATAAATTCCTACTCCTAAAAAAAATCCTATTTGTAATCAAAACAAATCATATTCGGACTCAAATTCCTTCAACATGTAACTTCTTGTAGTTATGCACCACCCGAGCACAGTCACTCCTAAGCACCGATGGCTTTAGAATCATATCAGTATGCCTGTCCAAAAATTCAGAAATTGTACACAATTAGCAATAATCTTGCTACTTTCTACACTTACCCCCTTGAAAATAAAATTATTCCTAGCCGCCATATGCCCTAATAAGCGGTAGGTAGTAAAATATTCTAAAGCATTCTCGATGTGATCTTAGTGAGGAAACTTCCTCTACTTAGAATGAGAGATGAAAGATTGTGAGAGTTGAGATTAACTCCCATCTTGTCCGTGAAGAAGTCCAAAACTTCCTTCGGGAGTGGACAATTGAAGAAGATGTGTTCGATAGATTCGTCAGCAATAGAGCATAGATCACCGGTAGTACTATTACCCTGGACCTCCCAACCCCTATTGAAGATCTAACAAATTAACTCTGGACGAATATCAAAGTGACATGAGATTAAATACAACAATAGATACTTTAGACCTTAGCTTCTCTACGGCCATGAAGTGGACACATAATATTCGTCACTTCCCTCTTGTTTTTGTCCGGGCAAGTTGTAAACTTTGTTGTTGGTGAGAACAAGTTGAACTTTGTCCTGTAATTGAAGAATATAGTCATACACATGACAGTTAGTAGCTACACTCATACTACCGGACAAGGGGAACAATGGAGTATGGGCTTTGCGCGGTTTTGTTGATGAAAGACAGGGAAGCTTATTAGCCAATATAACTTCAAAGGTTAGTGTCAACTTCGAACCAAGCACTTCCTCAAAATATTTGTGTATGAAAGATATAAATAGATAATAGTGCTAGTAATTAGACCAATAATTTATGGACGATTAAGTCTGTGATGGAGAAACGTCTCAAATGGATAAGCCAATTTAGGGTTTTATATATATATATATATATATATATATATATATATATATATATATATATATATATATATATATATATATATATATATATATGAGAAAAATATAGGAAATTGGTATCAAGCACAAATTTTGTGTTTGGTAGCGAGGTGTCTCATTCTCATCCACTCTCCAACACATGTGAATGTGGTCCTCATTTGAATGAGTGGATAAGAATGAACCATTTCACTACCAAGACAAAACTTGTGTTGGTAGACAAGTCTATATATATATATATATATATATATATATATATATAGAGAGAGAGAGAGAGTAAAGCTCTATAAACATAAGTGGATAGGAGCACTTGTCCACTAAACTTTTTATCCCTTTATTATGCTTTGAGATTTGTGATGCACAAATCTCAAAGTGGCCTTTATATCTTCACGGATCCCAAAGCAAGATGAGTGGTTAGAAAAGTTGGTGCACCACTATTCATTATGAACTTAAGTTCATAGAGCCTTGCTATATATATATATATATATATATATATATATATATATATATATATATATATATATATATATATATATATATATATATATATATATATATATATATATATATATAGAGAGAGAGAGAGAGTAAAGCTCTATAAACATAAGTGGATAGGAGCACTTGTCCACTAAACTTTTTATCCCTTTATTATGCTTTGAGATTTGTGCTACACATCAATACTATCTTTGAGATTTGTGTACCTCTTGATTTCACCTATCCCAAAGCAACATCAATGGATATAAAAGTTGGTGGACACTATCTCCTATCAATTTAAGTTTATAGGAGCTTTACTCTCTCTCTCTCTATATATATATATATATATATATATATATATATATATATATATATATATATATATATATATATATATATATATATATAGATATGAGATGGAGGCTCATTTTGCTAAATGAGCTACCAAGAGATAGAGTGGTGATATCCACATCTTTTGATGTAACTAGCAAGGTGGGTCTCACCACATGGTATCTGCAGTAAATTCATTTAGCAAAAATGGTAATATATATATATATATATATATATATATATATATATATATATATATATATATATATATATATATATATATATATATATATATATATATATAGAGAGAGAGAGAGAGAGTAAAGCTCTATAAACTTAAGTTGATAGGAAATAGTCATCCACCAACTTTTCTAACCATTGATATTGCCTTGGGATGCGTGAAAGATATGAAGCTCATCTTTGAGATTTGTGTACCTCTTGATTTCACCTATCCCAAAGCAACATCAATGGATATAAAAGTTGGTGGACACTATCTCCTATCAATTTAAGTTTATAGAGCCTTGCTCTATATATATATATATATATATATATATATATATATATATATATATATATATATATATATATATATATATATATAGATATGAGATGGAGGCTCATTTTGCTAAATGAGCTACCAAGAGATAGAGTGGTGATATCCACATCTTTTGATGTAACTAGCAAGGTGGGTCTCACCATACTCTTATTCGTATCATTTAAGAAATGAGTCACACCTTATATATATATATATATATATATATATATATATATATATATATATATATATATATATATATATATATATATATATATATATATATATATATATAGAGAGAGAGAGAGAGAGAGAGTAAAGCTCCTATAAACATAAGTGGATAGGAGCACTTGTCCACTAAACTTTTTATCCCTTTATTATGCTTTGAGATTTGTGCTACACATCAATACTATCTTTGAGATTTGTGCCTTCATTTGTATCACATGCTAGCACAAATCTCAATGCAAAATCAATAGATAAAAAAGTTGATGGACAAATAGCTTCTATCCACTTCTATCCACTTAAGTTTATAGAGCTTTACTCTCTCTCTCTCTCTCTATATATATATATATATATATATATATATATATATATACACACACACACACACACACACACACACACTTGATAATTTATTAATTTTAGGGGTATTTTTTCATAAAGTTAATGATTTGAGGGGTAATTTCAAGTACTAAGATTTTGGAGGGTATTTTATAAATACTCATGATTTAAAGGGTATATACACAAATAGTCCATTATTTTATTACTGTTTTTAAGATAAAAAGTAGGGAATGTGCCCCACTAATAGAAATATATATTAAATGATAAGCAATATTTACAAGTAAAGGAGATGTTGGTTCTCACTATACTTATGAAAAAAAAAGAGTGCGCAATATTAGTATCTTTGAGGGTGAAGAGAGGAAATTAGTCGTCATTCACCGCATGTAAAGATAAGAATATTTGCTATCCCTTCATCTTAAAATTCATAAGGAAAAGTAGAACCACGCCATAAGCATCTTCTATCTCCCCCCCCCCCCTCCCCCCCCAAAAAAAAAGAAAATCTACATCATTAAAGATCTGCCTATCCCAAAAGTTTCTCAAAGGACATTGGTGAACAAAGTTCCCTTTGCAATTTACCTTTAAAAAGAAGCCAATAGAAAAATTAAACTTCAGAGGGAAGAATGGATTTCCAAATATTGTCATAAAGAGGACACACAACTCCTCTAGAAATCAGAAACTTATAAAGAGAGTTGACTGATTAAAAAACTCCATCTGTAGTAAGCAGCCAAGATGGAGAATCAATAGCGTTCGAATGTTGAAACACTTGAAACTAGATGAGTAAGATCTTCTTTCGTCAATTTAGAAGATTGAGACCCAGCCTGACGCAAAAGAGGTTGCTAATGCCAAGCGCCCTCCCCATACATACCTTGAGACCTTATAATTGAGTTTGTCGATCATGCAAGTTGTATATGGAGGGGTGTAGGCTAGCCAAAGAATTGACTCCAACCCAGTTATCCTCCAAAAACCTGCAAGAATAACCAATGCCTAGATTCCATTTGGTACACAATATGAAAGGGGATTTAATAGAGAGAAAATCATTCCAAAACTTAGAAAAGGATTGTTTCGGAGACGAACAAAGTAAGGGATTATTAGATGAGGAATATATAGACTTGAGCACCCTGCCTGCAAGGTTATCACTTGCAATGGCTTTTCAAAGCCATTTAGAAATAAATGCAATATTAAAAGCTTTGAAGTCTATGACTCCTAATCCTCCTTCTTGCTTGCTCGAGAAAACCACCTTCCAACTGACAAGATTTTTGAATGACTCGTCCTGACTACCACCCCATAAGAAATTACGACGAATCGAATCAATCTCTATCCTAACCTATGTTAGAAGTTTATAGAATGACATACAATAACGGAGAATTGCAGATAAAACTGAATTCAGTAATGTAAGACAACCCCCATAAGATAAATGTCTCTCCTTCCAAGAGCGGCTGCCAATCACACTTTGATAACCTTTCCACTTTAATCGGAAGGCCAAGGTATTTGATAGGAAGAGATTGGAGCAAACAATTTAGATCCAAAGCAAGAGTTTCACCATGGTTTGGATTCTCCCGAAGTAAACAAGAGATATTTTAGAATAGTTAATCCCCAACCCAGAGCAAGAGTTTCACTATTATTATTTGTGGTTTTTAGTTTATGTTGTTTTACTTATTTTTTCATCATCTTATACCTTTCTGTGACATGTCATAATCTTTTAATTTGGACTTTACTAGCATAAGACTTTCTGCCAAGTAAGTTTTAGATGTGATTGTGCTCTTCCTCTCGATCTAACCACGTGTCTCCAGTTGACCCCACTTAAAGTTAAATCTGTATTCTTTCCATCCCTTCCTTCCATCCAACATTTCATAGATAAAATTCAATAACAAAGAGGTATAATATTAGAGATTTATTTTTCATTAGGTAAATTCATAAAGAAAGGGTTGCATATTCGAAAAGAAAAAAATGGTATCATATAGGTGTACTAAGTTAGAAATAAAAAACATCCTATTTAGAGAAATCAAAGAAATGTTTATCAAAGAAGAAAGTTCGAAATAAAATAAAATATCATATTTAGAGAAATTAAAGAAAGAAATTGTTCCGGGTGAGAAAAAAAGTTGAAGATGGGGGTGATCGAAGGTGAAATTGATTTGTTGAGGGCTTCCCTGATTCTTCTGATCGGTGGTGATCTTGATGGTGGATGACCCTCTTGCAAATTACTGAACAAACGATTAGAAGGCACCGAGGCATGACCACCCGATGACCCTCCGACATTTAAGTCAGTGACCATAGGAAGAAAGTGGAAATCTAATCAAATTGAGTATGAAAATAGACTTGGGGTCAGCTTACCATTGTTACCTTTCTGATAACGGCTTGGAGGGTAGATCAGGGAGAGAAGGACGTCCACATGGCGTCATGTGATTGATCTAAACGAGTCGCGAGGAAGCTCCCTTTATAACATAATGTACATGTGTCCCTCTGCCATTAATCGAGATAGTTAGTGTGGCGGGAGAGGATATGAAAAGGAATAATCCCTAGACGACAAGTTATTGGGCTCGGTTTGGTGATGCTAAGCGGGCTATTGGGCTAGCTGGGGACGGTGACCATCGAGCAAGGGACGGACAACAATGCTACTCGAGGAGACATCCAGTAGTCTCTATGTATTCATCTGCATTGTTCGATAGTTTTGATTGTATCTTATGGGTCGCTCTTATGGCATAAAAGAAACCATTAGGTACTCGGTACGTAGTGGTTTAGTACTTAAGAACTTGAAATATTTTTTTATGAGAAAACATACTTTCTTTTTAGTAGAATAGCATACACATATCTCTAAGTTTTCTTAAAAATATGCTACCTAAACTAATTATGAGTTAGAAGTTAGTGGCGTAATATGAATTCGAACATGCTTTAGATCTTGAATTCATGGATTCTAATTTTACTGTTCAGATCCATATGGCCATATTTAGTTTGATCAAGAAGAGCTGCTTCTGGGCCTTCATTTTGACATTAAGCCTCTGTTCCGTAGCACTACAATTTAGCCCAAGCCAAATTTCATCCCGGCAGAGCTCTTAATACCTTAGGCAAGAGCCCAACTTGTATCTGAAACCTCAAACTTTCAGACAAGGAGACTCGCATAACAAAAAATAAGAAATAAAAACTCTCAAACTAGTAAAAATGAGACTTTTTTTGAAAAATTAAAAATCAATATTACAATTATATTCCACATACTTATGAATTGTTTGTAACAGTTACATACTTCAACTCGCAAACACATAGTATGACATAATTCCAGATAGATGGAAGGTCCAAAATACCCTTCTCAACAAATCCTCATTCTTTGATGCATGACAACTCCATTCTTTACACTCCAGGGCATTATAGGAAGAAAATAATATGGAAATACCCTATTCTTCATCTCTCTTGTACACAAATAAAGTGGACAATACACAGTAGTCAATAGTTACAGTGTATTCATGCATTTTGACGGTTCGATGGAGATCACTGCTGTTGACCATTAGGAAATCCAGCGGCTAGCTTTGCTCTCAAGTCCTTCCTTAGGATTTTGCCAGATGGCGCTTTCGGAATGGCTTCGACGAAAAATACCTTGTGTATCCTCTTGTAGAAGACCACCTATAAAAGATCAAGAATTATTTTAGGTGACATATCCATCGAGGCCTAGCTTATTTGGGGTGGGCTTTTACTTTATGTACAAGTGCTTAATGGGCTGTGTTGTTTGGTAATTACATTGTTTAAAGATATTTCTTATTTACCTGTTTGGAGATGAATTGCTTGATCTCATCCTCCGTGATTTCAGAACCACCAGATCGCACGACAAAGGACACAGGGATCTCTCCAGCAAGATCATCTTTCATGCTGAAATTTATCAATAAGTCCAATCAGTAATCACAACAATATGCTCAGAAAATTTATTAATTAAGAAATTGAAAACATAACGTAAAACTAATAAAATCATTTATACTTACGGGACGACGGCAGCATCGGCTATGTTAGGGTGAGCAATGAGCATTGCTTCTAGTTCCGCCGGAGCAACTTGGAACCCTTTGTACTTGATGAGCTCCTTGAGCCGATCGACGATGAAGATTTCATCATCGTTGTCGACGTACCCAATGTCTCCGGTGTGCAGCCACCCTTCTTTGTCGATGGTCCGTTCAGTTGATTCCGGATCATTAAGATATCCTGGATTAAGGAAAATTAAATAAAATCAGTTAATTTATTTAATTAAATGGTAATCATGATTAGGGTATTTGGATAATGTGGTTCATGTAAAGGGTGTTGATGAGAATATATCGCACTCAAAAAGGTCGTGATAGTGGGAAGTAATTTGCACAACATATTTTCAACGCCTAAAAAGTTGCTATGTGGTGATTACACTTTTGAACCTAAAAAAAATTGCATTGTAGGGTCTCCACAATGGAATTGGGAGAATGCACTTTGAATTGCAATTCCCATAGATATAAAATAAGCAAATATTTCTTGCAAACTATCTTTGCAATTGTTTGGTTGTCAGAAAATAGAGTTACCAACTATCCTAACATGATTTCTATGTTACATGGTTAGTGACATGACTGCTAGTTTTTATAGAAATCTATTCCATTATCTAAGCATTTATTACATTCCAACACAAGTTAATTTCTTGCAACAACTTGCTGAGAATTTCAAGTTTACAACTTGAAAGTTCTACAAGCTGGGACCCCTAGTAAACTATTCCAGCTAAGCTCTTCTTGCCATTCCAATACATAAAATTGATACCTAAGGCCACGACTAAAGTTTGTCTCTCTATTATTCCCTATTTTATTCCTGTTATAGTCTCAATGCTCCCCACTGCCACCTCTGAGTCCATACAACAATTGTCCCACAAGAATTAAACGTTGAAGGAATGCTACATTTTCTGACAAAAACCCATATAATTCAGTGGCTTCACACTAGTTGATTGCTTGGTGCATAAAGCCCAACATACATCAAATAATATTGTAGGACATAAGTTCAGAGAGCATTAACTAATTAGTGACATATAGCCACTAAAATAGGTGTTCGAGTGCATTTATGGTGCTCCTACAACTCAAGTTGCTATTGCTATAAGACCTATATAAGACCCATGTCAATCACATTTTAAGCAAAATCGTGATGATAATTAGTTTTCTAACCTTAGAAATGGCAATGGTCCATGTTGAGACCTATAAAGTTAGCAAGAATATTCAGACCATTGATTCGTCAGACTAAAGAGGTGTCTGTTAAGAATAGAAGGAAGAGTTGACACGTTTTTAGCTCTTCTTTTCTATCTTTTAATTTTTTTAGCAATTTGGATTTGGCTAGTAATTTATTTACCAGAAGGTCAAATTTGCTAGATCTCCCAAAAAAAAGTCGTATTTAACTGTTTTTAAATACTCTATTTGAAGATCAATAATTCGAATATCATTTATTCTTTTGTCTTTCTACTTGTTAGAACATGAAGCATACTCTCTATCCTCATCATTACTTTAGATTCGTGGTATAGTGGTAGGAATCTAATTTGGTATAATACCTAGGCAATCCATGTTTAAATATTTATCATCACAATCTCAACATGCGGAGGCCTGTTACAATATAAAATTATAACCTCTCAACCCTCAGAGAAAATTTGGTATAATAGCATTGTACTTTAACCCTAACGGTTCTTATCTATGGAAAGTGGAGGGCTCTTACTAAGATGTGGAGACCGTGACCTCATTGGAAAAAGAGAAGAAGGGAAACCTTTTATATTTATTTGTTTGTTTTTTACTGCAAAGAAACTTTACTATTGTGAAAGAGGAAAAGGTTTGGTGGACTAGAACACCAAACCTAGCTAATTAATTGTCTCTGCAAAATTTTCTCTACTCAACCTTACTTTTTTTTTTTCTTCTTTTTTTTTTCCCCAAATGCCTGCGGTTTGGTGCAACCACCCCATCTATCTTTTTTCTATTGCAACTTGATATGATTGTGAGATTGGTAGCGTAGTATCTTCAGCAGACTCACCCTCTATTGACCATTCCCAACTATGATGAGATCATGCTTTCTTATTTATTTTTTTTTTAAAGAAAAACTTTATTCAAGTGGAATTACCAGTACTTGATCAAACTATGCGCACACCAACTCATCAATTATTATACATTTCCAATCATATTAGTAGCCGGATGCGATGTCTCGATCAAACCTAAGCAGTCTTTTTTAAGCATTTAAAGTTGCATAATTTGTAATCTTAAAAATATTGATAATGACACTGGAACTCCATTGGATATAATCTACTCCATCGTGTCGCAAAGACGTCAATGAATGAGGTACTCACCATTTCAAGTAAAAATCATTATAGGGTGGGTAAAATCAATAAAATACCATAAACTTTAATATCATTAGAATACTAGATAGTGTTGCTATGATAATATCTGAATTCTATAAAAGTAAATCTAACAATAACATAAAATTCATAATTGTACACTGACTTTATCTACAAGGTATGGTAGTTGGAGCCTTACCTTTCATGATTTGGTACCCTCTAATGCAAATTTCTCCTGGTTGGTTCCTTGAGAGTGAGAATCCAGTGTCGGGATCAACAATTTTGAGCTCAGCATTACGTACAACCGTTCCACATGAGCCTGACTTCACATCGAATGGCTCCTTTGCGAACGCTAGACACATGGAAAGCACTGGTCCAGCTTCTGTCATTCCGTAACCCTGTTGAAAAAGAAAATTTTACAAGATTCAGCTAGCTTTCAATCATAATTATCTATTATTTAATTTACAGTAAAAAATAGAAATGAGTATAATTCACATGAGATACGATGAATCTCGTTTATGACAATGTTAGGATCCTCTGTAAGTATGTACCAAAGTCTAACTGTTCGCTTCCCTCGTCCACAAAAACTGTGCTTCTGTGGTTCACAAACTATGAACAATTTATTTGTCCTGCAAAGTTCAAAATATCTCCTACGACTTTCATAATAAATTGTCACAAGCAAATCAATTTAAGGTTAGCGTCCGCAAGCCAACTACTGAAAAGTAAACCAAAACGAACCACGTGTTGGCCGTGTGGCCTTAAAACCCCAACCGTACGTTTTAACCAACATTATAATTCCCTGCTGTAAAAGGTTGTTTGCTCACTTTCTCCTGATCACTAGCCTATGGCCGAAAAATCAAACAAGAATTTTCCCAAGCTTTGTCAGACATAAAATCCAATGAAGCCAATTATTAGTTCCACTATATATTACTTATGTCATTTGTACTTTACTTCTCAAAATATGATAAGCAGACCCAACAAAAAATTATGTTACCTGTGAATTTTTCTTCTTGTTTCTAGTATTTGTCTCATATAAGATTAATTAAAACTTATATACAGAGTCATATTTATTACGAAATTGCCGTTGTTGAGGATATGTACTGTTTGAGTCCATAAGAAATGGGAGTATAATGTTTCTTTCTTATCTGGTGTGCTCTATATAAGTTCATTTAGATTTTGTTTTTCCTTCGGAAAAGTCTATCTTAGGATTCGTGATAAGTTTCAAATTGTTTAATCATAACCTATAAAATGTTTCCTAATGGCACTATAAACCTAAAATAGACCAACTAAATAACTACCAAAACCTAAGAACAAACCAAACAAATTACACCAACCAAGTCATAAACCAAATCTACTATACTATACATTAGATTTTCTTGAATTCTTTTGAAATCCGTAAAATTAAAAAATATTAAAAATATTTAAATTGCTTAATTAAGCATAATTTTTCTCAGAACACCCAACATATTATCCTATTAGATGTCCTTTTAGATGGTTCAGAACATCATGCTTGCATATGTCATATTTATGATAAAATTTACATTCAAAATAAAATATTTCCAAATAATTAATTAAATTTACCTGTCCAAGCTTAGCATTAGGCATCTTCTCCCTCATCTTCTCCTCCAACTCCTTCCCCATCGGCGCCGCACCGGACATAATCATCCTCACCGTCGACAAATCATACCTCTCAACCGCCGGACTCTTGGCCATCTCCACCACGATCGGCGGCACAAACGGCGCTATAGTCACCTTATACCTCTCCACAAGCTCCATCAACTTCACAATCTCAAACTTCCTCATCACCAAAATCGCCGCCCCCGCCCTCAACGCACAAAGCAACACCGAGTTCAACGAGTATATATGAAACAACGGCAGCACGCATAGAATCACATCATCATTCTTGAAATAAAGATTAGGGTTTTCTCCGTCCACTTGCTGAGCGACACTAGTGACCAATCCTCGGTGAGTCAGCATCACTCCTTTAGGCAGTCCCGTTGTGCCTGAGGAGTAGGGTAACGCGACGACGTCGTCGGGTTTTATGTCGACTTCCGGAAGAGAGTTCTCGTCGGTGGAAGTCAGTTCCGAGAAGTGAGTGCAGTTCTCCGGAACTGAGTCGTCGATCACCACCATTTTCACGTTAAAGTCCCTTATTTTGCTGACGTAGGTCGATTCTGTTATTATGAGCTTGGCGCCTGCCGCCATGGCTTGCTTGCGGATCTCGGCGGGAGTGTAGAAGGGGTTGGCGGTGGTCGACATGGCGCCGATGAAAGAAGCGCCGAGGAAAGAGAAGGCGAATTCAGGGCAATTCGGGAGGAGGAGCATGATGACGTCACCCTGGCTGACGCCGAGGCGGTGGAGCCCTGCGGCGACGCGGCGGGAGATGACATGGACTTCGGCGTAGGTGAAGATCTTTCCGGTCGTACCGTCGATGATGCACGTGCGGGACGCGTGCTCGTTGAGGTGTTGGAAGCAGTAGGAGTGGAGGGGGAGGTGGTCGGGGATTTCGATGTCGGGGAGCTTTGATCGGAAGATGGTTTCTTTCTCCGACGGAATGGAGCCCATTTTGATGATGGAGAAGAGTTTTTGTGTTAAGGGTTTGTGTTTGAGTGTTTGTGTAATTGTGTGGGTGAACAAACTCTTCCCTGAAGTGAGAAGGAAGGGGAAGAGAAGGTAATATACTGGTGAGGAGAAGGTTGGTGAGGTTGGTTGGGGACATGGAGGGGATTATGGGATTTGTTTAGGGGTAGGAATGGGAATTGGGAGGATAATGGGGTTGGTGAGAGAGGGATGAGTGGTTGACTAGGACAATGTTTTTGCAGTCACCTAACAAAATGGCTATTCCACGCGCGATAGGATTGAACCGGGTTTGCACAGGGCGGTTTGTTTTTACCTACCCCCGGCCGGGTGGTGGGTGATGACGTTGCGGAAATGTCAGCTGTTGATTTGGTGGATTTTGGGTTTTGGGTTTAGGACTTGAGATGCAAAATGCGAATATCTGCGTATGTGTATGTATCCGAATTATAAAAAACAATCTTTAGTTATATATTCGATATCTCTGTATTGCTTGAAACTATCTTGATCTTTACATTAATGGATTTTGAGACCAATTTTGATGATGAAGAGTCTAATCTTAGATTTTCATTTATGTCGAATGTTTCCATCGGTCTATGTTGAGATTAAATTTGGAGTCAAATTGTAAAGCATTAACAGTAAATTCAGGAGGATCTTTAAGACATATTTGAGCCATCGAGAACAATCTAACCTTTCGAGCAAGCGTTGTAAGACACTACATATCCTGTTCGATGCAGTTATCAAAGTTATATAGTTTAAGCAGATCATGTTGTCTCCTCACGTCATCCACAATATGGTCAAAGGGGATAATCTCGCTACATTTCCTTTAACATCAACTATCATTTGCTCAACATCTCCCTCAATAACTATCCTACAGAAATCAGCTTCAAATGCGAAATTTCAAAGCTTCTCGGAGAGATACGTATTATGCAAGTTCGTGTCCCCCTCAAATAGCCAAAAAAATAAACAATAAAAAATTAATAAAATAAAAGTGGAGCTCTCTGCTAAGAACTCCCCCTCTATGACCTCGCACTATTACCCCAACTACCATGATGCCTTTGCAATCAAATACTGTTTGTACGACTTGTATTTGCATTTTGATTTTGACGGATATGGGCTGTGAGTTCTACTTACTTGAACCTTACCCCTATTCATTTCCATGCTGTAATTAGTAACCGGATACGCGTTGGGTCTGTTTGTTTCACCCTTTTTATAGATTAGGAATAGGATTTGGATCTGACAGGGGTTAAACTGTAAATAACGAATTCCAATTGTATCTTAATACTAAGTTTGGTTCAAGAAAATTTTATAGATAAGAATATCTATAAAGTTGATACAATTGGGTGTTTTTGTTGAAAACGAAATCGGAGGGGTTGTACTGGATTTGGGTTAGAAAGGTAACAAAAGGCATTATTTACGAATAAAATATAAAATGTCGGCTCCCATTTTCTCTTCTTAGGAATGCGCCGCCGTGAAAACCCTAGAATCCTCTTCCCTCTCTCCCGCTAAAAAAATTCCTCCAGCCTCTAGTTTTTTCTGTTCGCGCCTCATCCAAACCCATAAAACCATAGATCTGCTGCTTTCCCTATTCGAAATCACCTATGGATTCGACGTTCCTCTTTTTTTATTTTTGATTTTGCGAATCAAATTTTTGGTTTGATTTTGGAATTTGGGGTTCAATTTTCATCTGCGATATTTCGTTTCTGATTTGTGGTCGGATTTCTGGCCGGAACGGCTACTTTGTGTTTCGATTTCGACATTCGTTCTTCGAATTTGAGCTTCGATCCCGAGCTTAGATTTTGATCTTCCTTTGGGAGGTTAGGTTTTTAGCTTGTTCTTGGATCCGTGCCTCTGCAAGCTGAGGTATAATTCTAAAATCTTTTTTTTTTTGCGATCATGGATGCTACTGCTGTTTCATGATTTTTTGCAAAAAAGTTAATTTCACTGAAAGCTTGTGCTTGGAACTGTCATCTTTTAATTACATCCGTTCATATTTTTTTCAATTTGTGATCATGGTTGCTAGTGATAATTTTTGAGGGCATTCTTTTGATTTCATGTTGATATGGAGGAGATGAAACTTGCAAACTATGATAATTTGAGGATAAGAATGAGGTATACATTGGCCCTCAATTCATATTTATAGCGTTCAAGGCCTTGGAACTAGCCGTTGGAGGCCATGATATTTTCGGTTTTGAATTTTGGCAAATGGGTAAGAAGTAGCCGTTGGAGTCCTTGATATTTTCGGTTTTGAATTTTGGCAAATGGGTAAGATTACCTCAACTTTTTACTTGTTCATATTTTGTCTACAAGTGAGTGGTAAGTTTACCCATGGTGTTGTCATCCATTTATCCGAAAACTTTCTCATTCCAAACCAAACAAAAGAATAGGAATTGGAGGGGTTCTATAAAGTTGGATTCTATAATTTTATGTTACGAAACAAACATAAAAATGTGAAAAAATGGGATTCCAAAGCATTCTATGACAACCAAAAATTATCTTTAAAATTTTTATAGATTAGATAGAAATCCATAAAAAAAAAGGATTCCTAATCCTATTCTTCTCCACTAGTGAACCAAGCACACCCATAGAGTATCATACCCCGATTGCATCCGATCCATTCTACCTATCCATTGGTTTTGAGCCACGTGGACGTATTGGAAAAGGTTTGAAATGCGCCCACTTGAATGACCCCTTTGATTTTTTCGTGGGACCCTTAAATGATGTTACGTGGGGCTTTAAGATAAGGGAGAATACCGGGGATGGTAGCTGACAATTTCGGGTTAAAAAGTCGGGACTCACCTACCGCAGACCACGGTGATGCGGGACATCATCACCTATAATTCTTGACTGAGGAGTCACTAATGGAAGAAAATAACATAGTCGGCACTATGGATCGTGAATCATATAGAAACTCTATGTTCTTCCCTTTCAAAATATTTGTACAAACAATTATAGGGTTAATCTCATATAGATCTCGAGTTGCCTTGTACGACCTATTTGGAATTTTTTTCAATCTCAGAGTGTTGCATTAGTAATCGTTTGAAGCAGCAAGAAGTAGCTAAAGATAAAAAGAAAAGAAAAGAAAAAAAAAAACTGCCTTTAATTATACTTGGGGGAAAAGAAAAGGAAGGGGAAATGATGAAAAATAAAATATTCATAAACAACTAGCATATTGGCATGTGCGATGCACGTGTAAAATATTCAGTTATATCATTAGTCTTACATTTTCATATAATAGTTTAATAATGATTTAATTTATGTAATTTTATTATGGAGCTCTACATCGAAAATATATCTGAAATTGTTATTTAACAATTAAACCTATCCTTAACACAATTTTGCTAACTAGTTTCCTATAAATGATTAAAATAAAAAAATAAAAATGGGGATATTGTAAGTTAATTATGTGTGTATTATCATTTCATGATTTAGAATGTTCTAGAAATAAGAAAGGAAAAAAGAAAAGAAAAGAAAATAAATGTTTCTCTTGAAAAATTATAATCTTAATTATGTGAGTTCATATCCTATTCTCATGTCAAGATTTAGAATCTTCTAGAAATAAGAATGAAAATAAAGGAAAGGAAAAAAATCACTCTTGCAAAATTATCATTTTACTCTCCAAATTATAATAGGAAGGAGTAAAATGTCCACCACTCATCCAACTTTTACTACCCACACTATGTTCATTATATAATAGTATAGATATAGATGTTATTTTCGTAGCTTGTTTCACTTTAGTTTTAGTCTTTTTCCGTAATTATAAAAGAATAATACTTATTATAAATCTGAGTTGCAATGGTTTTGACAGTTAGTTTTTCTATTCTTTTCAATAAGTGCTTTTGCGATCGCATTTGTAAAATAATAATAATGATAATAAGGTGTAACCACTATTCTGTAATAAATTACAACTATGACCATAATCACAATAATTTATGAACCAAACACATGATAGAACTAGCCGATCGATACCAATGATTATGCAACCGGGTACAAGACATAAATACTTGCAAGTATATTAACTTGTAGTTTATTCTAGTATCTAAAATGAAGAATCCATGTTTACAAAAATAAAAGACAATGGAAGAATATGTGAGCACTACTCAAGGGCATATAAGAATTTCAAACTCATTTAATGCAGAAGGATGTTTTTTTTCTGTCTTGATGCTTTTTTCCCCCTCTTAGAAAGAGATGCATTTGGAAGTGTTGCACCAACCAAAATGTGGTGTGGTGGGTGGTTAAACTAGCTTACCATATTGACATGTTTCGCATCATACTTTTTGACGATAAACGTGAGGAAAGGTACAAACAAATAAGTTAAGAAGGTCAATAAAAAAGATTATTTTTATTCCTAAAGAAAGTAGTTCTTTTTAGATATAAACCCTCAAATCATAGGTGTTTTTAATTTTATCCTCGATCATTATAATTATTAATTTAGTTTTTTCTTCTTTCCCCAATTTTAGTCATAACTAACTGTTGACGTTTGCCTCAAATATTTAGGCTCGGTCACATGCTTCAGTTTGAATAGATGGCAGGTTAATTTCATTGGTTGGAATTTTAATGGGATTCAAATCTTATTAGCTTGGAGATATATTTGGAAAGTTCAATATATTAGGAACCCCATGTGCATTAGAATTCAATCATCAAAGTGGATTTCTATATTTACTAGGAGTTACTGTTTCGTGGGCCTCAAGTAATTGGTTCGTGGGCCTCAAGTAATTGGTCTTTGGAGACTGTATAAATATGCACACATGGGCAATCCAAGAGCTATGTCATCAATCTACAACACCAATCATATTAAATCAGAGAATAGTATTCTCCTTTTGAAGCCTTTTAGATATTTTTGCTCTCTTTTTGTTCTTTTATTTAAGAGAGATTGTATTAGGCTTTTGGGGTGTATTAGAGATTGAGTGATTGAGAGATTCTACATTGTATTCCTGATAAATTATTAGTAAAGTTATTCTCCTCATTCGCCCGTGGACGTAGGCTACAAGCCGAACCATGCATATCCGTGTGTTATTTGTATTCTCAATATTTTTTTGCACTTTCGTGTGATTGATATTAGTCTATTCCTGGGGATTTTATCATAACAAATTGGTATCAGAGCCCTCAGCTATCGATCAGACGAGAAGATGACGACCACCACTATAAAGTGGGATATTGAGAAGTTTGACGGCAACATCAGTTTTAGCCTTTAGCAAGTTAGGATGATCGTCGTGTTAACACAGAGTGGATTGAAGAAGGCTTTGTTCTGGAAATCAAAGAAACTAGCTACAATGACAGAGAAAGATTAGAACGAGTTGGATGATAAAGCTATCACAGCGATCCAGTTATGTTTGACTAATGAAATTCTGCAAGAAGTACTCACGGAGAAGACAACCGCTAATTTATGGTCTAAGTTGGAGGATTTGTATTTGACGAAGTCGCTCACTAATCACCTCCTCTTGAAGTAGCGTTTGTATACACTTCGGATGACGAAAGATTCACCCATCAAGTCTCATATTGGTGAATTCAATTCTGTGATTACAAATTTGAGTAAGATTGACGTTAAGATCGATGATGAAGATCAAGCCCTATTATTATTGTGTTCTTTATCGCCTTCCTACAAGCACTTTAGGGATACTATGATTTACGGTCGAGATTCTATTGGCATCAAGGACATCAAAGAGAACTTATTGAATAAGGAGAAGATTGATAAAGAGTTAACCACAAGCAAAAGTGGTGATAAAACTGATGGCTTATTTGTTCGAGGAAGATCGGAGGAAATGGGCTTTGGAGGTAACAGATATAAGTCGAAGCACAAGAATCTGATCTGTAGATATTGCAAGAAAAAAGGGCACATCAAGACCAATTGTTACAGGTTGAAGAACAAGAAGAAATAAGAAGAGTATGAAGAAAATCAGAGGAGGACTATGCTGAAGTTGGTATTGCTGAAGATGTGATTTTGTTGGTTACCGATGATAGAACCAGGAGCACTGAAGATTGGATTTTGGATTCGGATTATTCTTATCATATGTGTCCTAATCGAGACTGGTTCACCACTTATGAAGCTATTGATGGTGGAGTTGTTCTCATGGGAAATAACGTCACATGCAAGACTGTTGAGAAAGGAATAATTCAGATTAAGATGCATGATGGAGTCATCAGTATTTTGACTGATGTTAGGTATATTCCAGGTTTAAGGAAGAATCTCGTCTCCTTGGGCACTCTTGATAGTTTTGACTGCAATTTTTTAGGTGAAGGTGGAGTTCTTAGGGTTACAAAAGGCTCTCTTGTGGTTATAAAAGGAAAGAAGATCGGCAGCTTGTATGTTTTGCAGGGTTCTATCGTTATCGATTCGGCTGCAGTTGCATTATCGATATCGAGAGTAGATACTACCAGATTATGGCATATGAGGCTTGGTCATATGAGTGAGCGTGAATTAGCCGAGTTGAGCAAAAATGGTCTTTTATGTGGACAGAGTACAGGAAAATTAGGGTTCTACGAGCATTGCATTTTCGTCAAGAAGAAAAGAGTCAGCTTCAGTACGGCAGTACATTGGACTAAAAGTACTTTGGATTACATCCATTCAGATCTTTGGGGACTTTCTCAAGTTGCCTCGAAGGGTGGTAGTTCGAGATATTTGTTGACCTTCATCGATGATTATTCCGGAAAGATTTGGATCTATTTTTTGAGATATAAATATGAGATGTTTGTGACTTTCAAGCAGTGAAAGTCTTTGATTGAGAAGCAGACTGGGAGGCTGATTAAGAGGCTTAGAACTGATAATGGACTTGAGTTTTATGGAGGGAATTATTAGACATCATACAGTTTCTCACACACCACTACAGAATGGAGTGGCAGGACATGTGAATAGAACCCTTTTGGAGAAAGTTCGTTGTATGTTGTTCAATGCAGGTTTAGGCAAGGAATACTAGGCAGAAGCGGTGAATACGGCTTGTTACTTAGCTAATCGGTCGCCAGCTACTGCTATCGGTTACAAAACTCCAGAGGAGGTTTGTTCTGGTAAGCCTGCAGATTATTCTAATCTTAGAATATTTTGGTTATCATGCATATGCGCATGTTAGTCAAGGAAAACTTGAGCCTCGAGCAAAGAAGTGCATATTTCTAGGCTATGCACCTAGTGCTAATGATTTTATGTTGTGGTGTCCTGATCCGAAGTTTCCTAAAATTATCATCAACTGTGATGTTACTTTTGATGGGTCTGCTATATTCCACCAAAAGCAGTCACCAGTTTCAGCTGATGATAAGGCGCCCATCACAGGATAGAAGGTGAAGTTAGAAATTCGTGATTCAGCTCTTCAGTGAGATAAGACTACGGGAGTTTAGCACTCAGATCCCGTTCAAATAGATGAAGCACCTCAGCAGCTGCAGGAAGAATGAGAATACACTATTGCTAGAAATCGGTCTAGACGAGATATTCGACTACCACGAAGATATGAAGATACAATAGCCTATGCATTGTCAGTATACAATTTTGTGCCCTTCAGCTATTCAGGAACTACTTCAGGTGATGATTTCGCTAAGAGTTATGGTCATCGTACCGATAATTCAGTCAATTTATTGAGGAGACCTCTTTCAGTTGGCAAGTTCAAGCCAACCTTAGACTTGATCGATATGTGCCGCACTTAGATGTCCTGCGGGGCAATTGGAGAAGGTGGAGTAAGTTAGCTAATTTGGAGTGAGGAATTTTCTACGTATTTGAGTCAATGTGGAGATTTGTTGATATTTGCCTCAAATACTTAGGCTCGGTCACATGCTTCAGTTTGAATAGATGGCAAATTAATTTTATTGGTTGGAATTTTAATAGGATTCAAATCATATTGGCTTGGAGATATATTTGGAAAGTTTAATATATTAGGAATCTCATGTGCATTAGAAATTTAGAATTCAATCATCAAAGTGGACTTCTATATTTAGTAGGAGTTACAATTTCGTGGGCCTCAAGTAATTGGTGGGCTTCAAGTAATTGGTTTTTGGGGACTATATAAATATGCATACAAGGGCAATCTGAGAGCTATGCCATCAATCTACAATACCAATCATATTAACTCAGAGAATAGTATTCTCCTTTGGAAGCCTTTTAGATATTTTTTCTCTCCTTTTATTCTTTTGTTTAAGAGAGATTGTATTACGCTTTTGGGGTGTATTAGAGATTGAGTGATTAAGAGATATTCATATTATATTCCTCACAAATTGTTAGTAAAGTTATTCTCCTCCTTCGCTCGTGGACGTAGGCTACAAGCCGAACCACGTATATCCGTATGTTATTTGTGTTCTCAATATTTTTCTGCACTTTGGTGTAATTGATATTAGTCTATTCCTGAAGATTTTGTCATAACACTAACTACTGTCAATATTTTAACAATTAATGGGTAAAGAGCTTATTTACCCTTGTCAATTGAAAATTTTAGAGAAGATTTAGAGCGGAAGGGAAGAGATGAACAATGATGGCGAAGATAAGGGGTTGAGGGGGGTGCAGCCAGGTTTTTATTTAATTTATTAAGTTAATTAAACATCATTTAAAATTTACAAGAATACAAAGATAATGTAATAAATATAAATAATATTCCTACTAATTAACTCTCTACATTTAGATTAGGATTGAAATTCAAGGAAGCAAAGAAATAAGGGGTCAAATTAGATTATACTAATTGGGACTTCAAATTTGAAATACCGATTATTTTTGGTGGATATGGGGAAAACTCAAGAAAAATGAAAAGTCAATGTATTTTTCCCCTTTTTAAATGATACAAACAAATACATACACAGAGATTATGATCATTCCATGAGACGTTTTTGCAACTCCTGCTGTAGATAGAAGCACAGAAAATCTACAAAAAATAAATAAACATTAAAGGAAAATGTGTGATTGAACAAAAAAAAATTGAAGTTGCTGAAAGCCCACCTCTAAATCTTTAATTTCAAAGTAGCAATTAAAGATGGATAAAAAGAACACAGCTTCTCAGCTTAAACAAATTTGTGGGACCATTCTGTTGGATTTGAGATGCAAGCCAAGAGAGTGAATAGGGTTGCTATCGTTTTTCGCTAAAAATAAAGAATATGCAGCTGAATAAATAAAAAAAAATTATCAATGATAAATAATCACAAATAATAATCAACCAAGAAAACGTAAGATTTTATAGTGCTTCGGATAACAATCCAACGTCCATTATTCCTTTTCACGAAGGGGCTTCCTCACTATGCTAAGAGTTCTCTTGAATCATAAACCCGATTCAATAGGCTTATAAGACCGCACCCTGAACTCTATCGAAAACCAGTTGTCTAACCTAACTCTCCACAATGAGTAAACACATTACTCTAGCTAGTCCCAACTTTCAATTCCAACCGGCTTGAGTACACCATAAAAACAAGTTTAAAATAAAACTAAACAACCACAATTAAGCTCAGAATATATGAAAGAGTTTATAGCCCTTTTGATAAACGAAACGTTCTTTGATGAATCTAAGCATAACACGAAGAAGAATGGTGTTAGATGATGAATCCAAGGGCAACTCTTATTGCTGAAATGATCTGAGATGTTGTGCGTGATGAGAGAGAATTTGTCGAGGCTCCGGGGGTCAAAACCTTCAATGAAATCTCTTCACAATTCAAAACTCTAGAACACTCACTTCTCTCTATCTCTTTTAATAATATATAGTCCCCAATAGGTCAAGAAAAGACATCCTAAACATGGTAGAGTTTTGAAATCAAAGAAACTACAAACGGCTGAGATTAAAACTGAAAATCTACAATCAGCCAACTTTACCATCGATGGTGTCAAGGCCTCATCGATGGGTTCCTGCATGCCATCATTGATCTGAAAACCTCTCTCTGAAAAATTAGTAATTTATCTCTGTAGCCATCGATGAGCTCATCTACTATCGATGAATCACTGTTAACCATCGATGGTATATGAAGACTGAAATCAACTTTTAAACTGATTTTCACATCATTTCGATACACTTCTTATACCAATATTCACCTGTACTGTATCATCTCAAACAATTATCAGTATCAAATGAAAATTTGTTATTACACAAACAAGAGATATTATACGTACTACATCCTAACACATTCAAGTTTTGCTCATCTATTCATAAATTGACAATTGTATATCAAATAATTAGTTTTTCATAGGAGCACTCGTCCAAGCCAAATAAGAAAAACAAGTGAATAAAATTTCACGAAGATAAATATCAATGAAAATCAAACAAAATTCTATTTAAACAGAATCCCATACTTCGAAGATACTCCATTCAAGCAAAGCATAGAATGTCTGCCACAAAGTGCGAAAATTAAACATGCATGCTAAAAGTACTAGACAAGTCCAATTGTGTGCATTTGTCTTATTATTTCACAAAAGTCTTATTGACATACCCTTATCGGACTTATTTAACTTGTATGCGTGGATTTGTTTTTTTTTTTTTTGGGTAAAAGCAGAGGCGTCTAAGCCCGAAAAATTAGAAAAGAAATTATATATATTGGGCCAATGAGAGTCCCATAATATCACTCACTAAAATAGGTTTAAAAAACTCTGGGATGCAATTGCAGACTGCAAATCCATTAGCTTGAGTCAATGCTTCTTTAGCCATAGCATCTGCACACCTATTCCCCTCTCTGAAGACGTGTGATAGCTGAACTTCCCAATTCTTCTCCAACTCCTCAATAATACTCACGGCAATATCCATGTTCCAACCATCTTCAATGTTATTGTGAACAATAGCAATGGCGGTCTTTGAGTCACTTTTGATCACTACCTTCCTGTATCCATGGGGCCAAACATATCAGAGTCCATGGAGGATTCCCCAAACTTGTATGCGTGGATCTTACTATATAATATGAACAGGCTAAAAGTAGCTTAAAAATTCCCTGAAAAAACCACGTCATGCCAACACTTGAAGCCCTTTGTAGCATTACCAAGTTATCCGAAAGGAACAGGACCGTAATAAATCAAGTAATTTTAAAATTGGGTTTTAGATATTAGTCCCTTACATCTAGGGGTGGAAACGAACCAAATAATTAATAAACAGTTCGGTTATTATTCGTCCAGATATTCGGTCATATTCGATTCGGTAGTTCATTTAATAATAAATGAATATTTTTTAGTATTCGGTGCATAAATGAATAGAATTTGACCAGAGGTATATTCGATTCGTTTGATTATTAAATATTCGCTTATGTTTTCTACTTCTAGATTATTATATTGTGTTATCTTTTACGGTGCATAATTTTATAAATATTGCTATTTATAAGTATTATATTAATAATTTATAAACGCACACTATAATAATTCTTATATTGAAATATCATAATAATAATTAAGTAAAATATTATAGAAAATAATAAGAAAAGACTTCAAACATAGAGTTTGAAGTCAACACCTCATGGTTAAGGATCTTGTGACTTAACAAGTGTGCTATTGAGATATTCGTGAACATTTGACAAATATTCGTCTAATTAACGAACCAAATTTGAACACCCTTTCCCTATTCGACACGAATTCGAGTTCGACTTCGAATTCGTGAAAATTAACCGAATACAAATATGAATACCATGATATTCGATTCAATTCGGTTCGTTTCCACCCCTACTTACATCATAGTTACTTTAATATTAGTCCCTTAAATCTTCATATTTTGATATTAATATCTCAAATACCATTAATGTGTTGATATTAGTCATGTAATTAATTGGTGTTATAACTTTAGGGGAATATTCTGTTAACTATAACTTTTTGGATAGACTAACCATTTTACCCTTCTGATTATAAACCCAAATCCATTATCTATTTAACTCGTACACGTTTAGAAACCTAAAACCTATTTAATAAAAAAACCCAAACTCAAAACCATTTCAACCGCTCGTCTTCTTCCTCGCTCTTCCCCTTCTCTATGCTCTTTTGCACCTTTTTATTTATTTATTTATGCATAGATGAAAATTGAGAGGGAATAGTTTGTATTTTGTTGTGGTCTGTTAGCTTTCAAAGGAAGCAGACACATTAGGGCTTGTTTGGATTTGGACCTAGTGAAGGGAAGTTAATAGAAGATAGGAGAAGTTACGGTAAGGGAACATGTAAAATTTATTTGGGAAATTAGTAAGGTGAATCAAGGTGAATTTATTTCACCCCGTTTGGGAAGTTTAATAAAGTAAAGGGAAGAGAAGGAAATATATGCAAAATTACGACAATAACCTTACATGCTATTAAGTCATTTTATTGTTAGAAATTAGATAGAGGGTAAAATGGTCTCTCCATAATTATTTTTATTTTAGAAGTTTCCTTCAGCCTCTTTCACCCTCATTACACCTCAAATATAGGGAGAACAAAAATTTAGTTTTTCTCTCCTTGTATACCTTCCCTTCTCCCCCATTACCAAGTGTAAGTTCATTCCCAAATAAGGATAAAGTGTCTCATAACTTCACCTACCCCTCATTACCCCCAATCCAAACAAGCCCTTAGTTTATTGATCAATGCTCTCTCTCGTGTGTAAAGAAAGAAGATTTCAATGATCATTCGTTCTCTTATTTGATTTCTTTGAAATAGAATTGTCTTTATTTTATCTTTTCATTATTGTGATTATTGCAGTGAATGGGAATGAGAGGAAGAGAGTCCTTTATTATTCCCTTTGTGTTTCAAATGACGCCCAAATCCCAAATCCAAATGCTACTCCTTCGATTTAATCACAAGATCTTATTTGCCTAGTCAAATTGCTGGCGGAAGATAAGAAGAAGTTTGGGTCTTTGGAAAAGAAGAATATTGAGAGGTTGTAGCCATGGAGTTCTAGCCTCCAAGGTCAGGGTTAGAGGGAGAAGAGCTAAAGGCTAAGAGGCAGAAGAGAGTGGTGGAAGCGGGAAAAGATAGAAACTGAATTTTGGGGAAATTTTTGTAATTTTGTTTAATTTTTATTTTTAGGGGAATTAAACCAATAGTTATTTGGTAAGTACCCCTCCATGGTTACTAATAATCTAACCATGGTTAAGTGGTTTGAAAGGAAAAGTTAACAGAGAGACTAACTTCAACGCACTAATAATATTTGAGAGGCTAATATCAAAATATAAAGATTTCAGATACTAATATCAAAATACCTATAATTTAAGGGACTAATATCTAAAACCCTTTTAAAATATATTTGGAAAAGAAGACAATGAAAAAAATCTCTTGCTATTTTGTGAAGAAAATGCAAGTCATCTATCTTAACAGATTTTTCATATTTATTTTCGTTTTGATTAACTTAACTAATATGAACCTCTAGTTGCAGTATTTGAGTTGCAAGTGACAATGCTTTTTTTAATTTTTTTCTTGAAAAAATATAAGAAAAGAAAAGGAAAACTCCTTACAAGCACACATATTGAAAATTGAATTGTTTTACAATTTTTCAGAAAAAAAACTGCGAGATCTTGAATTGCACATAAAATATGATGCACGGTTGCTTGATTGAGAATATTTGATGCATATAACATGATGAATGGTTCCCTCTATTTAATGATTTGCTTGCAAGTGCAGCAATAAAAAGAGTAGGAGTGACCTAACCGAATAAGTTTTGTTTTGTTGATTCAAAATTTTAGACCAACTCATTGAATATATATATATATATATATATATATATATATATATATATATATATATATATATATATATATATATATATATATATATATATATATATATATATATATATATATATATATATATATATATATATATATATAGAGTAAATCTCCTATAAACTTAAGTTTATAGGGAATAGTCATACACCAACTTTTCTATCCATTGATGTTGCATTGGGATCCATGAAAGATATGAAGCCCATTTTGAGATTTGTGCATCTCTTGATGGCACAAATCTAAAGGCAACATCAATGGATAAAAAAGTTGGTGTATACTATTCCCTATAAACTTAAGTTTATAATATATATATATATATATATATATATATATATATATATATATATATATATATATATATATATATATATATATATATATATATATATATATATGGTCGAGGGAACTTCCTCATGATCCTTCGGGCCACGATTATCAAATCCCGGGCGTGGCTAAGAGGCACCTCCCAACACACGGTCTTGAGGATTTCACAAAATTAAATTCGTGTGGGTGCTCCCCCGGAGAGTCGAACCTGAGATCTTGGAGTACTACTTATTTGCAGCTTACCAACTCAGCTGCAGCTTACCAACTCAGCTAAACCCTCTTGGGTATTGTTGCCCAAAGAGAGATATGCTGACTAAGGGACCCATGCAGCTCAACTATTTGCACCAAAATAGTCATGAAGTAGCTAAAGAAAATAAAGTATATGCTATTTCCGCTATTTCCTAGTAAAAGAGTCTGTTTGTTTCTCTTGAAATTAAATCTACTTTCATTACTTTCTTAAAGGTTAAAATACCAGATTGACCTTAAAACTGACACCGCTTTACTACTCTAGCCTAAAAACTGACGCTGGCGACACTCTAGACTAAAAACTTATAAATACGGCGACAAGTAAGCCTATCCGGCTGAAAACTTAAATTTGCTATTAGTTTAAGCGAAAAATTAAGAGATTTTTTTTTCATATAGGCCCTTAATCTCTCATACTTTTAAGATTTACCCCCCTCAAGTTTTAAGTTTTGTATTAAAAAAAACTCTTCTAGCCCTCCCTTCTCACCATCTTCTCCCTCCACTTTCTCACCATCTCCTCCATTCTTTTGTCCTCTCCACCCTCTCTCTCTCTCTCTCTCTCTCTCTCTCTCTCTCTCCTTTGTCATATCTCCACCCTTACCTCCTCCTCTCCCTCTTTCTCCTCCATATTCTCAACTTTCTCTCATCTCTCCCACTCCTTCTCCCTCCTATCTCATATTTGTCGTCCGTGGGCTTAGTAGTGGGCCACACCAGCGAAGTGAGCCACGGCCGAGTGCTCGTGGGGCTCGTTGGGGACCACAACCACGTAAACGCGGTTTTCTCACGCGTTTTCCAAAACACGGCTCGTTGGGGACCACAACCGTGTAAACGCGGTTTTCTCACGCGTTTTCCAAAACGCGTCCCCCACTCCCCGAATTGTATAAATAGGGGTGTTAAGGCTGAAGCTAGGGTTAATTGAGGGTGCTGTTTTGGAGGCCGAAATTAGGTCTTTTTGAGCCGTCGTTTGAGAGAGAATTTATGAGAGATTAGAGAGTTTATTTGAGGGTTTTATTGGTGAGATCTTGTGTGATTGTAAATCCTATTTGTATTTTCTTTCTCTCTAGTAGTAAATCTCTCCCCCTCCTTGCCCCGTGAACGTAGGCAACTTGCCGAACCACGTAAAATTGGTGTTTTTGCTGTTGATTTGACTTGTAATAGCTTTTAGGTTCCCTCGACAGGTCAGTCCTAGAACTGATGAGAGGAAGAGTAAATATCCCACTTTGTTGAGATATTTACTTCAGATTCTTGTTTCCTTGGTGTAGGCATAAAAAAAAATTTTGCTGAAGAACTCCAAATATGACTTAATCATGAGAAGATCGAAGGACGACGTCGTCAAAGTCTCAGGAAGTCAATCACAGGGTGAAACCAATGCCCGAGACACCTATAGTGTCTCGCCATTGGCGAGACACTTGTGTCGCGCCAAAGGCGAGACACTTGTGTCGCGCCAAAGGCGAGACACTTGTGTCGCGCCAAAGGCGAGACACTTGTGTCGCGCCAAAGGCGAGACACTTGTGTCGCGCCAAAGGCGAGACACTTGTGTCGCGCCAAAGGCGAGACACCAAGAATGACTGGTATGTTCTCTTGAAGTGTTTAAATTAATGCTTGTGGGGCCCACTTGACTTTTTCAACTCAAAGAGACGTTCAGCCACGTTAGCGGGCGGTTACACGCTGAAAATACGCCCACTAAGCGTGAAATTAGGGCATTTAATCGTGCCTAAAATAGAGAAAAGCCGTTACAACAGCGGGAGAAATCTCCTCTTGGGCGCTGACATCAACAACTGTCGGCGCCCGGCATCTGAACGATTCGATCTTGCGGCGATCAATCTTGCCAGCGCCCTCTGATTTTGGACACTTGACGACTTATGTTCTTTTCAGATGTGACGCCTCCCAAAGGCTATAAATACCCCCCTAGGTTCACCTGGACGGGGGATCAGATTTTGGAGATTTTTTTTGGAGATTTGAGGAGGAGATTTCGAGCTTCAAGAGTTCAAGAACATCATCCACGCGAAGATCCCTCGAGTTTAAGCTTAGACTTATTCTTGGGAAGAATAGATATCTTACCTTGCTAAGATATTTGCTTAAGTTCTTGTTTCCTTTGCAAAGCATCAACTCAACCCCGTCAATTTGACGATCATTGCTCGGTGGTCCACGGACGACGCGTCCCCGACACAGGCCAAGAATCCACGCAAGCAGGAGATCGCTACGTAGCCTCTTCTGTTCGTGTTTATAAGAGAGCGAGCCAATTTTCTTTGTAATTGAGAGATATACACGTGTAATCTTTCACTGTTTTCATTGTCAAAACGTTTTGTAATGGAAATGGCAAAGAACCTCACTTTCGACCGAAACACGATGGCGACCACAGTGGGAGCCAATAGTCTCAACGTTGAGACTATCGTGTCGTAGCCTTACAGTGATCAAGCCGACCTCATGGTCGATGGGTTGGATTACGTCTTCGACCAAGCCAAGTTCGAAGAGTATCTCTCCTCCTCATCATCGAAGTCCTCCTCGCCCCGCAACCAACGGAGGATCTCGTCTCCAAGGAGAGAGGTCCGTTCTGTCGTGGTGCACAACGAATCTCGTTCGCTCACGACGGAGGCGGTTTCCCCTCGCAACAACACCCCGGCAAATCTCAAAGCTGGGAGCTCTGCTCATGGTGGCTCTATTCAGAAGGAGTCATCTTATAAAGTTTCCACCGCTCTGACGAAGAGGGCTCGTCAGAGACAGCGTCAGAAGTTGGCCCGTCAGTTTGCTAAGGCTATAGAGTCAACGGATGGAGTTCACTACCACACGAACTCACGGGATCAGAGGCGTCAACAGATTACAGCGCCTCAGTCTCAACCCGTTAGCACTCCTGCCAAGGAAGAATGGGTCCTCGTCAAGAGAACTCGTTTGACGAAGAAAGAGCGCGCCCAAAAGCGTCGCGTACGTGTCGCTCGTGCACGTGCCGTTGTTCGCAAGGCGCAAGAGTCGAAATCAATCAAGAGGTCGACTCAAAATTGCCAAGTCTGGAGCCCGAAATCTGCATGCGGCAGTGCAAATTGTCTCTGGCGCGGCCGTCTGAGTACGGCGTGCGAACGATCTAAGGCTGTCGCGCCGGCCTGCGGCAGCAATAACTGTCGCTCCAAGAGACCCCAAGACCGAGACACTCCCAACTGTCTCGGCCAAGGGGGCTCTTCCCTGCTTACTCCATCCACTTCTCTGATTGATGTACCAACAACCAATCCTCCAACTTCGGTGTTCAGTCGCCTTGGTCCAAAGTGGGGAACTAAAGACAAGGCACCCGTGATGGAACGTTTGGGTCATCCAATCTGCACACAACGGTGTTCCGAGCAAACTGGGACATCTCAAGATTCAAGTGTTCCTATTGCCTCTCGTTCGATCTTCCCTCAGGGGGTCCACGAGTCTGCTGAGAAGAAGAAGTTGAGGCATGTGACCCGTAAAGTCACAAGAGATGACCAGACCCTGGTGATTCATGCAGAGGGAACTTCAGACGACGAAGCCAAGCGATGGAAGTTGTCTCCCAAGTCAAATGGCCGACATCCCCAAAAGAAAACGTATCCTCCAATTAAGGACAACGTTACACTTGGGGATGGAAGTGCAATTTGTGGTAAATCACACCAACCACACCATCAGGCTAGGGGTGGCAACACACGGAAAAGAGCAATTGACGAAATAGGTTGTTCTTGCTCATGTGCACAGCTGATTAAGACGTTGCTATCAGGATGTGCGCCGCGAATCGGCAGCTTCGATCACAAAGAGCTTCAGTATTCGAGAGGCTTTCCCTGCCAGCAATGGAAGATTCAAAGCCGAATTCAAGACGTTTCCGGAGAAGAAGAAGATCCGCCATTTAGCAGGATGAATTCCCCGAAGTCACCATTAATATGGTGAACAAAGAAAAAGGGCCAGCAACGGATGCGGACCCTGACTTCACTCCTGCAGGAAAAGTCAGCACCCGGGTTTCCCAGAAGATGTCTCGATTACAATTGCGAGCTACAAAACGCATAGATTATAGAAGGATGCATGAAGGAGACTCATCTGAAGACGAGACCTCCGATACTTGCTCAGCAGTGGCGTCCGATGACACAATATCAAGCATGGGTTATCATTTTAGAGAAACGTTTACCATCACTCCAGAAACCCTGGCCCAAATGCTACAAGAAGCCTTAGCTAAGCAGAGAGAAGAACTTAAGGCTGAGATGAAAATGGAGATGGAGCTAGCCATACAGCAGATGAGGGAGTTACAAATCCGGAAAGCTGCACAGCCTGAATCCAGTCAACAAGGGGGATCCAGTCACCGTGTCGCCCACGATATAGAAGATAGCGATACGGAAGTGGATGAACACATCCTTGCCGATCAATCTCCGAAGAAAACTCCAACGGGCGCTCAAAGTGGAGATGACCTAACCCATCCCACTGGGAATAATCCAAAGCAAGGGGAGGACGACGGCGAAAAAATGAAGGAGCTTGAAGGCAAGATCAATGCTCTAATGTCCGCACAAGAAGTCAAGAAGACCGGCATCCCGTGTCCATACCCGAGAGAGTGGGACTCAATTCCCTACCCGCCGAAATTCAATTTGATTAACTTTACGCCATTCGACGGAAGAGGCTCGCCCACACAACACTTGATCTATTTCAAGTCGCACTTAGGGGTGATCTCGGGGAATGAGCCTTTGATGGTTCGGTCATTCGTCGGCACCCTTCGCGGGGCTGCCTTCGATTGGTATCGAAGACTCAAGGCCGGGAGTATTAACTGCTGGGATGACATGGAGAGTTCCTTTCTCAATAACTTTTTCGATGATGATACGGAGGTTTCGATAAGAACCCTCTTAGACGAAACAGAAGAACGGAGAGCGGTGGGCGCCGTCAAAGCGCTTAAGTAAAGCCGAGTGACTGGGGATCGATCCTTTGAAGAATTCATACTGCAAACATGTCACAGCAATCTTTCTCTGGACTTGTTGGAAGCCATGGGGGTTGTAGCACCGACTTCATGGAAAGATTTGAAGCTCCACGGAGAACAAGCTGAGCGGTTCCTCAAGAGGAAGAAGAGCGAGAGAGGCGAGCCAACGGCGGCTCCTGCAAAGTCAAACTTTGTGCCCCGTGGCAAAGGAAAGGCGCCAACCACTGCTATTAATGCGAATCAGACATTTCAGCAGCAACACCAGCAATCGCCACAGCAACAACAACCGCAATTGAGGTTTCAACAAAAACCTCAAGAATCACAGAAAGCTCCGGATGCTAGGTTCCTGAGAACATACGCTTTCAAGGAAGATGAAGTTCCAGTCCTCTTCAAATACCTCTTGGATAACAACAAGATCAAGTTACCTCCAATCACAAATCAAGAGGAGGCTAACAAGACTTCGGACCCCAAGTATTGTGCATATCACAGGAGGGTTCATCATCCTACCAAGAACTGCTTTGTACTTAAGGATAAAATTCAGGCTTTGATCGATGCCGGCATCATCACAGCGAAGAAAGAGAAGAAAGTCAGCTCGAACATGGTGGCTATCAACTTCGAATCCATGCCACCCATGCCATACCGCTAAGATTGTTCAAGGTTGAAGTTAAAGCGATCAATGATGATCCACATGGGCAGCGCCGAAGGGTTAATATCATATCTGACCCCTAATGGCGAAGTACTGGGTTCATCGGACCTTCTTCAAGACAAGCAATGGATGGGTCATCTTCAAAGACGAGGATCCGTGCAAAGGCAAGTCGTGCGGTCACATTTCGGCAATTGCGGAGGAAGGTGATGAAAAGTCCCAACTCTTTAGGTCGTGCAGCGAAAATAAAGTTCTTGCGGCGAAGGAAATCCGGCTTATGCCACTAGGAGGACCGCGACTTGATTATAAATATCCCAAGTCTCCAATCCAACGCCAAAATGTTAACGAGTCGGGTGACGATAACTCCACTGTAGCGACACGAAAAGTCACGGCGGCGAGTAGCCAAAGAAGATATGACCAGCGAAAGGACAAGCAACCCCAAGAGGTTCAAGCCCGAAGCGGTCGATTCAATCGTCCGATTGTAAGGGATAAACCGGGAAGTTCAGGCTCCTCGTACCGCTTCGATGTCATGGCTCAGTTGGCCAACATCCCGGCGAGAATAACTCTTTACGAGTTGCTACGTCTCTTTAAGGAAACCAGAGAGGCTCTACAGGAAGCTTTGGCTGACTCAGAAGCTTTCATCACACAAGTCAAGCAGATTCCAGAAAAGCCCGAACACTGCAACTTGGCAGCCACGCAATTCCCGTGCATAACCTTCACCCGAGATGATATGCAAGTGAGAAATTCGAAGCATGACAAGCCCTTGTATTTTACTGGGTATACGATGTTAACAGGCTGAGTTAACGATGTTCGTTGAAAGCCCCACAGAGGCCGACCTAATTCCCAATTAACAGGCGCAGCCGATCACACACAAAAAAAAAAAAAGAAGAGCCGAAAATGAGTCGAATGGACGACCACCGTCGCTAAAATGCAACCTTTCATTGATGTTCCAAGTAAAGTTTACAATGGTCTGCACGACCGAAAAGACAAAAAAAAAAAAAAAAATACAAGCCCAAATGGACATCCCAATCACCGCTGTCGCCACCAGCGACATCTTCGACCTTCTGCCGCCTCATTTCGTCTTGGCCTATCTGCGGCTCTCTGGGAAAGGAAGCCGCAATAGTTGCGGTTAATGAAAGGGCGCCGAAATGACCTAAGAAGTCCGAGTGAAGTACTGCCAAAGGATTTTGAACAGTGACCCCATGGCTTCATATCAACACAATGACTCGAACCCATGGACGAAACAGAGCTGTTCTTCCTCGGAGAAACACGGTATTCTTGCTCCTGGCTGAAACAAGCGAGCGACGGAGGCGTGTCCGATCACTTGGTGCGGCGAGGGATTTCCCCTTCTTCCTGGTGATCGGAACTATCGCCGGCACTCCCAGCCCGGAACCCAGGAGATGGTGAGCTCGAGGAGAGAACCCACCTCCGCCCCCAACCATCTACGTATGGCTTCGCCCGGCTCTCAGCTTGAGATCCTAAAAACGGCGATCAGAGCTGAAAACTAATCGCTAACCTAACGGGAACACGAAGAATAGAAAGTTGTCTCGCCTCCTCTTTATAACAAAGCCCATAAATGCTGAGCTTCCTCGTAGTTAGCAGAGGAAATTAATGGTGTGGGACTCGAGGCGTCCCCTCGGAAATCATGGAAACCCGAATCGTCGCCTCGAAAATCACCAAAGCGCCCTTTTACCTCAAGCGGGACCTACCGCCCGCCCCCAAAAATCTAAGAGTCAGCAATTCGAAGACGGCGCACCGACGACAGCGGCACTCTACTTGAAAAACAAATTGACGCCCCTCGGGGCGTGCGCAACCATCTTGATCGGTGGTTAGGCCGACTCACCTGGGGTCGACCACCGATCGGACGTAAAATTATCAATTAGGTCGACCGAGCTATGATTGTCGCTCGGCCCGTTTATCACGCCATGCAAGCCACAGATAGCCGCCCAGGCCAAAGCCACTGTTACCACAAAACCTAAGGAGGGGCATCACAGAAAAAAGAATTCGGCGCGGAGAAACACGAATTAAGTTCTCATTAACAAGTGAAATATGTTACAAATACATGGCGATTTTCCGGCCAAAACGAAACAAAGAGAACGAACAAAGCGCTAGAGCGACCTAATCTCCTCCTTCGCCGCCGTCTCCCTCCTCTCCGTCTTCACCCTCGTCTTCCTCGTCGTCCTCATCCTCATCAGGGTTGTCCTCGGCGCTAAGTTGCACCCCTGCCCCCTGGCTTCCAGGCCTTGTAGAACGCGCAGAGAACTTTCCACCCTAGGAGGATATGCAACGCTCAATGTTGAGAGAGCGTCCGAAGGAAGTTGGGCTTTCAAGTAGTCGTAGCCCGCTTTAACAGCTAAGGACAGCTCTACTTTCCCCATGGGCCCTTGCCTATACTCTTCAATGACCTCCTTCTTGCCCTCCTCCGACGTTACAAACTTGAGCCGGGCCTCGATCGACCGGGCGTCGTCCAAAGCTGATTGACGAGCCGCTTTCGACTCATCCAGTGCGACCTGTAAGTTCTGGCCCTCGAGCCTCGCAGAACCCCCGCCGCTTCCAACCCCCAACCTGGTCATCCACTTTGATCTCCTTTCGAGCCTTCAACCGCCCTTTCACCGGGCGACTTTTCCTCAACTTGTCGATGACGGCCGCTCCGCCTGAGTGATGTTCGGTCGGCAATCGTGGATTGCTTAGCCGCCAACTCGGTCCGCCACTTGGCTCCGACTTCCTCTTTCTCCGCCTCAAGGGCTGCTGCCCTCTTCTCAGCTTCTTCTCGGCGCCTCTTCTCCTCGACAAGCCTCTCCGCCAAGTTGCCAGCCACTTTCATCATGCACGCAATGGCTGAAGAGCTCTTCCCCAACCAAGGCCCCTCGAGTTTGATAACTCAAGAGGGCTAACCGCAGGCCGGTCGAAGGTGTCTCCTCAAGGAGATCCCTATCATGGGGGAGGGTGAACTGTTCCGAAGCGACAAGCTGCCCCCACCCAGAGAGAAGCACCGTGCCCTCTTTGTGGAGGGAATGGTCGGAGACAAACTTGTCACTTTGGGAGGGTTCCTCTCTTGCGGAATACCCTTCCCACAGATCACCGATGAGCTGGGATCGGAGCTCTTTCCACCTCGAACCGCCACTTCTAAGAATCCGGACTAAAAGAAAGCTCTATGCCCAGATCCTTGAATAAGCTCAAGAGGTCCGGCTCCGGAGCCGAGTCGTCTGAGACGACCGCCTCCTTCCCCGACCTCCTAGCGGGCTCATCGGAGCTCGTCTCCACTACCTGGTCAGCCGGCCTCTTCTGGCCACGACCACCCTCAACTGATTGGCCTGAACTGGCCGACCTGGGGCATGATTCCCCTCAACACGATCTCGCAGTCGGGAGGCAAGGGAGACAGGGTTCGCGAGGGCGACTCTCCCCCAGCAGTTGAGAGTTCCCCTGTAATGCCCTCGGCCCGTTCAAGGACCGCCCCTTCGATCGTCCCTTCAAAAGTCGACTCCATAGACTTTTTCGTCTTCTTCTTCTTCTTGGTTGGTCGCCCTGCTGTGAAGAACCCTCTTCACTTGCAACATAGAAGCCAACTCTTGAATCTCTCCTCCACTGCTTTAGCCTCGCGGCCGTGATCCTCCTCCCTAACCCTCTTCCGAGGAAGATTCACCAAGAGCTTTTGTCGGGCCGACCCCACTCTTGATCTTCAACCCGTTGGGGGCGCCTCTAGCAACTCTTTCTCTCTTTTCTCATCGAATCTACGGCCGAACGACAGCCACGCCACTCTCAAATGTTGTCGAACAAGTTGTAGCCCTTAGCGACCACGAATAATGGCGGAATTTGTCCAGTCGCACCTTCGCCCTTCCGAGGGAAGGTTTTTCAGCCGTTTTGTTGATCTCCGGCCACGAGCGGCAAGTCAAAGGCGGCATCGGCGAAAACCCAAACAAACTTGTTCTTCCAAATTTTGTTCGACCGGAATTTCAACAAATCGACCGCCACGCACTCCAAAAAGAAGTGGGCGCTTTTCTTCGCCGCCTCACCGCGACAAGATTGCCAAAAGTCAAGAGTCGGCGTCATCTTCACTGATGACAGATCACCAAAACGCCATTATCGTAGCAATGGCGCTAGGGGCGAATCGCATCGGGGACACCCTGCCGCCACACGCCTTCTTCACTTAACGCCGGCAGGGGAGGCTTAACCGCTGTCCAAATGCGCCATGTATAGCGGTAGCTTGTCTCCAGCGCTTATGATCAACGATAGCTTATCCTTCTATGGGAGAGAAACCGTAAATTCCCCAGGGAGATCGTACCTCTCATGGAGACCTTCCAGATCCTCCTCTTTCGTCTTCGACTGCCAAGACTTGAGCTTGGCAATCCTATCAACGGGAGCAGGAGTAGAAGCAGCCATGGCAGAAAGCTTTAAAATACTCGAGTTTAAGGAGAAAGAAGGAGGCGAGTCTTTAGGGAGTGCAAAAAGAAATCCCCAAATAGGGTAAAGGTATATATAGACACCCAAAACGCCCACGTGTCCATTCCTGGGCGGCACTTCGAATCCAACGGTCTGGATTGGTGCTCAAATACGAACCGCTTTTTGAAAATTGAAAAACCCGCCTTTATGACCCACGTCTCTTCGCTCGAAATTCGAAGCGCCTTTGACGGCCAAAGTACCGCTGACGTCAAGTCTTATCTCCTACAGTAACGCCCCCTGTTGCGCCTAGAAAACTAAACCCGTTCTTTGTTTGGGCCGAACCGGCTCCACCCGGCCGGTCCAGCGAACTAACAGACTGAGAACAAGTAACCCCAAAGACCGACTCAGCTAACGAGGAGCCATCCTGGGTTGACCATCTTATGGAAGGCTGCCAGCCCTTTAAGGCACGAGCGTGATCAAGTCACGACGTCAGACCAATCAATCCACTGAATCGCCTCAGCCATAGAAAGCAACACAAGACACAACTATGAAAACGGAAAAACTCTTACTGCATTCATTTATTTGATGATGAATACAAAATATGCAAACCGACAATTACATGACAGACGAAGGTCTTAGACCTAAGCTACCGATCCGAGCCGGCCTCACCCGAAGAGCCGTCACTTGATAACCCGTCCTCTCCCTCCTCGGCGCCGCCATCGCCTAGGTCGTAACCTGCCCCTGCCTCCTCAAATCTTGAGAGGAGATCTATCTGGTCGGCTATGCTTGGGGGATATCGAAGCCGACCGGGGATACCCTGATACTCGGACGATAGTTGCTTGACCATGAAATCGCTACCCGCCTTGCAGGCCAGAGCGACTTCAACCTTCCCCAGCGTACTCTGTCTGTACTCTTCGATGATGGCCGGTCGGTTTTCCTCTCTCAGGGACGACCGATACTCTCGCGACTCCAGATACTTCGCCTTTTCCTCCGCCCTACTCAAGGATTCCTTAAGTTGAGCGCACTCCCTCGCAAGTCGTTCATGGGCGACCGATTCCTCCGCCGACTAAGCCTTGGCGTACTGCGCGACCTGCCTCTCGAGCGCGACCTGCGCCATCGCCAAGTCGCGCTCTCTATAAACATCGTCGGACGCACCTGTGTCGCTTCACCGTTTCAAGGCACCGCCGGAGTTCTCCGATCTCACCAAGATTCTCTCACCGGACTTTAAGTTCCGCGGATAACTTGTCCTTAACTTCCGCTTTCACGCCGCCAGCCATCGAGCTCGCTTGTTTAATCGAAGTTCCTTGATAACTCGGTCAAGATCCTCGCTGAGCCGGCTCAAGGTAGATGCTTCTTTGAAGCCTTTCATAGGCTTGGTGGCCCTGACGCAGCCGACTAAACAGCTCTTCCTCCACTAAACAACCCCTAGCCAGATAACTCCGCAGGATCACATGCAGACCGACATCGGGAATCAACTTCAAAATCTCCCTATCCTCGGGCAAGCTGAACTGCTCTACCGCCTTTCCCTGTAAGTGGCTCGACCTTAATACCGACGAGCGGACGTCCAAATGACACGCCGGCCTATACCGGTGCTCCGTGTCGGGCTCCCCTTCATAACGTCCGACAGGGGAGAGCGTCCCCATCATCGAGTCACATACCTTACGCCAACCCCCCTCGACCTCGGCTGCGTAATAGCGCGAAGGCCATCCCGCGGGAACAAAACTCGTCCCCTGACCCTCGGTCGCTTCCTTTTCCCGTTTGCGGAGTCCTCTTTAGGTCAGCCTCTCGCCTGCTCCAGATGTTCCTCACAGATACCATCCTCATTGGCGCTCACCTGATAGCTGGCGACTTCGCTTTTGAAGTCCGACTTCTCCCCGCTTCGCCGATAGTGGGTCATCCTCCCATTCCTCTGACTCCAGTAAACCCTCTTGCATCGGATGCTCCGCACTCTCTCCCGCCCGTCTAGCCCCTCGAGGACCATGATCGGTCTTTGCTGTCCTTCGTAACCGGGCTCCGCCACCCAAGTCGACACCCTGATACATGCTCAAGGCCCCATAGCGGCCGCCCCACGGCGTCTCTGCTCTCCTCTTTCCGTCGGGCTGAATCCTCCGTGGACGACCTGACCATGCCGCTGGTCGGCCGTTAACCTCTTCGATTCGCCAATGGACCCTCGTCCGGCCGACTCGACTCGACGTTTTCCCACTGCCCCCGGCGTCACGCTATGAGCCCTCGCCATCGGAGGGACCGTGAGGGGTGGAAGAAATCCCATGACGCCGCGAAAACCGACTTGTCAAGCAAAGTGTCCATCGTGACGCCGCCCCGTATTGGAGGATCTGCTTCAATTCGGCGGTGCTTTCGGCGACAAAGGCTTGGGCTCCAAGGCCTCCCTTCTAATCTCCGCCAGACGCTGCACTTAAGTTCGAAGTCATCCCAAAGGACCTGCATCGAACCTATCTTTCCATCCTTTGATCGACTTAGGCGCATCAAGGATAACCTTGAATTCTCCCGACATCCAAGATAGTAATGAGGCGCTCGACGGTAATGCCGACCAAATGGCTCAAAGACACTCATCGTCTACCGAATCGAGCCACCGATGATGACGGTGAAGCCGACCAATACCGCTATCGAAGGTGTCATTTGCACCGGGACACGCTTAGCTCGCCAAACACCTTTCAAGAAAGGGATGCAAATGGGTACCGGCCGCACTCCAAGTGCTTGAGATATGTGGGAGCTCTCGTCAGCCGTGGTCGACATCGGAGACGCATTTCACGGAGCTCCAACTTGTAACCCTTCTATGTCAAACTTTGAACGAAAGACTTCATTTGCTCGGGTAACCTTCGAACGAACTCATCGAAGCCGTTTAGACGATCGGAATCCATACCGGATTCAGACACCACGGAGAATCGTCAATTCGGTTGAGGAGGAAAGCTAATGCCTTCTTCCCACTCACCACCAGATTTATACGATGGGACCCATCGACACCACACCTTTTACATCAACGGAGAGGATTAAAACCCCGCCCGAGCCGCCGGGGTGCAACCCCACCTATTCCCTGAGGGCCCCACCTTCGCACTCCGTATAGCTAAACGCCAATGGCCGTGGAACCGCCACGACATCACCACGCCCCATCGATGAAATGTTCAATCCCTCGAACTCTCTCCGCCAAGGCTACACTACTCATTTCACTTGGACTCGCTTCCAACCGACTCCAAGCTTAAAGGCCAATGTTATGGTCATAACCACTAACCGCTGATTAAGGAGAAAACCAAGTGTCGACATGGATAAACGCTGCTTGTCATGGTGAACGCACACGAGCCTCCACACCACTCCACAAGGCGCTCGCGACCTACCGACTCGCCGCGGGTCCATTAAGCGACTATCACCATAGCCGACGCCGAAGGCGGTAAGTCGCCCATCAATAACTTCTCCCACTGACGACGCGAAGGCGGTAATAGCCGTCCGCCTACCAATTGATCGCTTCGAGCTATTCCATCGCCGCCGTCTCCACCGGACGACGCGGGATCACCAGCTATCACCTTCCAACCGCTAGTCCGCTTCTGACGACGCGAAGGCGGTGCTAGTCGCCCTCCCAACCCGCCACCCATTATAGCCCCATCCAACCGCCGGGCCTCCCAACAATGCGGCTTAATCTAGGCCCTCTTTCAGCCACCCGCCCTTCGACGACGCTGGGCAGACCGGTCGCCCTTTCGCTGATTACCTCAAAGGACGCCCCGAGGTCGCGGCGAGTCGGCCACCCGGCCTCAGCTCCCCCCTATCTCATCCTGCATGGTTCCCTCCTCTCGAACGACGGTTATACAGTACTCGAGCCCATCAACATCGTGATTAAATGCACCGACACTCTTTAACTCCCCTCGCTCTCACGGTATTTAAGGCACTCGACCCATGCAGCCTACAGCGCCGGCCAATCCCATCCCATTAATGGCTAATAGACCATACAGCACTTCAAATTACTCGCACTTGACACTTGTAAAGGCCACCTATAGCGCATAAATAAAATGCTCAGCCAATCACTCGCTCACACGTGAAAGAGAGGGCTGACTCATCGGTGGTTCCTTAACCGATGGAAAGACGGAAATACCCCCTCAACCCAAGGTATAAATAGCAACGTGAACAGCGAACCAAGTAAGTGATCTTTTCTGAGTGAATTCCGGCTCCATTAGATTATCTCCCTTGTTACTGACTTGACTGTCGGAGGAACCACCAGAGATCCTAACTCCGCCTCTTCCACAGTCCTCTTTCTCACAGTAGGCAAATCCCTTGATCGAATCGCCACACCGGCTTTAGGAGAGAAGGCGGACTCCGCTCTCTTAAAAGCTAAACTCACCCGAGGTTAGTGACTATGATTATATACATCAACAGGTTCGTCTTTGCCCCAAGAGAAGACACAACGGGTTCGCCTTTGCCCCAAGAGAAGACAACAAAAATAACAAATAAAGTCTATGTATTCAATATATAGCCAGCCCCACATCAATTTAATGATCCGCTAAATCTAAGCCTATTTATGCGTAGTAAGTGTTATTCTGCCCTAAATCAGAATAAGTCCGCTTCAACACATGCCGCCGCACCGCCTCCGGATAATTGATCAAGCCTACCTATTCAATATCGTAGCATAGATGTCATTACCTAATGACACCTAAACTATGCCTTCATGCATAGGGATGTTATCTCTATCCCTTATTAGAGATAAGCCTCAGATTCAACACATACCACGTAATCGGCCTCGTTAATTGATCAAGCTTCACGGTTCAATATCGTAGCACAAAGTCGGAGAGAATTCACTCTTTTAGCACAACGTTATATGTAGAACAGATTTAAATAATCTACATGCTAGCCCAATTCAAACGGTAGTTGGTAAAGGCATATCAAATCCGTTTATGGCTGAGGGTTTGCCAAAAATCCTATTGAGATTATATCCATTCGTTCAAAGCAGAATAAAGAACGTGATAAAAGTCGACAAAAGTAAATTTTATTTCATAAATGATGGGATATAAAATACATTGTCGACTAAACAAAAAAAAATTAAAAAAAATGTCCTATGGGGAAAATTGACGGCGGCGGATCCGTTCTTCCAGCTCCGAGAGTTTAGCTTGGTACTCTTGTTCTAATTCCTTCTCGAGGAGGACTCTAGAAGCATCGTTAAGAGTTAGAAGCTGAATGATCTTTTGATCCAGTTCAGCGGATCTTTCATCAGATACCTTCAATTGCTCTGCCAGCTTAGAACGAGTTTTCTCTGAACTAGCAAGATCAATCTTCAGGAGAGCACGCGCCTCTTCGGCATCTTCGAGAGCTTTCTTCAGGCGAACGATCTCGAGGTCATGCATCTCGACGGAGCGGACCAAGTTAGCGTTAGCCTCATCCCGTGTATTCAAGCTTGCCTTTAGACGCTGGACTAAGCTCTCAGACTTGCCGTAGTTCTTCCTCAACAGCTCTTCGCTATTTCCTAGCTCGCGGATAGACTCAACTCGAAGAGATATAAGAGGAAGTACTCGACCGAAGTTTCAAGTTCACCCAGCCTCGCTCTAACCGAACTGCATCTTCGCAATGGAGTCACCTGTCAGAAAACCTCTTCTCTTATGATATTTACATGTCGATCGAGAAGCCGTTTCGATGAGCTAAAGGAAGAACCTTTAGTCACGACCTTTTCAATTAATTTATTGAGAAGGAACGTGAAACCCTCAAGCTCGTGACCGATGACCATCTTCTTCGGTCTTCATCCGCCATCAAAGCTCGAATCGTGGTCGCATAAACACGGAAGGAGCCGCCAGAAAGAGGAAGTGTAAGGTTCAAGACCTCAAATTCTAAAACTCTCTAAGAAACAAGATTAGAGACATACCAGGTGGCTAGAAGATCCCCACCGAAGTTGTCTCCCCATACTGCCGATATAGCCTCGAACCACCGAGTTGATTCAGTTCACTTGAGTAGCCGGTGGTCCGTGTCGAAGCGAGAGAACTCTCAGAAGAGTCGAGACAATGAGGGACTCCAGCTGGGAGAACAAGAGGTTGAGTCTCTATGAACCGCCGAGCTTGTTCTACAATAGTAGTAACGGGTCCCGCAGTGAAAATACCATCAAGTATCACTATCGGCTAGAAGATTGAGAAGATCTGAACGATAAGACACGCATCACGTAAGAGCTAGCTTCTACAATAGATTCCTCCGAGTATGTTCCGATAACATCTCGAAATTAGATTCTCGGTCGAACTCGAGAAAGAGATCATCGAGCTAGGCTTTGTTCGACGACTCAAACCCTCTTCATGTGCGGCTCCGCTTGCATCCGCCTTCCGCTACGACATCGACAATACACTCTGGGTGTTAGTTTGCATATACCTACATATGTGAGAATCATAATAATATATATGTATATACCGAGAGCCTGCCTGCGGGTTCGTGATTTATCGAAAGGCCCCACCGAAGCCACCTCTCCTCAGCCTTGCTCCTCCATCACCGCAGCCACAACAAGTTAGCTCTTTAATACAAAAGAAGGGGGAACAAAGTAAGGATCCAACTTCATACCGAAAGTAGACTCTGGCTAACACTTGCTCGCTTTGAAGTTTTTCTAAAAGAATATGAAGCCCATTAGCGATTAGCGGAGGAACAAAGTCGGATTCTCTCAACTCCTGGAGATGCCATCAAGAGGAGGTATTCGCATTCTGATTTACGGGCCTCAGAGCATGAGGAGTGTCAACATCTCAAGGCCAATGACAAGGTCCGGTGCCTCATCCATAGCCTCATGTACTTAAGGCCGTGGAAGCCGTGGATCTGCATAGACGATGCCGAGAAGGGAAGGTTCACCAATCTCACCTTCTTCAGAGGGAGCTAAGGAGAGAGAGTAAAGTAATAAGTATCGGTCGCAATCGAAATGATGAAGTTTAAGTTAACAAAATCCTACCTTCTCCCCCAAGTGGAAAATCAATACCCGCCGCCTCAAGAGTTGGAGAGATTGGACGCCGAGGCTCAGGTGCGAGCTTTGTCCGCAACAACGCCCGACAATGGACGCTGGGAGGGAACAATGCCGATATGCGGACCCTCTTCCTCAGAATGAGATCGGAAGCCTCCTCTTCCTCTTCTTCCTCTTCTCCCTGTCTCAACAGTCATCTTGTTGGGATGGGTAAGAATGACCTTCTTTCGAGGCCGTTTCAAAGAACGTTTGGGAGGAGATGGGACACGGGAGGAAGCTCGACCGTGCATCCCGGCCGAGTTGGAGAACGGCAGGAGGAGGTATTACTACTTCACTCCGTGATCCGACTCTCAGGGATCTAACAGCTTCTTCTTCTTCCTCTTCTGTTCGGTCTTGTCGCAAAATCTTCTTCCTCAATCTCCTCTCGAGCGACCTTTTTCTTGCCTTTAGATTTCCTCACGGCTGAGCTCATGGAGGAGAAGTACGAAGTTGGTGTAGGTTTCTTCTCAGGCCCCACTTCGGGGAGCATTAGCCGCAATAAGCCACTTACAATACGTAAACGCTGCTTGAAGCTTAGGCTCGCCAGCCAGGAGATCAATTTGGCATTGGTATAGCCACGATACTCCAATACCAAAGGCTACAGACGGCCAATAAGGCCTCCATGGGTCTTCATTCCCCGATTCGGATTTTCGACATAGATCTGATCATAGCCGAATTGACGAGAAAAGCGGCATGGAAGATAAGGCTCAATGTCACACGAGTTTTTAACTCGAAATATGAGGTAGTCGGGCCGGATGTTTATCAACCACCGGAAACACCCAAGGTCCAATATGGTTCTATTCCCATTGGGTTCAGCAGCATCCACGAGTACTTCATCATAATGACCCGAAAAGTGTGGGAAACACTTGAAAAATTCCCAACACTTGGAGACTTTGAATTGGCGAGTCACCTCTGGCCATTGTCTCGCTCCCCACTTACAGTTCTCTAAAGTTTATAGCAGAGGAAGGTCAGGGTCAACTGTCTCGGGCGCCGCCATTAAGTCCGGGCGATGGAGCACGAGCCAGGCCATCAAATAGGTATATGGTAGCTCCACCTTTACAGCCGGGATCTCATCTGAGGACCCTTTGCCCTTCAGGTTGAAGCCAATAACTAAGCGTCGAAGCCCACAATGTATGTCTGCCACCATCACCGGAAGGAGAGAAAGTCGACGACCGACAACTAGCTCGACGGCTGGGAAAAGTACTTCCAGAGGCATGGCATCTGAGGATTGATGCGGAACCACGCATTTCTTCAGCCAAATTGCTAAGTAGCCCGCCAAAAGAGTTTATGGCTTGATCTGTTTCTGCACTTGCCACAAGAAAGTCTCGAACTTGGTGCCCTTGAGAATCTTGCCCTCAGCAAATGGAGTAGTAAAAGATTGGGCATTTGTCTTCGCGATCAAATTATTGATGGCAGAAGGGGTTAGAGGCTCCAGTTCTTCTACCTCATTGCTACTCTTCAAGTTCTTGAACAGATAGTCGGCAAATTGCTTTAAACTAACTTGCGGACTTTTCCTAGCTCTCACGTCAGCCGACGCTATTGCCGTCTGGTAATGGCAAGTCAAATCCCACAAAATCTCATAACTTGCAGAGGACTTCTCCTTCATTTGCTTCAGCTGACGGTTGGTAGGGAAATACTCTTGGTACGACGCGTCACCCATTGGCAAGCCAGATACCTTCATCATCTCATGGAGTGGCAGGCCCAGCTCCCCGTTCCTTGTTAAGAAGGTATTAGTGTCTAGGTTGTAGATCTCTAGAAGCGCGAGGAAGTGATTCACGCTGATAGGAAGCCCGTACATACTCGCTTGGATGGGGATATATAAGCCATTCGCCTGAAGCTCCTGGCTCCACCGACCAAGGACATACTTGGTCATCCGCGTCCACCATCGATCGCCAGTAGAGTGGACCCAACCAAAACATCGGTGAGTCTTTTTGGGCGGCAACTCCCTTCCTATTCGGGCCAAGCGATTCTTCATCAGGTCGATTTGACCATCGCTCATTGTGAGGCGGACTATCTTGACCGGCGATTCCGTGGTAAAGCCCACTTAATGTAATCCCTATTGCTAGAGCACGGGGTAGCACCTTGGCTAACATACCCACAATGTACACGCCTTGATCCTCGCTAACCTCCAAGACATATTCCTCTCAACTGATAAGTTGCGCAAGTGCACCAAATGAGTAATGGCGAGGGAAAGAAGGTAGGTGTAGATGAGCCTTCGCATGCCCGTGACTCAAGGGAGGATATGACTTGGTCTCAAGAATGAGTCCCCAACAAGTAACCGACTTCCTCATAATTTTAGTGGATCCAAAGACTTTTGAGAAGCTGAGCATCACCATCACCAAGAAATCACGACGCCCCCATGTTTCAAAGCAATTCCAATAATTCTGGAGATGCACTTGGGCCGAGGAGGGGGATGTCAGTCAATAACGGCGCTTCACGAGAGGAGGAGAATACAGAGCTATGTAGTCCACTGACTCGGGCAAAGAAATGCCGAGGGGAAACTCAACTGCAAAACATAGAAAGATACGTCAGAATAAACCCAGAGAGCAATATTAGGTGTGAAGAACACTTAGCTAAAATCAAATATGAGGAAAATGTTCGCAATGTCGAGACAAATTTTAAATCGTTCGCAGCAATGGAGACGTTGTAAAACCGCTCTCGCCAAAGAACAAGACGGTCCAAACTGTCTCGCCAATAGCCGACAGTCAATTGTCTCAAGCCAGCGAGATACCCCGATCGCCAAGCAAAACGCAAGGCGCCAAGATCTCATGTTTTGACAAAGCAAAACACTCATTTAAGCCCAGATCCTCGCAAAGGAGAACCTCGACTCTTCCCGAATGCCTCGCAAAGGAGAACAAACGAGGATTTTGCACAAAAGTGCCATTTTTTTTAACTCAAAACACATGAATACACCCTAAATCTTACCCCTATAAGCCGAAGTGGCGGATTTTTCAGCATCAGAGGCTTGGGGAACGGATTTGGCCTTGGGGACACGAGATCTCTTGGGAGACATAATAAAAATGGGATTTTTATGACTTGAACAAGTGAAAAAATCAAGTTTTGATGGAACTCGAGGCAATAAGACTCGAGGAAGCCTAGAGTTTTGATGGAGGGCTTCGGATTTGATGTAGAATCAAGAAAAAGTTCGGTTTTGTGAAGGAGAACTGATCTAAACCGATGGAATCTCAAGGAAACCGAACAAAACCCTAGATCTAAAAGGGGGTTTCGAGCAAAGATGATGATTTGTGGCTCAGGAAAGGGTTCTAGGGCTTTTATAGGATCAAAGAAAGAGTTTAGAAGAGTTTTTGAATTCCAACAGGCGGGCTAAAAGTGTTGACAAAACTCTAAGTGTCGGGTTTATATAGGGCCAAACCTGCTCGCCGCCGACAGACGTTATCGCTACAAGACGCTTCGAAAAGCGACAGCTTGTAATCGCCACAAGACACCCGCTTCGAGCGTAACACCTTTGACTGCCGCGCACGAAGAGAGATACCAAATTGTCTCAGTAACTCCAAAGCTCGATGATTACCCTCCACGCGAGATTCGAAGCATTATATTCAAGGCAAATTAGTCACATATTACATTCGGAAGCTTTCCTGAAAGTCCGACAATGAACCACTTATATTCCAACTGTTCAGTAAACCGGACGTCACTTCTTCTCTAAATTCTTGTTGCTGAAAAAGAATCATACGCCATCCCCCACTGCGATGAGATAACATGGTTCTCGAGGCACTCAATTACGACCCAATTGGTGACTTTCAAGATGAGGATGATCAGCTCAAATTCGACTTCGTCATTTCAACCAATTCAAATATAAATGCAACAGTTATTGATCCCAAAATATGGTCAGCGACGTCGCGTAGCCAGGGTTCAAAAAACTGAGGCAAGATATAGGCCCCTTCTATAAAGTTTAACGTTGAACGGAAGTAAGGCGTATCTTATCCAAAGTATTCCATACCCCTCGACAAAATACAGAGGAGTCTGAAAACTTTGGAGGGGTATCTCAGAGGCATAAAAAAATTGTCAAGAACCCCAAATATGACTTAATCATGAGAAGATCGGCGACGACGCCGCCAAAGTCTCGTGAAGTCAATCACGGGTGAAATCAATGCCCGAGACACCTATAGTGTCTCGCCATTGGCGCCGACACTTTGTTGTGTCTCGCCACTAGCGAGACACCTTTATGTGTCTCGCTACTAGCGAGACACCTTGATGTGTCTCGCCATTGGCGAGATACTTACTTGTGTCGCCAAAGGCAAGACACCAAGAATGACTGGTCTGTTCTCTTGAAGTGTTCAAATTAATGCTTGTGGGGCCCACTTGACTTTTTCAACTCAAAGAGATATTCAGCCACGTTAGTGGGCGCTACACGCTGAAAATACTTCACTAAGCGCGGAAATTAGGCATTTAATCGCGCCTAAAATAGAGAAAAGCCGCTACAATAGCGGAGAAATCTCCTCTTGGGCGCCGATAGCCAACACCGCCGCCAAAGATGCGAGATAGTTGATGCGCTACTAATATCGCCACCACTCACGGATTTTAGACACTTGACGACTTATGTTCTTTTCAGATGTGACGCCTCCCAAAGGCTATAAATACCCCCTAGGTCCACCTGGATGGGGGATCAGATTTTGGAGATTTTTTTTGGAGATTTGAGGAGGAGATTTCGAGCTTCAAGAGTTCAAGAACATCATCCACGCGAAGATCCCTCGAGTTTAAGCTTAGACTTATTCTTGGAAAGAGTAGATATCTTACCTTGCTAAGATATTTGTGTAGGCATCAAAAATTGCTGAAGAACCTCAAATATGACTAAATTATGAGAAGATCGAAGGACAACGTCGTCGAAATCTCAAGAAATCAACACAGGGGAAGATTGTGTCTCGCCACTAGCGAGACACTTGTTTGTGCCTCGCCATGAACGATGAGCTTGTGTCTCGCCACTAGCGCAGACATTTTATGTGTCTCGCTACTAGCGAGACACTTTATGTGTCTCGCTATTAGCGAGACACTTGTGTGTGCCTCGCCACTAGCGAGACACTTTATGTGTCTCGCTACTAGCGAGACACCTTGATGTGTCTCGCTACTAGCGAGACACCTTGATGTCTCGCTATAGGCGAGGCACTTACTTGTGTTTCGCCAAAGGCGCAGACACCCGTAACACTTGAAACGAGCTCTTGAAGGGTCTAAATCAATGCCGATGGGGCCCACTTGACTTTATCAACACGTAGAGACGCTCGTGATACTTTAATGGGCGGTTACACGCTAAAAATACCACTAGGCGGATTTTAAGGCATTTAATTGTGCCTAAAAAGCAGCCAAACCGTTACAACGGTGGAGGGGCGATACCGCCCGCCGGTTAGTATTTAGCCCCGTAGGCGTGATATACGCCTAGTCGGTGAAGGCTGACTTGGCTGGCCATTTCGAGTGCCGGCGCTAAGCTACAAATGTCAAGCACTTATGACACTTGTGTTTCTTCAGAGGGCACGTTTCCCAAAGACTATAAATACCCTCCTACGTCCACTTGGGCAGGAGGTCGGCTATCAGAAAGGGGCAATCAGAGATCCAAGCTTCCGGAGTTCAAGAACACGATCCACACGGAGATTCCTCGAGTTTAAGCTTTGACTTATTCTTGAGAAGAGTAGATATCTTACCTTGCTAAGATATTTGCTTAAGTTCTTGTTTCCTTTGCGAAGCATCAACTAAACCCGTCGATTCGACGATCGCTGCTCGGTGGTCCACGGATTACGCGTCCGACACGGGCAAAGTCCCGCAGCGGAGATCTACACTTGTAGCATCTTTTGTTGAGTTTGTGAGAGAGTTATTAAATTTCTTTATAGCGAGAACCAAAAGTGTAATTTTCTCAAGTTTTACAAATGGAAACAACTTTCGACCCAAACACGATGGCTACCACAGCTGAGCTAACGGTCTCGAGCCCGAGATCGTTGTGTCGCGACCTGCGGCGATCAAGCCGACCTCATGGTCGATGGATCGATTACTTCTTCGATCAAGCTAAGTTGAAGAATATCTCTCCTCTTCCTCATCGAAGTCCTCCTCACCCCGCAAACATCGGAGGATATCATCCCCTAAGAGGAGGTTAGTTACGTTGTAATGCTTAGCGATTCTCGTTAAGCACAGCGAGGCATTCCCCTCTCAACAATACCGGTGGATTTCAAAGCGGGAGCTCGCTCAAGTTGACTCCTTTCGAAGGAGTCATTCAACAAGATTCAACCGCCTCGACGAAGAGGGCTCGCCGAGACAACGCCAAAAGATGGCCCGACAACTTGCAAAGGCCATGGAATCAACAGACGGAGTTCATTACCACACTAACTCGCTGCGGATCGAGGCGCCGCCAGTTACAATGCCTCAACCTCAATCCGCCAACACTCCTCCCAAGGAAGAATGGGTTCTCGCCAAAAGGACCCGATTGACAAGGAAGGAGCACGCCTAAAGCCGCGGCACGCATTGCTTGTGCATCGCAGCTTGTTCGCAAGGCGCAGGAGTCGAAATCAACCAGGAATCGACCCAAAATCATAAGATTTGGGTCCCAAGTCAACATCAAAATCGGCTCAAGATGCTGCGCCAACAACAACCGGAGAGCGATGTAAAGCGCCTCGCGCCCGGCCGAACAGTCGAGATGCCTGCGGCCAACGTGATGTGCTTAATCTCGGCGCCCGTGAACGTCTGAAAGCGCCTGCATGCAATGGCGATCCTCCATGCCTTATTAAAAATTTGACTTTTCCGCCTTTCTTCCACTTCTCCTACCGAGGTATCAACCGTTAAGTCCGAAAGCCTTCAATTTCGGTGTTCACGCCTTGGTCCACAATCGAGAACCAAAGTCAAAACACCAAGAATGGAACGCTTGGATCACTCAATCCATGAACAACGACAGGTCAGGGTCGCATCTAAATCCCGTGTGATGTTCAAATGTTCCGAGCCATCCGACGATCTCAAACCGAAGAGTTCCCATTGCGCCTCGCTTGAGTATCCCTAAGAGGGTCCGCAAGTCCGCCGATAAAGACAAAACGAAGCGCAGATTCGCAAACTCACCAAAGGTGATCAAACGCTTGTTATTCATGCGAAGCAACTTCCAATAGTCGATTCCCCAAAAGAAGACTTGTCCTCCAGTTGAGGAACCCAGCTACATCCGGGGTGAAAATGTTATTTGCAATAACCCACACCAACCACATCATCGGGTTGGGGTGGCAACACACCTAAAGAGGACGATCGACTAAATAGATTGTTCTTGCTCATTTGCAAAATTGATTAAGGCGTTGTTATCGGGATGTGCTGTTCTAAGTCGAGCAGCTCACCCACAAAGAGCTTCGATATTGAGCGGCTCCCCTCGACAGCGGAAGATCTGAAGCCAGTCAAGGCGACATCGAAGAAGAAAGAGATCATCCATCCAATTTGATGAGTTTCCCGAAGTGACTATCAACATGGTGAACAAAGGGAAAGGACCGGCGACGGATGCAGATCCTGACTTCACTCCTGGAGGAAAGGTCGGGTCTCAGATTTCCCAGAGAATGTCCCGATTGCAATTGCGAGCTACACGACGCATTGACTATAGAAGGATGCATGAGGGAGAGTCATCTGATGACGAAGCTTCCGACATCAATTCGGCGATAGCTTCCGATGACACAATGTCAAGTGTTGGTAGCCATCCCAGAGAGGCTTTTACCATTACTCCCGATGTCCTGGCTCAAATGTTACAAGAAGCCTTAGCCAAACAAAGAGAAGAGCTTAAGGCCGAAATGAGAACAGAAATGGAGCTAGCCATGCAACAGATGAGGGAATTGCAAACCCATACGGTTGCACAACCTGGGTCCAGTCAACAGCCTGAAACCAGTCAACAAGGTGGAGTTACCCATCATAATGCCCATAATGTCGAAGACAGTGATTCGGAGATAGATGAACACATTTACCGATCAACCTCCAAAGAAAGCCGATCCGGTGCTCAAGGTGGAAATGGTCCAATTCTTCCTATTGGAAGTAATCCAAAACAGGGGGAGGATGATGGCGAAAGGATGAAAGAGCTTGAAGATAAAATCAATGCTTTGATGTCCACACAGGAAGTCAAAAGGACTGGTATCCCGTGTCCGTATCCTAGAGAGTGGGATTCAATTCCTTACCCACCAAATTCAATTTGATCAACTTCACGCCATTTGACGAGAGGGTCACCTACACAACACCTGATTTACTTCAAATCTCACTGGGGTGATCTCGAAATGAGCCTTTGATGGTTCGTCATTCGCCTAAGACTCATGGGCTGGCCCTTCATCAGGTATCAAGACTCAAGGCCGTAGCATCAACTGTTGGAATGATATAGAAAGCTTGTTCCTCAACAATTTTTTCGATGACGACACCGGTCTCGATTGGAACCCTCTTGGATGAAAAGCGTAAGAGTGGAGAGACGATTGATCGTTGCTAAGCCTTCGCAATAAAGCTATGAATTGCAGAGATCCACTACCAAGAGTTCATATTGAAGACTTGCCACAACAATCTTTCTATAGAATTGTTGGAAGTCATGGGGTCGCCCCGCCAACTACATGGAAAGATTTGAAAATACGAGGAGAACAAGCGAGCGTTTCTTCAAAAGGAAGAAAGCCGAAGAGGCTAAAAGTCGGTCAATTCCCTCGAAGTAAATTTTTCCTCTCGTAATAGAGGAAAGGCATCTCAGGATCGCTATTAGTCAAACGTCGCAACAACGACCGCCAAAAGCTTCTAAATCGAATTCCACAGACATACTCTTCGTGAGAAGAAGAAGTTCGATCATCTTCAAACACCTCCTTGATAACAACAAAATCAAGTTGCCTCCGACACAAATCGAGGAGGTCGACAAGACTTCGACCCTAAATACCGTATGCACTCACAGAGGATCCTCCATCCTACTAAGGATTGCTTAGCTCTCAAGGCCATCATCCAAGCCTTGGTCGGCCGACGCCTTAACGCCAAATAAGCCAATGATACTTTCCTCCATGAGTATAAGAGGTTAAACCGCTTCCTTCTTCTTACTTCCTCCGATGAGTATAAGAGGTTAAACCGCTTCCTTCTTCTTACTTCCTCCATGAGTATAAGAGGTTAAACTGCTCCTTCTTCTTACTTCCTCCGATGAGTATAAGAGGTTAAACTGCTCCTTCTTCTTACTTCCTCCGATGAGTATAAGAGGTTAAACTGCTCCTTCTTCTTACTTCCTCCGATGAGTACAAGAGGTTAAACTGCTCCTCCTTCCTACTCCAATAGGAATATGAGTATAAACTATTCTAAATGAGAAAGCTGGGGGTGGATAATCCATGAACGAGAGGTCCACTTCCAGGTTGAGCAATCAAACCTTCCTACAGTTAGGATTGTCTCAAAATTCCTATCCTGGTCAAACCTTCCTACAGTTAGGACCACGGCTAAAATCCCCTCTCGATTCCTTCCATGAACGAGAGGTCCACTTTCAGGTTGAGCGATCAAACCTTCCTACAGTTAGGATTGTCTCAAAATTCCTATCCTGGTCAAACCTTCCTACAGTTAGGACCACGGCTAAAATCCCCTCTCGATTCCTTCCATGAACGAGAGGCCCACTTCCATATTGAGCGATCAGACCTTCTGACAGTTAGGATTGTCTCAAAATTCTTATTCTGGTCAAACCTTCCTACAGTTAGGACCACGGTCAAAATCCCCTCTCGATTCCTTTTATGAACGAGAGGTCCACTTTCAGGTTTGAGTGATCAAACCTTCCGACAGTTAGGATTGTCTCAAAATTCCTATCCTGGTCAAACCTTCCTACAGTTAAGACCATGGTCAAAATCCCTTCTCGATTCCTTTTATGAATGAGAGGTCTACTCCAATAACAGGGTTCGTTTTCACCCCAAGAGAAAACACAACGGGTTTGTTTTCGCCCCAAGAGAAGACACAACAGGTTAGTTTTCGCCCCAAGAGAAGACACAATTCCAAACCGCTCTAAGAACTCGAGGCTCAAGGCAGTATATTCAAAACAAATCGGTTCCATATTTCATATAGAAGCTTTCCTGGAAATCTGATGTTCAGAAAACCAGACGACGCTTTTTCTTTGAATGATTCTCAAGGCATCTCAATTGCAACCCAAGTGGTGACTTTCAAGATGAAGATGATTAGTCCAAAATCGACTTCGACATTTCAATCCATTCAAATACAAATGCAACAGTTATTGAACTCGAATATGGATAGCGACATCAGCGTACCAGGGGTTTGGCGAAGTAAAACATGGGCCTCTTCTACAAAGTTCAACGTTGAGCGAAGCAAGAGCATCTTATCCAAAGTATTCCGCACTTCGATAAAATACGAGGAGTCTCAAAACTTTGGAGGGTATCTGTAGGCATCATAAATTGTCAAGAACCTCAAATATGACTAAATTATGAGAAGATCGAAGGACAACGCCGCCGAAATCTCAAGAAGTCAACAGGGGAAGATTGTGTCTCGCCACAAAGGCGAGACACTTGTTTGTGCCTCGCCATGAACGAGACATTTGCTTGTGTCTCGCCACTAGCGAGACACTTTATGTGTCTCGCTACTAGCGAGACACCTTTATGTGTCTCGCTATTAGCGAGACACTTGTGTGTGCCTCGCCACTAGCGAGACACCTTTATGTGTCTCGCTACTAGCGAGACACTTGTTGGTGCCTCGCCACGAGCGAGACACCTTGATGTGTCTCGCTATAGACGAGGCACTTACTTGTGTTTCGCCAAAGGCGAGACACCCAGAACACTTGAAACGAGCTCTTGAAGGGTCTAAATCAATGCTGATGGGGCCCACTTGACTTTATCAACACAGAGAGACGTTCAGATACTTTAATGGGCGGTTACACGCTGAAAATACGCCCACTAGGCGTGATTTTAGGGCATTTAATTGTGCCTAAAAAGCAGCGTAGCCGTTACAATTTGGAGGGGCGACAATGCCTCGCCAGTTAACGAGGCAGCCCATATTGCCTCGCCCGCCAGGCGGCCGACTTACTCGCCGGTGGCGAGGCGGCTTAGCTGGCTTCAGTACGCGCTAACGCAAATGTCAAGCACTTATGACACTTGTGTTTCTTCAGAGGGCACGTTTCCCAAAGACTATAAATACCCTCCTACGTCCACTTGGACAGGAGGTCGGCTATCAGAAAGGGGCAATCAGAGATCCAAGCTTCCGGAGTTCAAGAACACGATCCACACGGAGATTCCTCGAGTTTAAGCTTTGACTTATTCTTGAGAAGAGTAGATATCTTACCTTGCTAAGATATTTGCTTAAGTTCTTGTTTCCTTTGCGAAGCATCAACTAAACCCCGTCGATTCGACGATCGTTGCTCGGTGGTCCACGGATTACGCGTCCCCGGCACAGGCAAAGTCCCACGAAAATAGGAGATCTACACTTGTAGCATCTTTTGTTCAAGTTTGTGAGAGAGTTATTAAATTTCTTTGTAACTGAGAACCAAAAGTGTAATTTTCTCAAGTTTTACAAATGGAAACAACTTTCGACCCAAACAATTTGCTTAAGTTCTTATTTTCTTTGCGAAGCATCAACTCAACCCCGTCAATTTGATGATCGTTGCTCGGTGGTCCACGGACGACGCGTCCCTGGCACAAGCCAAGAATCCACGCAAGCAGGAGATCGCTACGTAGCCTCTTCTGTTCGTGTTTATAAGAGAGCGAGCCAATTTTCTTTGTAATCGAGAGATATACACGTATAATCTTTCACTGTTTTCATTGTCAAAACGTTTTGTAATGGAAATGGCAAAGAACCTCACTTTCGACCGAAACACTTGGTGAGACAGGAATTCTTATTGTGATCTAGCTCTCTTGTTGTGGCCATTGTTCGGCAGAGGTGCTGCTGAAATTTTCCGCTGCGCACAACAAATGGTATCAGAGCCCAGATTTCAGATCTAGGGTTTTGGAGTTTGGTGGAGGAAGATTCTTGTGTGAAGCTTAGTTCTTGGAGTTCTCAACTTCGGTGGAGATAGCATTAGGAGTTGCCGTTGGAGATTTCACTTTCCTCGTGTGGTTAGGAAATCTATTTGGAATCCGATCTAGGGTTCAGTTGGGTGATTCTTTAATCCTATCAAAGTCGTTCTTTCTCTACAAGTTGGAGTTAGTTTGCAATGGGAGAAGAAGGTGAAAGCAAAGAAGTCAATGGCGAAAGTACAATACAAATGCAAGTTGATTTTCGTAACACCAAAATTAATGTGGTGAAGTATGACGGCAAAATCAACTTTGGTTTGTGGATGAGCGACGCATGTGATGCGCCAATGCTCAAAATTTGGAGGAGACCATCATGGTCCAAGAGAGGTCACCTAAATATGAAGAGGAGGTATGGGATAAGATGAATAGGAACGCTGTGGGTGATCAGTCCCGCTTGGAACAGAGCTGAAATATGATGTGATTTGGGTGACGCCTCGAATGAAGATGTGGAAAATTCTCCACAATAAGTATCTCACGAAGAGTGTTGAGAACAGTTGCACTTGCCGCTAAGACTCTTCGTGTTTCGTGATGTCCCGAGCACCTCACTAGCGGCTCATGTGAACAACTATACTAAGTTGTTGTCCGACTTGGCAAATGTTGATGAGAAGATAACGGATGAGTACAAGGCGCTTATTTTATTGGGCTCCTTACCGGATGAGGAGTATGACACCTTTGTACTCACTTTGTTGAACGGACGCATTTCTATCGCCTATAGTGAAGTTACTAACGCATTGACCAACCATGATTTGAGGAGGAAGATAAGGAGACTTCCCGCGAAGTACTTCAAAGCAGGCCTTGTCGACGAGGTAGAAGCCCATATCCCAAAGGTGGCAATAGAGGGAGGTCAAAGTCAAGAAGGCCACCAATTATCAAAGAACCAATGCGATTCTCGCAAAGAGCAGGGACATTGGAAGAGAGATTGTCCAAAGCTCAAGGAGAAAGAAAATGGCAAGAAAAAGGGCCCAAGGCCAATGAGGTGAATATTGCTAAAGGCGATGATTCCAACGATTCGCGGCTATTCTCTATTGATTACTCGGAGGTGAATCATGTGGAAGCATCGATTGATGCTTGATTTCTGCGTTACTTATCATGTGACCCCTAGGCGAGACTGGTTTGCATCTTTTGAGAAAGTCGACGGGGGTGTTGTTGTCATGGGAAATGATCAACGCTGTGGCATTTATGGGATAGGTACCGTGCGGATTAGGATGCACGATGGAGTAGTCCGTGAGTTGAAGGAGGTGAGATTTATTCCTCAGCTGAAGAAAAATCTTATCTCAGTTGGAGCTTTGGAGGCGAAGGGATTCAATGTGACTTTCAAAAACGGTGTACGGAAGGTTACTAAAGGATCTTTGGTGGTGATGAAGGGAGTCCGCAATTGAAATTTATACTATCTGAATGGGAGCACCGAGATTGGCCACGTTGCTTCAGTTATTTCGGAGACGGACAGGAGCAGGCTTTGGCACTATAGGTTAGGGCACACAGTGAAAGGTCACCGCAGCGCTATGCTGTGGGCTATTAAAGGGAGCCAAGAGTGGAAAAGTTGAGTTCTGTGAGCATTGTGTTCTTGGCAAGCAGACAAAGGTGAAGTTTGAAATAGCCATCCATCAGACGAAGGGTATTCTGGACTACGTGCATACAGACGTTTGGGGTCCCACCAAGACGGCATCACTTGGTGGTAGACATTGGTTCGTCACATTTGTTGATGACTATTCTAGGCGATGTTGGGTGTACACCATGACGAAGAAGAGTGAAGTCCTAGATATATTCGTGGAGTGGAAGAAGAGATTAGAACCGCACCGAGAAAGATCAAGACGCTGAGATCCCACAACGGTGGTGAGTATACTTTAGACCCCTTCGCCAGCCTATGTCGAGACGAGGGCATAGAGAGACACTTCACGCTAGTCATACACCGCAAAGAAAATGGGGTGGCAGAGCGTTGAATCGGCCTTTGCCGGAGAAGATTCGATGTTTATTGGCGCATAGTGGTTTGGAGAAGATCTTTTGGGCTGAGGCACTTACATATGCAGCCACCTCATCAACAGGCTGCCTTCATCTGCGATTGGGGGAAAGACCCTATGGAGAAGTGGTCGAGAGCCAAAGACGAGATTATGATCAGCTCAAGGTATTCGGGTGCCCTGCATTTTATCATGTGAGAACAGATAAATTGGAACCGCGAGCTAGGAAGGCCATATTTGTAGGATTCAAGCGTGGTGTCAAAGGATACAAGCTATGGGATCCAGTTGATAAGAAGATTGTGCTGAGTAGAGACATCACATTCGATGAAGCTTCTATCTTGAAGCTTCCCAACTCTCATCAGGTGGAGAGCGACCCGACGAAGGAGATATCGCAGGTGGTTGAGATCGATGCAGCTCCACATTATTCAGATGGTACAATATCCATTAGAGTGCCGACTGAGGTGACGCCAGCGAAAGCACGACGGTGACACGGAGGATATGAGTACGATGTGCAGATCGTGGACCCACGACTCGTGTTCGTGATTCTATTGCGTTCGGAGACGAGGAGAAACATACGATGCCAAAGACGGTGATGCCGCATTACGCTTGCATATGCACTTCGGTGGAGGGTATCGATGAGATGATACCTACTACATTCGTAAAGGCCGAAAGCGAGTTCGGAGGCTGATTCGTGGCGGTAGCTATGCAGAAGAGATGGAGTCTCTTCACAAGAACGATGCATGGGAGCTTGTTGAGCATCCGGCGACGGAAGGCAATTGGTTGCAAGTGGGTATACACTAAGAAGGAGGGCATTGAAGGCACTCCATTGAGGTTCAAAGCTAGGTTGGTTGCAAAGGCTATGCACGTGAGGAAGGTATTGATTATAATGAGGTCTTCTCTCCGGTGGTGAAGCATTCGCCGATTCGATTTTGCTAGCATTGGTGGCACAAGATGGATTGGAATTAGATCAGTTGGATGTGAAGACGATTTCTTCATGGTGATCTTGATGAAGAAATCTATATGACTCACCATTGGGATTCGAGATGCGAGGGAAAGAAAAGTTGGTTTGCAGACTAAAGAAATCGCTATATGGTTTGAAGCGATCTCCTCGCAGTGGTATAGGCGATTTGATGGTTTTATGCTTGGTCATTCATTTTTCGAGCCGGTTTGATCCTTGCGTATATTTTCACAAGTTGAAAGGAGGTACGTATATCTATTTGTTACTATATGTCGATGACATGTTGGTTGCCTCCATTTCCAGATCTACTATAAATGAACTGAAGGCACAGCTTTCAAAAGAATTCGAGATGAAGGATTTGGGTGAGGCTAAGTGCATTTTGGGGATGGAGATCGGCAGAGACAAGAAGAAAGGCAAAATTTGTTTGACACAGATGGCTTATTTGAAGAAGGTTTTACAGCGGTTCCATGTTAGCATGGATACGAAGCCAGCCAGTATACCATTAGGAGCCCATTTGAAGCTTTCAGCTGACCTTTCACCGAAGACAGTTGAAGATCGAGAGTTGATGTTGAAGACTCCATATGCAAGCGCAGTTGGAAGCTTGATGTACGCAATGGTATGTACGGGACCAGATTTGTCACAGGCGGTGAGCATGGTTTCGAGATACATGCACGATCCAGGAGTGGGTCATTGGAACGCCGTGAAATGGATTTTGAGGTACATTTGAGGTACGCTCAATATTGATTTGGTTTATGAGCGGGACACTACAGGTGGGCGCCAGCGCTAATTATGTTGATTCGATTATGCCGGATTTGATAAACGCCGGTCTACGACGGGTATGTGTTCACTTTGACCCGCGTACGGCAGTGTTGGAGATGCACCTTGCGCCTACGGCTGCTTTGTCTACGACGGAGGCAGAGTATATGGCAATTACGGAGGCTGTGAAGGAGGCGATTTGGTTTCGAGGACTTTTAGAGGAACTTGGTATATCGCAACGGTCCATCACCATTCATTGTGATAGCATGAGTGCTATCTATCTGGCGAAGAACCAGGTTCTTCATGCGAGGACGAAGCACATTGACGTTCGTTATCACTTCGTTCGTGATGTACTTGAAGATGGTGATGTGGAGATTGTGAAGGTCCACACGAAGGATAATCCGGCAGATATGCTCACAAAGGTGGTTCTGAGCAACAAGTTTGATCATTGCAGAGACTTGTTGCACATTCGTGATTGTTGAGGCCGTTGGCGGTCATTTGGGTGAACTACGTGAAGGCTTGATTCCTTGGGCAAGAGGATACGTAGGCAGTCTTTATGATGCAGCCGGTGTTGGTTTTGATGGGGAGGAGATTGTTTGAACTCTCGCTTGGGTTCTCGACTTGTTGTGGATTGAGTCCGTTTTCTACGCAACAAATGGGACATTTGGTTGTTTGATGTCGGCTCAGTTTTGGAGAAACTTCACCGAGGTGGAGAATTGTGCGTCACGTGGGCTTCGTGGGCGTGGGCCATACCCCGCCCGTGAGAGCCACGAGCACGAGGTGCTCGTGGGGCTCGTTGGGGACCACAACCGCGTAAACGCGATTTTCTCACGCGTTTTCCAAAACGCGGCTCGTTGGGGACCACAACCGCAGAACGCCATTTTTCACGCTGCTTCCAAAACGCGGCTCGTTGGGGACCACAACCGCGTAAATGTGGTTTTCTCACGCGTTTTCCAAAACGCGTTCCCCCCTCCCCGAATTGTATAAATAGGGGTGTTAAGGCTGAAGCTAGGGTTAATTGAGGGTGCTGTTTTGGAGGCCGAAATTAGGTCTTTTTGAGCCGTCGTTTGAGAGAGAATTTATGAGAAATTAGAGAGTTTATTTGAGGGTTTTATTGGTGAGATCTTGTATGATTGTAAACCCTATTTGTATTCTCTTTCTCTCTAGTAGTAAATCTCTCCCCCTCCTTGCCCCGTGGACGTAGGCAACTTGCCGAACCACGTAAAATTGGTGTTTTTGCTGTTGATTTGACTTGTAATAGCTTTTAGCTTCCCTCGACAGGTCAGTCCTAGAACTGATGAGAGGAAGAGTAAATATGCCACTTTGTTGAGATATTTACTTCAGATTCTTATTTTCTTGGTGAGACGGGAATTCTTATTGTGATCTAGCTCTCTTGTTGTGGCCATTGTTCGGCAGAGGTGCTGCCGAAATTTTCCGCTGCGCACAACAATATCCTCACACTTACCTTCTCCTTTCCACCGTCTTCTCCATTCTCTTCTTCTTCCAATCCTCAATCTCCCTTCCTCTTACTCTCTCTACCTCTTCCTTACTCTCTCTACCTCCTCTTCCTCTCTATCATTCCATGTTCCTATCTCCCACCCCTTCTTCCTTGCTCCTCTTCCTCCTTGCTCCTCCCAATCTTCAATCCCGCATCTTCTTGATTTTCTTTAACTTCTCTCTTTTTCTGAACTCTCTCTCCTCTCTTTTTCTCTCTCTCCTCTTTCCTCCACTCTCTCCTAATGCTTCAAGTAAAATGTTTATTGTTGGATCTGAGAGAAAAAGAGGAGAAGGAGGTTAGATTTTTAGTAGAATATTTAATGTTGAAAATTGGGAGTGAGCGGAGCAATGAGGGAGAGGGAATGGAAAGGAGGAATAGTGAATGGGAGAGAGAAAGAGGGGGGGAGATAAGAGAGAGGAAGGGATGCTGGAGATTGGGAGGAGAAGAGAATGGAGGAGATTGGAAAGGAGAAGATAAGAGTGGGGATATGAAAAAGGAGGGGAAAAGAGTGGGAGAGATGAGGAAAAGTTGGGAACATGGAGGAGAAGAGAATGGAGAAGATGTTAGAAAGGATGAGTGAGGAGATGGTGGTAAGGGAGAGTTTTTTATAAACTTCAAAATAGGGGATTGTGGGGTTATTCAGAAAAAGAGGAGAGATTGAGGGGTTTATATGAAAAAATCTATTAATTTTTTACTTAAAAATTACCTCCGGTAACGGATAGGCCTATTTGTCACCGTATTTATAAGTTTTTAGGCTAGAGTATCGCCAGCATTAGTTTTTAGGCTAAAGTGGTAAAGCGATATCAGTTTTAAGGTCAACCTGGTATTTTAGCCCTTTCTTAAATGATGATACGCTTACGTAACATTCTTATTTCTTAATCTTTTTCCACCCAAGCTCAGAAGTATCTCGAAAGTAGCTAAAATCTACATCAATTTAGGAATAAAATTAGCTTTACTATTACATGAGTAGTCTTTCACTCTAGAAAAGATCTCAAAATGACCCCCCCCCCCCTCTCTTTCTCTCTCTCTCTCTCTCTCTCTTCTTCAAAAAGTTTGTGAAACAAATAACAAAAGAAAGGAATAGAAAGAAGAATTATATGCACTACTTTCAAATTTTGGTATGTTCTCTTGGATTTACCAGTTTAGACAAGGTACCTCACCCATTAAATTTACTACAGCTCCAGTCAAGTAGATGAAATTGATATTATAAAGGGAATGATGTATATGAGGTGGCGCTCATTTTGCTAAATGAGCTACCAAGAGATAGAGTGTTAAGGTCCACACCTTTTGATGTTACTAGCAAGGTGGGCCTCACCATATGGTTATATCTTGATAGCTCATTTAGCAAAATGAGTCGCCACCTCATATACATTATTTCCTATTATAAATTGTCTTCCTGCAAAGCATAACTACAATCATGCATGCTTATAATTTGGACAGACCAAATACTATATTTCTAGGTAAAAAAAATAATGTTTGTTTCGCTACAATCATGCATGCTTATAATTTGGACAAACCAAATACTATATTTCTAGGTCAAAAAATAATGTTTGTTTCGCCACAGGCCGGTTCATCATTCAATTAATTAAGTTCAAGGGATATGGTAGAAATTTGACTTTGGTTGGTGGTAAGCATGCCAAGCTGGAATTTCAAATTACACACGTGCGCCGCTCAACAAAACTAAACTGTCAATAAGTATCTTTGGTAGATATTGGAAATCAAGGGTGCCGAACTTCACCAAACATCAGCCACATTTTTAAATTGTGATTGTAGTTCAACTGGCCAAGTTTCTATAGAGAGTAAAGACTAAATATTCATGCTCTGCTAACTTTACCGCGTAACTAAATTAGGCATAGTCGCAAGCTACATGCTCAAAAATAACTTGAAGATTTAATCCAATTCAAAATTTTATTCAAGGTTTATTTGACGAATATAGATATCTATATTCATTTTAATATGGATAATTTAAATTATTCGATAGATTCAAATAGGCACGTATTCGAGCATCTCAATATACGCATATGAAAAGGATTTCATCAAAGTCAATCGAGTTTTATTATGAAGTTTACTTTAGACTAAAGGATCCAAACAAATTTAAGTCAGCATTGCCCAGCAACACTTCTATTGTGCGTGATGCCTCCAATACTGATTACATTTCTAACTTGGCTTCAAGCAGTTGAGTGATTTTGGGAGGTTATGTTTTCCTTTTCCTTGATGCATAGCAAAAACAAATTAATGAAAGAAAAATTAAAGAAAAATAAACAATTGAACATTCATGTGCGCATAAAAAAGAAACAAAGAAGCAACAAATTTATCAAGAAGAAGAAAAATATCAAAAGTCTCTAAACAACTAGATATATAATCTCGAGTTGCTTGTTGTATTGCTAAATATTCGGTTGTTGATGTTGGATTAAAACACTATTAAAACTTAAATAGACAAATAAAGTATATGAAGGGTTGTAGGAGAAGCAAACAACATTTTATTATTCTCAGAGTTAATTAATTTTTGGCTACAGTAACTCCTTAAATAGTTTAGCAATCTAATATTCCAAGAATTCTAATATGACATGAACTTCTAAAGATAAAGCAACTAAATACTATAGATAAGATATATAAACCAATTACTAGTAGAAGTAAACTCTTATAGTTAGAACTAATTAACTACTAATGATAACCTAATTGAATTTGGATTAGTTTCAACATTCCCCCTTAATCTAAATTCTGTAAAGTCGTCATTCCCATCATACACAAGGGTTTTGTGAGGATGTTCGCAACTTGATCTTCATACTTGCAATAAACCAACACGATCTCGTTCTTCTCAATATTGTCTCGTAGAAAGTGGTAACGAGTATGAATATGTTTGCTCCTTCCATGAGTGACTGGATTCTTCGCCAAATCAATTATGGACTTGTAGTCAACATAAATCTTTGTAGGGCCTTCAACTTGAATATGAATTTGACTTAGCACATTAAGCAACCAAATTGCTTGACAAGCACTCGACGCCGCTGCTACATACTCTGCTTCACAAGTTGAGAGTGCAACAATAGACTGCTTCTTCGATGACCATGAAAATGCGGTGGAGCCAAAATTGAAGACATAGTCAGAAGTGCTTTTACGATCATCATGATCTCCACTCCAATCACTATCAGAATAGCCTACAACATCGCAATTGTTAGATGAAGAATAAAACAAACCATGATCATAAGTCCCCTTTAGGTACCGCATAATTCTCTTTGCAATTTATAGATGAGATTGGCGAGGGGTCTCTAAATATCTACTGATTAGACCAACTCCATAAGCTATATCTGGCCTTGTACATGTGAGATATCTCAAACTCTCAACAATTTGCTTAAAATAAGTAGGATCAACTTGTGCACCATCACCTTGTCGAGATAATTTAGTACCAACCTCCACAGGAATTCTAACAGGATTGCAATCAAACATATGAAACCTCTTCAATAACTCTGCACAATACCTCTTTTGACATATGAAAATCTCGTTATCACCTTGAACCACTTCAATGCCAAGAAAATAAGACGTCAAGCTAAGATATGTCATCACAAATTCATGCATCATCGACTTCTTAAAATCTTCAATCATACTAATATTATTGCCAGTAAAAATCAAGTCATCAACATAAAGGCATAATAGTAGTATATCACCAGAGTTGTTTGTCTTCACATATAAGGCATGCTCGGAGGGGCACTTCTAAAATCCACATTCCTGAAAAAAAATTAATTATTTTGTTCCATGCTCGTGATGCCTGCTTCAGCCCGTACAAGGCTTTCTTCAACTTGTATACTTTATACTCGCACTCTTTCTTCACAAATCCAGGTGGTTGCTTCACAAAAACTTCTTCTTCAAGTGACCCATTAAGAAAAGCTGACTTCATGTCCATCTGATGAATATTCTAATACTTCTGTACAGCCAAGGCAATTATTAGTCTAACAGCTTCAATTCTAGCAACAGGGAAAAATACCTCTTGGTAATCATAACCAGGCCTTTGCTCGTAGTCTTTCGCCACCAATCTTGCTTTATGCCGTTCAACCTCCCCATTCACCTTACTCTTTGTCTTGAAAACCTACTTCACATCGATTGCTTTATGTCTTTGCGGGATATTAGTAAGCTCCCACGTGTTGTTCTTCTCGATCGCCTTTATCTCTTCTTTCATTGCATTTATCCACTTAGGATCTTGAATAGCCTCTTCAAACATAATTGGTTCACAATCTGCAAACATTGCAAAGTGTACTATATCTCCATCTGCATCAAAATTATTATCTAGTGTTACTTCATAATTCCTCAAGAGAACTGATGGTTGGCAATTTTTTCTTGGTCTTTCAACTCCTAATGACACTTGCGGGGTTGGAGCTTCAGGAGCATTGACCGGTGGTGCTTCTTCAGTTGCAACAGGGACACCGTCTTAGAGAATATCAAGGAGAGTATGTGAATCATTTTGTGCTTCTAAATTCTAATTCCAAGCTTCTTCTTTAGGAAACATAACATCTCTGCTTACAATCACCTTCTTTGTAGCAGGGTTGTAGAGTTTATAGCCTCCGGACTTATAGCCAATAAAAATTATCTTCTCACCTCTGTCATCAAGCTTCTTTCTTCTTTCTGCTGGAACTTCAGCATAAACAATGGAGCCAAACACTTTGAGATGCCTTACACTTGGCTTATAACCAGTCCACACCTCTTCAGGAGTGAGATTATCAATGCTCTTTGTTGGTGACCTATTCAACAAATAAACAGTGCATGAGACAACTTCACCGTAAAAATAATTTGACATACCTTTGGCCTTTAGCATGCTTCTCGCCATGTCAAGTATGGTTCTGTTTTTCCTTTCAGTGGCGCCGTAATGTTGAGGTGTGTAGGGAAAAGTGACATCACGCTTTATTCCTTGTTCTTCACAATACTTATTGAATTCATTAGAAGTATATTCACCTCCGCCATCTGTTCGTAGTACCTTGATAAAGTAACCGCTTTCCTTCTCAACCAGGTCTTTAAAGCTCTTGAAATAATTAAAGACTTCATATTTTTGCTGTAAAAAGTAGACCCATATTTTTCTTGTGAAATCATCAATAAAAGTAAAGAAGTATCGATTATTGCCATTGGATATAGTGTTCATAGAGCCGCACACATCTGAATGGATGAGCTCAAGAGGCTTCTTTGCACGCCAAGTATTTTCAATAGCAAAGGGTAATCTATGTTGCTTTCCAAGAATACAATCTTCACACAACTGCTCGGGATGATCTACAACGGGCAAGCCTCTCACCAAATTTATTTGAGTAAGTAACTTCAAACTGTAAAAGTTTAGATGTTCAAAATGAAGATGCCACAACCAAGACTCATCTTTCATAATATCATTGAAGCAACGGTAAACATCATTCTCGATGTCAACTCGAAACATGCGATTATTTGTCATAGGGGCTTTAAGAATAAATACACCTCTTTTATCAAAGATTAAGAGTTGATTACCAGAAAAGCGCAGATTGTACCCTTTTTCAAGAAGTTGACCCATACTGAGTAAATTGTTCTTCATGTTCGGCACATAGAACACATTGAAAATAAACTTGTGATCTCCGTTCTTCAACTTGATGAGAACTCGCCCTTTTCCCATCACTGGTATAGTGTTATCATCAACAAACTTGACTTTGGACCGTATCGACTCATCCAGATCCACGAACAACTCCTTCTTTCCGCACATGTGATTAGAGCACCCAGTGTCAAAAAACCATGTGTTGTAGTTTGATTCTTCACCGGCTGTCATGACCATCAACAAAGTGTGATTGTGTTCATCACCTCTTTCTTGTTCAAATTGAACTTCTTCTCCGGATTGGGAATTATCCCGGTACTTGAACTCCTTTGCATAGTAGCCATATCTATGACATATGTAACATTCACTGTTTGATTTATTAAAATTTTCTCTATCACGTCCAAAGCCTCGACCTTGACCTCGACCCCGTCCTCGATAATTTGAATTTGATTGATAATTTCTTCTCTGATTGCCATCATCTCTTTGATTGTTATTATAACTACCACGTCCTCGACTATTATAGTATCCACGTCCTCAGTTGTTGTTGTTCCCGTATCCTCACCCTCTGCCATAGAAATTTTCTCCTCACTGGTCTCTTTCATCCTGCGCTCCTTTGTTATTTTTTATGAAAACTTGACTTTGAAAAGCTTTCTCAAGGGGCTTCTCGGTTGACCTCTCGTTCATGCGTTGCTCGTGAACTAAGGTACCCATCAACTCATCAACTGTCATCTTGGACAAATCCTTCGATTCTTCGATTGCCACCACGATATGATCAAATTTTGCTGTAAGAGATCGCAATATCTTCTCCACAATTGCTAAATCTGCAACCTTCTCCCCATTTATTTTTATTTAATTTGTCAAAGCAAGTACTCGAGTCATGTAATCCGTAACACTTTCAGCGGGTTCCATCTGCAAAATTTTAAATTGACGTCTTAATGTTTGTGTTCGCGGGGAAAGTTGGTTCCTTGATTTTCATTGCTTTCGAACTCATTACACCTTTATGGGTTTACAAATGAATTCGAAAATAAAAAAGATAGCCTTTTTATAAGGCTTACAACGAAAATCAACGAAAAATTACAACTTTATCTCCCTAAAAACAAACGCGGGATCCGTTTATCGGATCCTCGCTTGCGTGGGTGTCTTTGCCTGTACCGGGGACTTCTTTTCCGTCCGTGGACCGCCGCGTAATCGTGATCCAAAGAAAGAGATCTACACGGTAAACGGGGGTTATCTCACGAAGGAAATAATGTACCGCTTAATGAGATCGACCAAGCGAAATCAAAGCTCTTCGAGATCAAAACAAAGTTTAATCTCGAGGAATCACGTAGATCTGAGATCCGATCTCGAACCTTTTGAGGGATTATCTCACGAAGGAGGATAATAGCCCCGGGATTATCTCACAAAGGATGATAATAGCCCTTAAGAGTTCACCGAGATCTCGATCTCGTGTCGAAGAAGATCGGTCGTCGCTCCCGAGTTTAGATCTGAGATGAGAAGGCAATTTGGCAGAGCTTCAGCTTCTCAAAAATTTTCCCCTCGCAAATGAGACCCCTACCTCTTATTTATAGGATTTTAAAGCGGATACGGGTCAAAACTGGGCCCAAAAGCCCAGTAAACCTAGGTGTCTCGGCTGGCCGAGACACCCCTAGGTGTCTCGGCTTGGCCGAGACACCTCTAGGTGTCTCGGTTTGGCCGAGACACCTCTCGGTGTCCATGTGTTTGGCCGAGTTTTCCCCGTGGGCTTTCGTCCGGTTATTTTCCGAGCTCGTTTTGAAGCTTCGCGGTTTGGATTTATTCCGTCGCTTGCACGCGGCCCATTGCACGTGATTCGTTGCTTCGGAGTCGGGTTCATCCCATTTGTTCGCACACGATTTGTCGCTTCGTTGACTTGAGCGTATCGTCGACTCACATTTGCTTCATACGCTTCATCGGTATGTCAGCTTGGACGCCTCGTCGACTTGCTTTGCGCGCTTCGTCGACTTGGTTTATTGACTTAGACGCTTCGTCGACTCGCTTTATGCGTTGGCGTTGACTCGCTTTATGCGTTGGCGTCGCGATGACTTGTTGTTGTATATCGACGGTTCTCCGTTATGTCGTCGTATGGCTCGCCGATCGTCAACTTCTTATCACAAGCTGTGTTCGGGAGCGTATAGGCAATTTTCAACGCCTACAGTTTGAAGCCTAACTTTTTTCACTTTTTCAACTCAATGGTACGATATCTCCAAAATATCCCACACTTGCTTTGCCGTACTTGCTCCGTCAATCTTCTCAAAAACTGAATCATTCACTCATTGATGGATGTAGAATAACGCCTTTCGGTCCTTCTTCTTGATCTCACCGTGGGCTTTCTTCTCGGCTTCAATTGCGCTATCTGCGAGATCGGCAACTCCGTTCTCTACGACACCCAATATATATTGATATTCAAACAACACCTTCATCTGCACTCTCCACCGGTGATAATTCTTCCCATCCAATATAGGAATAGAAGGTGACGTCGTCCCGTTTAGATTGTTCGTGGCTCTGATACCACTGTTGGATCAAAACACTATTAAAACTCAAATAGACAAATAAATTATATGAAGGGTTGTAGGGAGAAGCAAATAAGATTTTATTATTCTCAGAGTTAATTAATTTTTGGCTACAGTAACTCCTTAAATAGTTTAGCAATCTAATGTTACAAGAATTCTAATATGACATGAACTTCTAAAGATAAAGCAACTAAATAATATAGATGAGATATATAAACCAATTCCTAGTAGAAGTAAACTCTTATAGTTAGAACTAACTACTAATGATGACCTAATTGAATTTGGATTAGTTTCAACAATTGAGATAACATGAAATATAGAAGCTAGTTAATAGGCACGTCATATATAAAAGAAAAGATATATCTATTCTTTGTATGATTAAATGAATATATGTTACCTAAACACGCTTGTATGCTGATGCTTTTTTTTTGAGGGAGAAGGTGCCTCATTAAAACCCAAGAGGAAAAGAGTGCAAAGACTCAGAAGATATTATTAAATTAGGAATTACACTCGCTCATTACAATAGAATTAAGAAAGGGTGGAGTTTCCTCCAACCAAACACCTAACATCCCGAATTAATAATGCTTGTTGAGCTAGACAATGAGCATTTCGATTTCCATCTCTTAATATGAGAGAAGAGACAACTTCGAAAATCTTGAATCATGAGTTTGATGTCTGCAATAATAGTTCCAAAACTAGTCATACAAGGACCTGTGTTCTGGATGGCTTGAATAACCAAGAGGGCATCACTTTCGACATGAACTCTAGTGAATCCCTCTTCTTTTGCAAATGTCAATCCTTTGAGAATAGCTAGAGCTTCCACCATGATCGCATCAACCAGAAGAGGACGTTTAAAAGCTGCCGGTACCATAACTTGCCTATGATGATCACGCACAATAACCCCAATACCTAAACAATCCCTAGGGAGCAAGTAAGCACCATCCGTATTGATCTTATATGTGCCCGGAGATGGAGCCAACCATTGAACCCGACGTTGAACAGATAAGTTTGAAGAAATACCATTAGCTTCTTTGTATTCATTTAGATAGGAAATGCTACTGCAAAGACTTCTTTCAGGCGAATCATATTTATTCTCAAAAACCACAACATTCCTATTAGTCCAAAGTTTCCAAGAGATGATAGCAAATAAGTCCAGTAGCCGCGGCGAGGAACTCCAAATTCTTTCAACAATATCACCAAAAGAATTAAAAAATTTTATTTGAAGCAAACCAAATTGACTGTGAAGTCTCCAAGTGTCACTCGCCACTGGACATAGCCACAAAACATGTATTGTATCCTCATTAGCCCCGCGACAAACCTGACAACAAGCATCGAGTTGAACACCTCGTTTTAGCAGATTAGAGAACGAGGGAATAATATCATGAGTACATCGCCAAATAAACATACGAATCTTGTTCGGCACCTTGCTATGCCAAATACTTTTCCAAAGACTTCCTGGCCGAGAGGAAGAGGGTTGCACAGATCTGTCCTCGCGTTGTAATTCTCGAGCTACAACATAAGCCGACTTGACGGAGAACACACCGCTGCGCTCTCTCGACCATCTAGCTGAATCATTAGCCCCCTTCTACTAATTGGAATTCGTAAAATACAATCAGCGATACTTGGATCAAAAACCTCCCTAATGAACTCTGAATCCCATCTCCGTGTACCCGGAAAGAAAAGAGCGTTCACAGTAGTATTAGGAGACATATCTCATTTCTAAAGTTGATCAATTTCTTATCTTCAAACACCCAAGGATCCTCACATATGCGAATGTGGTTGCCATCTCCAATTCTCCATAATAAACCTTTCTCAATGATTGGTCTAGCATCAAGGATACTCCGCCAAATGAAAGACGGGTTAGAGCTTAGACAAGCTTCCATGAAGATATTCTTGCAATTAGAAATCATTAATATTTTTTAATTAGATGCATGAGATATTCTTGCAATTAGTATCTTTGTAAACAAAAAACTAAATTTTCTTCTTAAAAAGAGATTTCTTATCAAACTAAGTAATTATGTCTTCCTCCAACTTGATTAATGACATTATAGAGCCGGACAAGAGATTCCGTGCCCGGAAAATTAAAAATAATTGCTAGTCTCGGAGACTTGTTGCTTTCTCCTCAGCAACAACCCTCCCTAATTATTTTCAAGTAAACATAATACCAAGTCATAAGATCAAATGATTTATTTCTTCAGAATTTTTATTTTTATTTTGTTCCAAATGGGATGCCTTGAACAGGACGTTGTAACAACAAACAAGTACCCGAAATGATCAACCGTTTTGTATTTTATTCTTTTTTTAAGAAAAATTTGGTCATGTAGTTGACCGAGTCAAAATTATGGCAAAAGAGAACAGAGATTGTTATGAAATATTTGGGCTCATTGATTTGCTCGTTTGAATATGTTAGGTCCCGTATTGGCCTTTGTGTTCGGATCTGCGATGCAAGTCAAGAAGGGTGCTAAGTAAGATTACCTATTGATTTTTGAGATATCAAAGAATATGCAGCGGAATAAAAATAATAATAAGCAAAATAGTAAACAATACAAAATACAAAAAATAATTACAGTCAGAACACACAAGAATTTTATAGTGGTGGTCCACATAAACAATCCAACATTCACTCATCCTTCTTGTGAATGGGCTTCATCACACTGTGAAAGTTCTCCCGAATCACAAACTCGATTCAGTAGGCTTGCAAGACCGAAACCGTAGTTTCTCCCAAACTAGTCGTATAGCCTAAACTCTTCACGCATGCATGTCCCTAGCCTTAGCTAGTGACCAATTGCTCGTTTAACTCTGGCTTGAGTACGCCGTAAACCGTCAATTCATCCCAGCTTAAGTGCACCATAAAAATAAGTTTAATAGAAAGAATTAAATATCAAATAAGCACAACTAAAATGATCTTACAGCTCTTTGATTATGCAAACTGTTCTCCTTGATAATAATAGCGAAGCTCTGAGAAGAACGGTAATGATGATGAAGTCAGCACTCCTCGAAAGTTGATGATCGGATGATGAAGAACGACGTCAATGATGCTTTCTAAGATACCTGAGCAAGATTAATCATCTATGTTGAAACCCTAGCTCTCTCTATCTTTCTCTTTCTTTTTCTTTCTCAATTAGGTTAGGAATCTCTAATTAAAAATATGAGAAAATAGTCTGTATACCTCTAGCAATGAACGTCTCAGATTAAATCTAAAATCATATCAGAATTCTAAACATGGCGGGCGACCATCGATGGTGGCAATCGATCATCTACGGTGAAGTGATGATCGTCGATGGTTGATTTGCTTCATTGATGATTTGAACTTCTCTGAACATTTGAAGCATTGGTGGTCAATATGATCATCGGTGTTTCATATCATCGATGGTCAATACTCGATCATCGACGGTCAGTGTTTTGGAATCAGCTATTGAGCTGATTTTCAACACCGATCGCCCCGTTCTTGTTTCATATCTCTAAAACCTTGTACTAGATCGTCTCAAACACATATTAGGCTAATATGAAGGTTTGTTATTCATCAAATAAAATCAATTGTATGGACACGGTCCTAACACTTTGTTGGTATTTAGTTTATATATTTGGACCCTCATAATTGACCAAGCATTTTGAATTTCATTAAGAACTTACATTCTAACCCTGCATCTGGAAATTTTATTTAAAACATTTTCAAAAATAAGATCATCAATGTTAAATTTTTATGATGCATTCATCAATCATTTTGTTTTTATGATGTTCCTTGTTAATCCTAAGGATTGTTTCTATTTCCTCCTAGACCAGATTCATTTAGGATTCACTCTCTCCATTATTAAAAAAGTTATAGAGGGTCTGCCACTATATCATAACCATTAATTTATTTAATAGATGGTTATAATTTGCTTTTAAGTGTGGATTAGAAAATGTGTACAAATTACGGGAGTTCGGTGCGTATTAAATTTGGAATGAATCATAACCACTTATTAGATAAATTAATGGCTCTAAAAAAATATAATGATCTCTTCACTACTTTTTATAGTGAAGAATATCCAAATTTAGTTTTTCATAAAAATTCTCCACTTTTCTTAAATTTCTTTCAGGAAATGAAGCGTAGATACAAATAGAGAAGACAATTTTCAATATTTTGAGAATTTTCATTGCATCTTAATAAGAGGAGTTCTAGCGATAGTCGCGAAAAGCGACTATTGTTGTCACTCTCTCTTATAGAGGGACATCTGTCCCAAAATATAATTAATCCTAAAATTAACCCTAAACCCAATGATTAACCCAAAGATTCTCTAGTTTAATTTAGGCGAGTGTCTAAGGACAGTCGCGTCCGGCAACTGGCCGTAGACTTCTTCTTTTAATAATAGTTTCATAAAACATAGTATAGTCGGCGGACGGCATCCGACGTGGGCACGGGTTGGCCCAGCCCACAACACGGCCGAACGGGTGCAGGCCTTGAATGTTGGATTGCTCTTTCTTTTAGGGATACAATCAGTAATTATCCAAATTATAAAAGCAATTAATGTTATGTTTACCGATAAAATGGTGAAGGGTTGGGCCGTTAAAGAAGATCTCTAATTCCTTGATGATCTTTCAGCAAGGCCATCTCATTGCCTATGTCTGCTTTGAGATCCTTTGCATTGAAAAGTTTGGAATTTATAACTATTGAAAATTTTAGTCAATTCTGTAAAGATAATGTCGTATTCTTTTATATTTGGGTATGTCTTTACGCCTCGTTTGGTACGCGGGAATGGAGTCAAGTGAGAATGGAAAGAAGGTGGGAATGGAATGGAATAGATGTGGAAATGGAATGCTAATTCTCATTCTCATGTTTGGGCGCGTTTAGAGAATGAAACGGGAATGACAATCTTATTCTCATTTCTACGTTTGGTATCATTTATTCACAAGTGAGAATAAAATTTAGTTTTCTAATAATGCCCATGTCCAAAATTAATATAAACTATAGTATCTATAGTTTAAAATTTTATATGCATAAACTATCACATTCAACAGATTATTAGAAATATCCAAATTCTAATAAAAAATCCATAAAATAATACGAGCAAAATAATACGAGCAAGGTCGAACAAGTGTTTTAATATTTTATATCTATTTGTATATTTGTACGAGCATCTAATAATATTTTTCTATAAAAATAATTTTTCATATGGGAATTTATATCTATTAGTATTTTTAAGGAGGGTATAATCGGGAATTATTTAATTATTTTCATTCCTACTTAAGTGGGAATATCAATTCCTTGTTAAATGGTTGGGAATAACAATTCCCACATAAAGTGGGAATTGATAAGAAGTGGGAATAACAATTCTAGCATCTAAAAATACATCGTGTTTGATAGGCATGAATAAAGAGTGGGAATTGTATTTTATTCCCACTTATTCCATATATCAAACAGTTAGGGTCTTGAGAATCTTCTTTGTTGGTATGCATATATATATATATATATATATATATATATATATATATATATATATATATATATATATATATATATATATATATATATATGTATATATATATATATATATATATATATATATATATATATATATATATAGTTCTAGTATGGTCTATAATATCTAGAAAAAAATTCCCATTCCTCAAAAGTAACAATCCTATGTGACTTGTCCTTATAATATAATAATAGCTATTTTTTCCATCTATTTTAATAAAATTTACTGATCTATTCAAGGACGTACCGGAAGTTCCAGCAAAGAAAAATGATTTTTAAATTAAATGGGATGAAAAGATTATGTTTTTTCTAATAATTTGGTGGCTCAACAAGCTTTTGAACTTTGTGGATGAGTTTTTGAGAGCAACTCAATTATCGATCACTAGCGTGGTGGGTTCCACCTGAAGTCATGAGAAGCGCTGAAGCAAAAGTATCATTTCCGGGCTTATGGTGTGGTGGTGAGAGGAAAACTTATATTTTCTGTCTGAGAAAGCACAAGAGTTTGGCTCACCACAATTGTTAGAGACTATGGCTATTATAAGGGCTTCGGAAGTAGCAAGAAATTTGGAGCTTGAGGCGATTGAATTTCAATCTGACGCACTCAAAGTAGTGCTGAGCTACAAATGGGTGGAAATTACGCAAAACATGATGGAGATTTTATGAATCTGGCTGTCCAACTAGCTCATACATTTTGATCCTTCTCTTTTAGTCACATTGGAAGAATAAGCAATATGGTAGCTCACAATCTAGCTTAGCGCGGTCTTCACATTTCTAATTCTATGCCTTGGTCAAATGAGATTCTAGGTTTTTTTTATTGCTTTGGATATGGAGTATGTAATATTTTATTCAGTTTAATAAAAATTGCTCCATTTTCCATCATAAAAAGTTTTCATATAATACTGTATCTTGATTTTTTTTGGGCAACCAAAGCACCCCGAAATATAACTTGCCTGACCTCGACACAAAACAGAGTTGGGTATATCCAGATGGGCTCGGCCCAAGTCATGGACCTGATAGCCTACAACAAATTGGGGCCCAAGCAGTTTTCTGTCCAAAGTATGACCAGTTTGTACACTGTAGACCAGTTAAACCTTGGGGATAAAGTAATTACATCCTAGATAATCAGATTATCGCAAATAGCACGTTTTGTATTTGGCAAGTCATAAGTTCGAAAATTGACTGAACTATATAAAATTAAGGATGCACATTCTAAGCGAGCTGGCACTTGAAAGGTTGCTCTGCAATTCTACAATCCCTTATATTAAACTATAGTACCATTGTTAGTGCTTTTAATTGCCCAAAGTTCCTTTTCTCAGTTTTAAAAAAAAAACTCAGTCAGTCGTATTACCAGATGTGGACGTTTTTTTATTGAGACTTTGTCGTGGGTTGATTCCTTCGAAGTTCGAATACGGGAAAGCAGGAGGGAGTGGATTAGTGGAAGCAAAGAAATAAAAAATTGCATATTAGAAAAGAAGATAAAACAAAATATGTTAGTGTATATAACGTCAGCTAGAAACATATAACAGCCTACCAATAAAAAAAAAACAAGAAGAAGAAGAAAAAGAAGAAAGAAATATATAACAGCCTATCACGTTTTTCCCCGAAATTTTATTTCGAATAAAATTTTAAACAATGCTCCCTCAGTTTGATTTAGACCTCTTTACTCTCTCCATTATTCATAGTTCGATATTAAATTACGTTCCAAAATAAAGAAAATTAATTCTATTTTTCTTTAGAAAATGAATGGGTCTCATATAGCAAACTAACTCTATTTTACATAAAAGAAAAGAATTTGGCTTAAAGCATCATAACATTTCATAAAATTTTAGGATGTTTATAATTTATTCTTTATATGATCATCATTACTTGAATAGCATTTAGTGACATTTTCCCTTCAAGAAAACTCACAACTGCCAACTAAATGATAGACAATTTTGATTATTTTTTAATGTAAAACTGGACCCTCCGGCGTCTTTCCACGGTAAAGAGGATCTGAATACTTAAGACTTAAGAGAGAGGGGAAAAAAAATTAAAACATGTCCCAGTCAACAAACAATTAAGAAAAAGTACACAACACAAAACAAAAGCAACTTGCTTTCGAAGTAATAATTGGTCACATCTCTCAGATAACCTCTCCTTTCCTTGAAACTTCGAACAAAACGTGTTAACGTCTCTTTGTAAACAACCCTCTTTATAAACCCCCCAAAAACCTTATAACCTAACTAATCCTCAATTATTCTCATTAAAGCATATGACAACAAAGAAATCCCCTCTCTTCACCAAGCTCCACAGAGCAATCCGAAGGGTAAAATTCCTGCTCTCCTTCAACTCAACCAAATGGATTTTCTCATCAATCCTCGGCTCTTCTTCCGATAAAAAACATGGAAGGCTTAGCTTAAGAAGCCAGCCTTCGGGTCTACTAGACTGCACCAGTAACGATGAATTCTTCGAAGCTTCAGGCTCGCCGTTTGTGCTGTCGAGGTCGACAAGTTCGGTGACTGATCGATCGAGATCGACGAGCCCAGGCTCGGAGGTTTCGAGGTCAACGAGCAGCGCGTCGTCGACCGATGATATTGATCAGAGAGCCGAGGAATTTATTCGGAATTTTTACAGGCATATACAAATGGAGAGGCAGGTTTCTCTTGAGCTAAGATACTGTAAAGGGAAGGAGTTGGAGAGAACTCGATCTTGAATTATGGAGGTCCATTAATTTTGGTTTTTATTGATTGGATATTTGATTAAGGGAGAGGTAACAATTTTTTTCTATTATTTTATTTTTGCCCATTGTGTATAGAAGTTGTAATTTGTAAATATCGTGTTAAATAATGTACGAATGGAGAGAAGTCCGGAGCAATAAGGTATCGGTGTAAATTGATTTGCAAGAATATTCGAAAGAGCAGATTGTTTGGTGTAGTAAATTGGCAGTTGAGAAACATTGAGTTGCTTTTGAGTCTTTTAGTCTATGTCGTAGTCGTTATTTTCCAAATGTTAAAGCATGAAGTTGGAATTTTTAATTCCGACCAAAAGCTTAGGAGTTTTGGTGTAATAAAAATGACTCTAAAGTGATACGAATACAATTCAAATTAAAACCTCATTGAATGCACATGTTAGTGGATATAAAAAGAAAATGTATGTTATCGAAAATTGACGCAGCGCGGAAGTGATAATCATCGGAATCCACCAATGGTTGTTCTCTGAATCCACAAAGAACGATCTCTGAATCCACGAAAAACTTCGAATCCACGAAGAAAATATTAAAGAGGAATTTTTATTGATAAAAAGATATATTTCTTGGGGTTACATGTCTCTTCTTAAATAAAATAACAAATAAGACTCCTACTAAGACTAGAATTACAAAGAAATAGAAAGTATCAAAATCCTACCCAAAAAAGACTCCCTATAATATAGGAAATAAATCAGTCCTAATTAAATCAAAATTGATTTTGTTTCCTAATCTAAATTGACTCTAACTTTATTACTAAAAATAAACTAAAGGCTGATTATTTTCGGATTTCAGCCAAAACTGGGTATTACTGATGAGATTTTAAAAATCTGACAATCTGGTTGGCTCCGTCTCGTCGAGATAGGCGATTACATATATAATATGTCAGAATCCGCCTTCTGGATTAGAAGATATGATTGTTTCTTTGCGGAAGTCAATAATACGTATGAGTCGGCATTTAGCTCGTGATTGTCCCACTCCTCCATGAAATTATCCGTTAAGCGTCCTACATCAGTCTCCCCTTGTTGAAAGAAGCTCGTCCCCGAGCTCATATTTGTTTGAATAGTAGCTTCATCGATAAATATTTTTCTTCTCCTGCATCGATCAGCATCCGCCTTATCTTAGCATTGATTTTCTCCATTTGTTCTTTTACCTTCTTGGCTAGGAATTCTTCTGCATCAAACTTGGGTACGAATCTTTTTGGCGGCATGTATATGTAACTGGCAATATGTGGCTCTGTAGTTGACATGAAAAACTCCTCCAAATATTTTTCGTGTTGGTCCTCATATTCTAGTGTCGGTGGTGTCATCTCATTATTGTTGAAATTATTGATGATCATTGCTTCCAAAGAAGAATTTTCTCCCTCATACTCCATACACAATTCTTTCACCTCCTTTGTCTCGAGCCCTCCACCAAGCAATTCACACATATCATCAATTGTTTCACTCTCTAATTTATCCTTCTCCTTCATCAGGACAACATCAATAAGTGCAATATCACACACAACCTCTTTGAGAATATCATGCATAATATCCATCTTCACTATCATATCATCATCAGCACCATGTATCTCATGCATAATGAGTGTTTGCACCTTAGGAGGAATTTCGGCAATGGTAGGTTCTTCTTTCTTTGTTGCTACTTCAATGCTCGTCACATATCTAGGCTCTTTCTCGGAGTCAAATTGGGGCTGCTTAATCCTTCCATGACCATGGTTAGAGTGTGAACTAGGATGTTGGTTGAACATATAATAATAGGTTGGAAGGAAACGAGCTTTTAATAACTTTTTCATCTTCTCCCACTTATTGACTTTTGACTTTCCTTGACGAGATCGATTCATGCATACTAATTCCCACCAAGCAGATGCTCCACCCTTAAGTCGGTAAGTCACCAACTTAACCTTTCGATCATCTGGGATCTCTATATATTCGAAAAATCTCTCCACCTCTGCAATCCAGTCAAGAAATTCTTCAATATGAAGTTGCCTATTGAAAGATGGCAGATCCATCTTCATCTTGAACCCTCCAACATCATAATTGTCTCGTCGACGGTGGTCTCTGCGATCATAACCGCGGTGTGGGGCTTCATAGTAATCGCTGTCACTGTGGAATTCATCTTGTGGAGTCGGATCACGTCGTTGGCGACCATCAACGCGATTTTGAACTCCTACCGTTGTAGACAGTCAAAAAATCCTCTAGGCGAGGGTCACGAGCACCCTAGTTGTTAAAGCTTCAAGGCGAGGCTCGCTGGTAGGGCGAGGTTGGACCATATAAACTTCAAAACAAGACTTGTTCAAAAGGCGAGGCTCGACTGCAATACGAGGTTCGCACGAGGAGCGGAGTTCAATCGTAACGCGAGGCTCACACGAGAAACGAAGCTCAACAAATATATGATGAGATTCACCACAACACTTAAGTTTGACGAGGCTCGCCACAAGATCAAAATATGATGAGATTCACCACAACACTTAAGTTTGACGAGGCTCTACAAGATCAAAGTTTGGCGAGGCTCGCCCACAACATCAAAGTTTGGCGGTTCTCCATTCGACGAGGTCCGCCAAGCAATAAACCCTCTTGTCGACGAGGTTCGCCTAGCAACGGCTCGTTAGCAAACCGGTTCACCCAAGTAGCTTAACCTCGCCATTCACCGAGGTTCGCCTACAGCGATGAACCTCGACATTCAAACGAGGTTCGCCTACGAATGAACCTCGACATTCAAACGAGGTTCGCCTACGGCGATGAACCTCGCCATTCACCGAGGTTCGCCTACGGCGATGAACCTCGCCATTCAACCGAGGTTCGCCTACGGCGATGAACCTGCCATTCAACCGAGGTTGGCGTGCAGCGATGAACCTCGACATTCAACCGAGGTTCGCCTACAGCGATGAACCTCGCCATTCAACCGAGGTTCGCCTACGGCGATGAACCTCGCCATTCAACCGAGGTTCGCCTACAGCAGTGAACCTCGACATTTAACCGAGGTTCGCCTACAGTAGTGAGCCTCGACATTCAACTGAGATTCGTCAACGCAGCGAAGCTTAAAATCCAACCATTTCATATAAGGTTCGCCTACGGCGATGAACCTCGCCATTCAACCGAGGTTCGCCTACGGCGATGAACCTCGACATTCAAACGAGGTTCGCCAAGCAACGGCTCGTTAGCAAACCGGTTCACCCAAGTAGCTTAACCTCGCCATTCAATCAAGGTTCAGCCAGCCAATGAAGAGCGGCTTCGTCACCTAACGGCTCGCAGCCGCCATAACAAAGAAAACCAACGCCACAAAGGCCATGAAAGCCACGATAAACCGTGGGTTAAATGGTGGGCATCGCTATGCCCACTAACCCACGCTTCCACAATTTTAGCATGATGGTTACATGCTTAAAGCCCAATAAATAGCCGTGAGCAGCTATTAGGAGGGGACTTTTGAACTTTTGAAAACCCAAAGACTTGCGCCGAAGAGAGATTGAGTTCTTCATCAATCATCAACAACCTTGTGCTGATCGTCAACGGAAAGCGGATCTCTACGTGAGCATTGAGTGAAGCCTTCTTCGCCACCAAGAACCCATACAAAGAGAAGTCAAATCAATCTTCTTCCTCTCAGAATCGAGAGTGTGATTGTAATCTTTTTCTTAAAGTCAATCAAACAAAACTTTTCGACTCTACGTAAGATGGCGACCACAGTGGGAGGAACCGTTCATTCCGACGAACTGGTGGTGGCGCAATCAGACAAGGTTGCGGTTGGAACCGAGGTTCAAACCTTGGTCATCGAATTTGATCAAAGTAAGTACGAGGAATTTCTTTCCTCTGGGGCATCTAGCCCAGTGAAGACACGCAAGTGTCGCCGAGTCTCGTATGAGACTTCAGCCCCCGTGGCTTCTGCTGAATTCTCTCGAGTGAACCTCGACAATCAGCCTCTGTCTCTCAAAGACAAGGCTTCAAAAGTCAACCAGCGGGCTAAGAAATGGGTTGTTAAGCAATCCAAGTCCACTTCGGATGATGTTAGCTGTTTGGCTTCGGCGAGCCTCGCCGCTCGTGAGAAGACCGGACCTTCTAATGGTCCACTCTCGAGACGCGCTGCATAACGCCGCCGACAGAACCAAGCTCGCCGACGTGTTCGAAGCTTTGGTCTCGCTGGACGGATTCCACTATCGTCCAAGAAAATAAACGAACCTCGCCATCATCGGGGTTCATTCAAAACAAGGCGAAGGTCGCCCCAACTGCGAACCTCGTCTACAAGACGAACGTCGCTCCTGCTGCGAGCCTAGCCCAAGTGGCGAACCTCGTCTGCCTAGTCCAAGTGGCGAACCTCGTCGCTTAGTCCAAGTGGCGAACCTCGCCTACATCGTGAGGTCCCTTGAATGGCGAACCTCGTCGCTTAGTCCAAGTGGCGAACCTCGCCTACAACGCGAGGTCCTCAAAAGGAACGAGCTCGCCCAAGTGGCGAACCTCGCCACATCGTGAGGTCCCTTGAATGACGAACTCGCTTGAATGGCGAACCTCGCCAAGAACATGAGGTCCCTTTAAAGGGATGAACCTCGTCCAAACAATGAGCTTCGCCAACATGAGGTCTCCTCTAGACAGACGAACCTCAGAACAAATAACCTCGGCCAAAATCAAAGGAAATGGCAACCTCGCCAGTTCGCCAAACTCGATCCAGAAGCTCTCTCATATGAGGCTCGTCTTCCGTAATCAATTGGGGTACACCCACCATTGATCTCCGTGATTACCTCACTTTCATAAGCGTGATGCTAGTCATATGCAATCTCATTGTTGCCGTGAGAAGCTTATTTCGCGATGCGCCTAATGTTCATCGACGATCGCTTTCGCTTTGAGCGGTTGTCCGATCCGCCAACCGACGGGCGATTCCACCATAAAAGCGAAGCAGCCCGCGATGGTCATGGAGTGACTATCAACATGGTTGGGAGAGGCGAGCAAGACCCCAACAGAAGTCCGAGTCGCCGGACCTCAATATTCCCCGTGGTTACGAGGTGCTAATCAATAGCCAAAGCCTATCGAAGCACCGCCGTCTTGGAGCGTCAATCCCGTTTGACTATAGCCAATTGGTGGGGTACTTCAAGAACATGAGAACTCGCATTGCTACGCCTCAACCTTCAACACCGATTTCAAGGACTGTGCTGTCCTCATGGCCGAACGAGAGGAAGAGATGACACGAAGAATAGAAGAGCAACAAGCTACTATTCTTGCACAACAAGAATCTATCAGGCGTTTAGAGATGATGATGGAGAAACTTGTGGGCAAGAAAAAGATGGACGAAGGAGGATCCAAATCGAAGCAAGAAGACTACGAGGAATCACGATGTCCATTCGATGTCATCGAAGCGGAATCGAACCCGCGTACAAAAGAGCAAGATCATGTGTTGCGGGATTTCCAAAAGCAGCTGGATGCTCTGAAACTCCAAGGACAATCTAAGGAGCTGGGGGTGGCGAGGCCATATCCTATAGAATGGGACGATGTCCCATATCCTCCGAAATTCAAGCCGCTTAATCTGGTGCAGTTCGACGGAAAAAGTTCTCCGTCACAACACATCTACTACTTCCAAGCGAAACCGGCATATAACGGTAATGATCCTATTATGACCCGATTATTCATTAGCACTCTTAAGGGAGTCGCCGAAAGTGGTTCCGGTTAGAGCCCGGTTCTATCAACTCTTGGAAAGATCTCGCAAAGATTTTTATGGCCCGATTTTTGATGATGACACCGAGGTGTCTATGGCCACTTTGTCGGGTCGAAAAGCAAAAAGACGAGTCCGCCAAGACGCTCAAGCGATTCGAATCTGTCTTTGCACTCCGGGACCGGGCCTCAGGCGACATTCATCGGGATGCGAGCCAACCTCTCGATCAACATACTTTCTAAGATGGGTGCGGTTGAGGCATACTCTGGAAAGAATTGGTGAGGCAAGGCTAACAAGTTGAAAACATGATTAAGAGGATCGAGGCAGAGGAACCTCGTGACTCTCGCCCTAAAAAGGGGTAACTGAATAATTTTACTCCTCAAAAGCAATCGAAGGGGAAGGAGACTCTAGTCGTGGAAGCCCAACCTACTTCAAGATCCTTCAAGCGTAAATCAAACGCTTCGATACCGCCCTCGAAGAAGTATGATTTTAAGGATGACCGTGTTATCCCAATCCTCAAAACTTTACTTAAAATGAACAAGATCACGCCCGAAATAAAGAAGCCGGAGGAAGCTTCAAGGACTGGATGATCCAAAATATCAGATGTACCATCGAATGGTACACCATCCGACGGGGTCATGTTACATATTGAAGGACAAGATCCAGGTCTTGCTAGAAGCAGGTGTTATGACTCTGCGGGAGGATCAAAAGAAGGTGTCTGCAAACATGGTCGCCCTCCAATTTGGCGATTTTGCGGAATTCCAAGTGCAGGACGGTGTAAAACCGATCCATCAAGCAGAAGCCAAAGTTGTGAACTTTGATCTCCAGCGGCGGGAAGCACAAGATGAACAATGGACTTCTTCAAAGTCGAAGGGAAGTCTTGTAACGCCACCTCTGCTGCGCCGGAAAAGGAGCGAGTCAATGACTCTACCGAGCAACAAACCGCCCCGGTCGCACATCCTGTACCAGCGTTGGCCACCCGAGGCGGAAAAGAGTTCCTAAGGGAGTACCCCGAGGTAACGCCCGATGTAGCAGCAAAGGAGCCAGTTGGTGGGTCCAAGACAAGGGAGATCCGCTACAACAAAGCACTCAGGAAGGACATGCCCGAAACTTCGAAGGCTCCTTTCCAGTTCGACGTGTTGGCCCAACTCTCCAACATCCCTACGAATTACTTTATTTGAGCTCTTGCGTCTCTCTCAATCTACCAGAAGCTCATGAGAAGCGCCGGCGGATAATGAAGCCGCCTCGCCATTTCCCGTAAAGGACAATGAAGTTTGTGCTCAATGTCATCGTCTTCAAAGGCCAATACCTTGCATTACTTTTTCATCGAGGACATGCAAGTGAAGAACCCAAAGCACGATAGGCGTTGTACTTCACGGCTATATCGGATCTGTCCAATCAACCGAGCTCAAGTTGACCCGGATCCGCATTGAGTATCATCCCATTGAGAATTATACAACATCTTGGGATACCACGATCGGTTAGCAACAACCGAGACTACCATCTACGGCTTCAATGCTACAAATTCGTCCCTTGGGCAAGATCAAACTCAAATGCCAAATAGGAGACTTGAAGACGATGTTACCGCTATGTCATCGACGCGATACATCTTACAATTTGCTCTTGGGTCGACTCGATCCATGAAAATTTGATCGTCCCATCTACGCTGCATCAATGCATGAAGTATGTAGATGAAGAAGGGATGGTTAAAACATTGGTCATGAAAGGCAACCATTCAAAGGTGTGGAGAATTATTTTACGGATTCTCGCCCACTACCTTGAGGAAGGCCAAACCGATGAACCACAGATCGAGGACTATGACAATGAAATGAAGTCGACATAGAGTCCCAACAAGGAGTTGTTTTCAATGATGTAAAACCCTTTGTAATCGATCCAATGATCCCGATGACGACATAGTCGATTTTAATGAAAATTATGATTTAGCTTACGACCGTGTTAAAAGTCATAATCGACTTGATGTCGAAATTCTTCCACGGTTGTATGTCAACTCAGATTGCACATGCCCATTCACCGCCATTTATGACAACTCAAAGGCACTTTAATTCTTCACAAGCTGTTTTGTGATACCGTCCCTAATAATGGTCGAAGACATTATCTTTGGACAGTCAACAAACCATTGCAAGTCGAGGTGGAACAACCCCAAGCAAAAGAAAAGAACCCCAATTTTCATATTTCACACTAACATCATCGATGAAGAAAATGGGATATGACTTCCTTCACAAAGAAGGGCTAAACTACTAAAGGTATCAAAACGCCGATCCGACCGCTTATGTCCCTAAGGCCACCGATGATTACTATCATAAAACTCGTAAAGGGTTGGGATATGAGTCACCGCATCATGGCATGTTATGACCGAGGGTGAGTCGATCACTCATCTTCAAGCAACTTCACGGGATTACGGCGTCGATATAGGGCATGAATTTAAGTCCTTGATGGCCAATATGACCTCACCGATCCAATAGAGATCCAAGAAGATGATCTCTACCGCTATTGGAGGATCCAATGAGTCAACAAATGGGAATGCAATGGGAACATCGCTTTGAACAACGGAACCACCCATCGATGACAAAATAATCCAAATAAATATGGAGGACTAATCTAATCCAAAACCCATATTCATAAGCTTATAGTTTGACTACCAAGAAAAGGAGAGCCTTATCGCTTTGGTACGTGAATATATCGATGTCTTCGCATGGAGTTATGAAGATATGCCGGGTTTAGACCCTCAAGTGGCCATGCATCGCTTTAACATTAAGCCCGAGCTAAACCTCGTTAAACAACAACAACGACAATTTTCCCTCAGTCATGAAAGCCATCGAGAAAGAAATCGAGAAGCCGATCAAAGCGTGGTTCATCCGAAGTGCAAAGATCCCGACCGGTAGCAAATATAGTACCCGTGGTAAAGAAAACGACGATCCGACCGCGGTGTTGATTACCGAGGCGTAAATGCGGCATGTCCGAAAGACGATTTCTACCAATTACGGACATTATCATCGACAACACATATGGATTCGAGGATGTCTTTTATGGATGGCTTCTCAGGGTACAATCAGATCAAAATGCATCCTGATGACGAAAAGCACACCGCTTTCCGAACACCGTCTGGAATATACTGTTATACAGTTATGCCTTTCGGCTTGAAAAACGCGGGGGCTACATACCAACGTGCCATGACCACTATTTTCGAAAATATTTACGAAAACAAGTGGAATGCTACGTGAAGCGATTTAGTAGTTAAGAGTCGCCACAAAGGTGATCACTTGCATGACTTGAAGACAACATTTGAGATAATGCGGCACATCGCTTGAAGATGAACCCAACCAAGTCTTTTCTGGGGATGTCAAGTGGTAAATTCTTAGGGTTCGTGGTCACAGCAGATGGTATACGTCTCGACCCGGACAAGATCAAAGCTATCCAGGAACTTCCACCTCCTAGAAGCCTTAGGGAGCTTCGTGGTCTCCAAGGGCGTTTGGCTTACATTCGCAGATTCATTTCCAATTTATCGGAAATGTCAACCATTCTCAAGCTCATGAAGAAAGGTGTATCGCTCGCTTGGGATGAAGATTGCCTAAGGCATTCAAGAGATCAAAACGTATCTTTCTAATCCCCCGTGTTAGTTGCACCTAAGTCGAAAACCCTTTCGATTTACATCCGCTACGTAGTATGCGCTATGTGTCTTTAGCACAGACGATGACAATGGCCATGAACAGCAGCCTATTACCTCAAGAGGACACCGTCGGGGTCAATATCGATATCCTCCCATTCAAGGAATGTTTGGCTTTGGTCTTCGCCATCCAAAAGATGCGCATTATCTAGTGGGACGCATCATACACGCCATCTCCAAAATTGACCCTATACGGTATTCATGACCCACCGCACGCTGAATAGTCGAATGGCTAGATGGGCATTGTTATTATCTCAAGACGACATTCACTTCAAACCTCGAAGGCGATGAAGGGTCAAGCCGCAGTGATCTTTTGGCTAACCATCCATTGAAAGGGAAAGTCGAATTGTATCAAGACATGCCCGATGAACCTTATGAAGCTAATCTGGTCTCTAAGGAACAGTATGGCGCTTGTTCTTGACTGAGCCACGAGAGCGACTCCATGACGCCCCGCTAGCCGGAGTGGGGTAGTATTGATATCTCCACAAAACCACGTGATACCACGAGCTGTGTCATTATCAGAACCATGCACCAATAACGTAGCAGAGTATAATGCGTTATTGATTGGTCTTGACATTGCCAAGCATTTAGGCGTGAAACACCTTGAAGCATTTGGGGACTCACAGCTAATCGTAAAACAACTGAGAGGAGAATATGAAGTCAGGCACGAGGACCTTATCCCTCATCATGCAGCCGCCATGGCTTTAGCTGACTCCTTTGAAAGCTTTTACATCGATCATGTACCCCGTTTGCAGAACACTTATGCAGATGCGCTGGCGTCTCTTGCAGCTACGCTAGCCCTGCCCGAGAATGCTACTCAGCAGGTTAGTGTGTCTAGTCGGCAACTATTTCGACCGAAATATGCGTTGCAGATCCAAGCAGTCAAAGACGAACCTAAGTCACTCGAAGCACGAGACTGGCGGTTCCCAATCATCGATTATGTCTTGCATGGGATATCACCCGAAGACATAAAAGAAAGAGAGTCAATTCGTCGACGAGCATCAAGATTTTACTATGATTCCCAACTACAGACTTTATATAGAAGGGCATATGATGGGCTACTGCTTCGTTGTCTGTCAACTAAGGAAGCAGAGCAAGTCTTGAAAGAAGCTCATGACGGTGTTTGTGGAGCACACCAGCCCGGACCTAAGTTATGGGATCGGCTGCGTAGACTCGGTTATTATTGGCCGACAATGGTAAGGGATGCCGTGGATTACGCTAAACGATGCCATGCATGCCAAATACATGCTAATTATCTTCACCAGCCGCCGGAACACTTACATCCTACCGCCACGTCCTGGCCATTTGAAACGTGGGGAATGGATATTGTTGGTCCCATTTCTCCACCTTCTTCAAAAGGACATCGCTTCATATTGGCGATAACTGATTATTTCTCAAAGTGGGCCGAAGCCATCCCATTGAGATTGGTTAAGACAAGTGATGTGATTAAATTTGTTAAACACCATGTCATATACCGATATGGTGTGCCAAGACAGATTGTCCACGACAATGGTCCACAATTTGTCACCACGCCATTATCGATTTCGCGGATAAATTCAATCCGAATTTAGCATCAACAACTTTATTATCCTCAAGGCAAACGGACAAGTCGAAGCTTTTATAAGACGATCATCAAGATCCTCACCAAGATGGTCTCTTCAAATAAGAAGGATTGGGATGATAAGTTGGGACAAAGCTTATGGGCTTACCGCATAACGGTTCGCGACACCAACCGTACCACCCCATATGCTTTAGTTTATGGTCGTGAAGCTATTTTACCGATGGAGATTCAAATTCGCCACTACGAGTAGCATTAAACACCGAATGACGATCGAAGAAAATCATCGCCGACTTTGAAGAACTTGAAATGCCGGATGAAAACGACTACAGCTCAACAAAGATATCGAAGTTGTACCAGCCCGGATTTCTAAAGCATTTGACAAGAAAGTCCGATGTCGATTTTCAAGGAAGGCACCGCGTTTCGTCCGATTTCCAATGATTTTGAATTCCAAAAGAAAGGGAAATTCGAACCAAAATGGGAAGGACCATTAAGTAGTGGAGTCGGTTTACTCGAATGGAGCGCACCTAACTAACCAATCAAGAAGGCGACAAAATCATGATGCCTATCAATGGTAAGTTTCAAGAAATATTACCCCTAGTCAATTATCTTATCGTTTCTAAGTATTGACTTACCAAGTCAATATTTTATCTTTACGATATCCACCTTTGGCCTACCAAGTGATGCGCCAATATTCTAATTCTCCGACGTTTGTTATTCATACCGAATGATGTTCGTCATCCCTTATGGGCTTACTTAACGATGAGCCAATGTTTCAATTCCCCGTGAACAACGGCTGTCACCTAATTTTGATTTATCGAATGATGTGTCTTCATGTTAATCACAGTGGTCATACTTTCACGTCACTGAACAATGTGATTGTTTTTTATCACAGTCGTTATACTTCTACGTCACTGAACGACCTGATCATTTCCATATCGCTCTTGTCCGAAAGTGACTTTATGTTAGATAGTGGTTAACCAAGTGATACACCCTATCAACTCCCTCACCGAATAGTGGCCTACTATGCATGTGCTCCTATTCCAATTGTAGTCGTTATACTCTTATGTCACCGAATCCACTCGCTAACCCCACGAGTCATTTCCTTGAATGACTTTGTTCATAATCATTGTTGTTATACTTTCATGTCACTGAACAACTTGATTACTTTCTGATCACGATCGTTATACTTTTATGTCACTGAACGATTCGATCACAACTTTCATACTATCTTATTCCTGGTAGTAGCCTACCATGCAATTTACCTTTATTCCAATCATAGTCGTTATACTCTCATGTCAATGAACGACTTGACTACTCCCACATGATCATTCCTTTAAACGATTCTCGTTTGTAATCCCCTGTTATACTTTCATGTCATCAATAACTCGATTACTCTTTGATCACAATCGCTATACTTTTATGTCACTGAACGATTCGATCATCCTCATATGATTTTATTCCTATTAATGACCTACTAGGCAATTTGCCTTTATCTTTTAATCCAACGCCTTGAACGGCTAAGGATAGAGGGGAGATTTTAGCATTAAGCCTAAAAGAACCTCCTCGAAAACTCATCATACTGAGGGGAAAAGTATGGCTAGTCCAGCTAAACCAAGAATCGGTAAAGACATATCAAGTCCGCTGATAGTCGGGAGTTTGCTAAAATTACAGATTGCAAATGCAAAGTGCGCAACAAAATTTTGAGTGAACACAAAAGTGGAATTTTATTCATCATGTAGTTAAAGATGTACATGAATTACAAGTTCCCAAGAGTTTGGCGGATCTCGGAAGCAATCTTGACCATAGTTTCCTTGTGGTGACTTTGATCTCCTCCGTCACCGCTTATGAAGATCGCCGCCGAAGTATGTGCATTTGGCTCACAAAGAGCTTAGCCCTTCCAGATCATTAGATTCAGCTTCCACTACGGCCTCGGCCGCATATTGGGCTATCGAGTTTGATGTTTCTCTCAGAGTACCGCTAGCCCACTTTCTCGCCCGCCAATTTTGCTCGAATGTCAATGAGTGCACCAGAGGAGTCAACCAGAGTTGTTGGTTACGCTTCGGTGCTAGCAACCCTTTGTTTTCATCATACGTAGTCGCGCCGCCTCAAAAGCCGATCAATACTCGCTTTTCGAAGTACTTGACGCTGGAGCTCAAATTGAGTATCATCTCTTATTCTTCTAAGCCGCATGGCACGATCCTCAATCATAGAATGAAGAGACCGGTCACGCTGTCTCTACCATTTGTTGAAAAGGGTCTCACTGTACCAAATAGGTTCGGTAAGGGCAAAGAAGCCGCAGCTTATCGCCTCGCGATCACATCCGTGAGGGGTTCCAAAACACTTTGATTCCAAAGAAAGTCCCCACCACGCCCAACACTTGAGCAGAGATTCTTTTAGGATGGTGAGGAAATTATGGCGAATCATAGATACCCCGTAGTCTTCGACAAGTCAAAAGAAGAGGGGTACCAAGAAGGATTTGAGCCCGACGGACAAGCCGAGGACGGATTGGCGTGACATCAATTGAAGGGGTGGTGATGCATACCAAAGCTGGGTCTCGTGCACAACCGCCGCAGGGATTGTCAGATCGCCTGGGTCCCGGTTCGACTCAACGCAGCAACCACCGGAGACTCTTCAAAGATCATCAAGCATACTCTTGGCAAAGATCGAGGGCCTTCAGCATGGGGCTCAGTCATGGGCAGCCTTCAATCAAGGCTTCTCTCACCCGCTGACTACACGCTGGTCCGAGGAGGCCCCGGTCTTTAGATCCTTGATCTGCTGGCACCAAAGCTTGGCTTCCTCCGTGCTCAAGTGTGGGTGGCTTCTTGGGGCACGCCCAACAGACTGGGCGCAGGAGCTTTCAAGAGGATCTTCGAATATATTCCGATGGTTCTCCAAAAGGAGCGAAATCTCTAGGTGCCTCTGATACAGGTTCAACCCCGGGAGTTGCTTCAACACCAGCAGAAGAAGGCATGTTGCTACCGTACTCATCTAGAGCCTCATCTATATCCGCCGGGTCTCATGTGGGCCGGGTTGACGGATGGCTCCCCGGGTCCCATGAGGGTCGATCGCAGGGCTCCACACCAACTTGGGGTTTAGCAGCTCCAAAGATCCGCTTCTGCAAATACTCCTTTAGTCCCTAATGCGCCTCGCTGAAGTCCGCCTTCTATAACGCCCCGAATCAATCGTAGCCCGTAAGAGTTGATGTTGAAGCTCGAATTTCGGCGCTTGCCATGCAATGCCACTTGCAATACGCTAACGCCGTCCGGATTGAGGGTCTCGCTATGAAGAGAAAACGAGCACCCGTGCCGCCAAAGAACGGCCCAGCATCAAGCCCCGCTCCCACGACTAAGCCGCCACCGCCGGATCAGAATTGAGAACCGGGATTACCAACGCATTGATCATACCCAAACCGACGCAAGCGTTTATTGGTAGATAAGGCTCCACACGCATATAGGACCAAACGAAGATAAAATACCCTACGGATGCTCATGAGCCATAGGAAGCGACCAAGTGACAAAGTGGTATAACCCTCGAGCATTAGGTTCATCCACCAAAGCTTGTCCATAGTGACTCCGTGAAAATGAGGAAGGCACCGCTAAAAGAATAACTCTTATAGTCCCTGAGAGCCAGACAAGCCATGTAATGTTTGGTCCAATCGACGCTTCTAGCCTCCGGATGAAAGGAGTGATTTGTCCTTCTATAGGAGCGAAGGTGTACCCATGAGAGTAGGGCGTTGATGACTAACCACGCCATAAGATAAGCGTCGGTAATTCCACCCTTGGGTTCTCGGCGCCATGGCGAAGGTATAGCAAAGACGCCGCATCCGTAGTGAATACGGCAATCATGGCAGGAAGAAGTGCATATTGACGCGGTGCTAAGCAAACAAAGAAGGAAAATCACCTCAGGTCCTAATGAATCAAAGCCACGGGACGACGATATGTTTAAGCCACAACATGAGGTAGCCCGCTAGCACCGCCTTTGGAAGAAATCGGCTCCAGCTCGATAAATATAAGTGTCAACGTCACCTCACGAAGCCATGCTCGTCTCCGTGGGAGTCACATAAGAAAGTGGAAGGTTGTCAAGCACAAGCCGTGACAATTTACCGCCTCAAGAGGACCAGGGCACCACAATACCTTCCTTATCATCCAAACTCTTCAAAGAGGTAGTGGGCCCAAATATTATGACTAATGAACTTTTCCCCTTCTTATCAAGACGCCGTGCCTACATGTGCAAATATAATAGTGGCACATCACTTCCCAATAGGTCTCCACTACTTGGGGTGATCTTTTTCCAACCACGCCTCTTTATACCCCGATGTACTCCTCGTGCGGATACGCCATGAGGTAGCCCGAAACCTCGCCATCTCGCAAGGCAATCCCAATTCGCCGGAGTGAAGAAGGTATGAGTATCGATTATACAATTCCAAAATCCCAAAGAACTGTTGAGAATTGTTCCTCAAGCCCGCTTGAGTTGCCGATAGGAGCCCTAAGGCCAAACCTCTCCAATTCATCACGATACTCTTCTAGAATGTATTGATGATGCGAGGCCACCATTGCGAAGAACCCCATCGAGACCAACCAGAGTCCGGAATCCTTGGCGGGAATTGCCCTCCGCTTTATGGAAAGCACGACCAAAGGTGTTGGTCACACAAATGATTCGGCCAACAGAAGCTCCTCTCGAAAAGCCCGTGTAGACCGCTACATGATGACCATGGCGTCCACCTGCACCACCCCGAGAAGTGACCGCACATCACTCCATCTTGAGTAGGGTTATATCCCAATTCATCTTCCGAGGATTAGAAGCGCTCTTAAGGAGGTCATGAGCAATCCCGCTCCATTGGCGGGCAAGAACATGTAGCGTGAGTTTACCACTCTGAGCCACTTGTACGAACCCAAGTCCAACAGATCCGATCTTCAAGATCATCTCCAAACGTAAAGACAAGCTTTATGATCCGTCCCGTAACGACTCCAAAGGGCATCCGTAATCCAACGCAAGGTGGATGTTGAAGGTTCAAAGAAGTCTCAACTCCTCTTCAGCTCATCCACAAACGCAGAACGCTCACAAGAGGGGAGAGGAAATCGTTCTCTTTTGAGCACCATTTGCTCCAAAAGAACCCCGCTGAGGAATGGGGGTAGAAGGATGCTCAACTACACAAAAGAGAAGAAGAAGTTAGTCTCGAGGTTTAAATCGCCACTTCAAAGGACAAAGTCACTCAAGAGCTTAACCTCGCCAAACAAACGAACCGTCATCAATGGGCTTAACTTCGACACAAACGAACCTCGCCAAACGAAGCTCATCCAACAAGAAAGCGAGCCTCGCCAAACGAGACTCATCTTTCCAGAAAACGAGCCTCGCCAAACGAGACTCATCTTTCCAGAAAACGAGCCTCGCCAAACGAGACCCATCCCACAAGAAGACGAGCCTCGCTAAACAAGACTCATCATTCAAAAGGCGAGACTTCGTAGAAGCGAGCTTCATCTAAAATAATCAAACCTCGCCAAACAAAGCGAAGCTTCAAAACAGACCCTATGGGGACTGAGATCAAGAACCTCGATGAGGTTTATCAAGCCAAATGAGGCAAGCTCGCAAACACCGCGCAGCTAGAAAGATATGATCTTGGAGAGCAATCTCATCTCGAGTGAAAATCACGCTGTAAAATTAACTCTACAGATCTTAAAAGTCATGTTTTGACGAAGCGATGCTCTTACGCCTACCCGTGAAAGCTGACGGCACGGCAGATTTAAGTCCCAACGCTTTTGCCTTTGCCGCCAGCCGATTTTGGGGCCATTGCCCGGCGTCAAGGAAGGTTTGGCGATCTAGATTGGTGGCTTGAGGAAGATGAGCGCTGGGGTTTTCTCGGCCTTTCGGCCGTCATATACCACCAAGAACCCAACCGACGGCCGAGATAGGACGCCCGCATCTCTCACGCGATCATCGGCGCAGATCCGCGACGAGATCCGGGATGTGACAAGTCACCGAAAGGGTCTAATCCCTAATTTGCCACGGATGCGGATCTAAAGAGAAATCGAAACGAAACGCCAAGGGTCGGTAGTGGCCTTGCCCTCATATCGAACTCTGGCGAGGTTGGAGGCGGTTCGCCAATAGCTGTTAGAAAAATTCAAAGTATTCCACACCCCACACAACCTGATTCAAGTCTGAAAACTTTGAAGGGGGTCTTGTAGACAGTCAAAAAATCCTCTAGGCGAGGGTCACGAGCACCCTAGTTGTTAAAGCTTCAAGGCGAGGCTCGCTGGTAGGGCGAGGCTGGACCATATAAACTTCAAAACAAGACTTGTTCAAAAGGCAGGCTCGACCGCAATACGAGGTTCGCACGAGGAGCGGAGTTCAATCATAACGCGAGGCTCACACGAGAAACGAAGCTCAACAGTCATATGATGAGATTCGCCCACAACACTTAAGTTTGACGAGGCTCGCCTACAGTATCAAAATATGATGAGATTCGCCCACAACACTTAAGTTTGACGAGGCTCGCCTACAGTATCAAAGTTTGGCGAGGCTCGCCCATAACATCAAAGTTTGGCGAAGTTCTCCATTCGACGAGGTCCGCCAAGAAACCCTCTTGTCGACGAGGTTCGCCTACGCAGCGAACCTCGCCATTCAACCGAGGTTCGCCACAAAGAATGAACCTCGACATTCAAACGAGGTTCGCCACGCCAATGAAAACCTCGACATTCAAACGAGGTTCGCTTACGCAGCGAACCTCGCCATTCAACCGAGGTTCGCCACAGCAGCGGAACTCGCCATTCAACCGAGGTTCGCATGCCAGTGAACCTCGCCATTCAACCGAGGTTCGCAGATGCAGAAGAACCTCGACATTCAACCGAGGTTCGCAGACCCAGCGAACCTCGCCATTCAACCGAGGTTCGCCGCCGCAGTGAACCTCGACATTTAACCGAGGTTCGCCTACGAGTGAGCCTCGACATTCAACCGAGATTCGCCAACGCAATGGGCTTAAAATCCAACCATTTCATATAATTTACGCAATGTAAGCTCGCTTATTCAACCAAAATGCATAAATGCATCCACCAGGTTCGCCAAGCAACGGCTCGTTAGCAAACCGGTTCACCCAAGTAGCGAACCTCGTCATTCAATCAAGGTTCAACAGCCAATGAAGAGCGGCGTCACCACCTAACGGCTCGCATACCGCCATACAAGCAAAGCCAACGCCACAAAGGCCATGAAAGCCACGATAAACACGCAGTTAAATGGTGGGCATCGCTATGCCCACTAACCCACGCTTCACAATTTTAGCATGATGGTTACATGCTTAAAGCCCAATAAATAGCCGTGGCGGCTATTAGGAGGGACTTTTGAACTTTTGAAAACCCAAAGACTTTGCCGCGAAGAGAGATTGAGTTCTTCATCAATCATCAACAACCTTGTGCCGATCACAACGAAAGCGGATCTCTACGTGAGCATTGAGTGAAGCCTTCTTTCGCCACCAAGAACCCATACAAAAGAGAAGTCAAATCAATCTTCTCTTCCTCTGTAATCGAGAGAGTGTGATTGTAATCTTTTTCTTAAAGTCAATCAAACAAAACTTTTTCGACTCTACAACCGTGTTCAGACGCTCAACCGCCAATGCAAGTCGCTCCATGGTAGTCTTCATCTGATTAACATCGGTCTTCATCTGATTAAAATCAGTCTTCAACTCATCGAACTCAGTTTGAGAAATAGGGGCTTCATCACTTGCCATCGGATCGGAGGAACAAGTCTCTGATACCAATTGACGCAACGCGGAAGTGATAATCCTCGGAATCCACCAAGGGTTGTTCTCTGAATCCACAAAGAACGATCTCCGAATCCACGAAGAAAATATTAAAGAGGAATTTTTATTGATAAAAAGATATATTTTTTGGGGTTACATGTCTCTTCTTAAATAGAATAATAAATAAGACTCCTACTAAGACTAGAATTACAAAGAAATAAAAGTATTAAAATCCTACCCAAAAGACTCCCTATAATATAGGAAACAAATCAGTCCTAATTAAATCAAAATTGATTTTGTTTCCTAATCTATTGGCTCTAACTTTATTACTAAAAATAAACTAAAGGCTGATTATTTTCGGATTTCAGTCAAAACTGGGTATTACTGATGAGATTTTAAAATCGACAATCTGGTTGGCTCAAGATCGAGATAGGTGATTTACATATATAATATGTCAATCCGCCTTCCAGATTAAAAGATATGATTGTTTCTTTGCGGAAGTCAATAATACGTATGAGTCGGCATTTAGCTCGTGATCGTCCCATTCCTCCATGAAATTGTCCGTTAAGCGTCTTACATCAAAAATAGTCTAAATTTCGATTCATAGAAAGAACGATCAGCCGACTACAGGAACGTGCAAGAGTATACAAATAATTCTTTTACCATAAATTTTGAATTTTAATGTAATTGATCAGAACTACTTCAAGACCAATAACATCTTTCAAGAAATATTGGGAGAATGAGTCACGTGCTCTGGTCCATCCCTAATCAGGTATTTTGGACAAAGATTATTTATATATACGACTTTCTATTTCCTCCCATTTTACCATATTTCTTATTGGTAAAATAAGATGTCTCTATGGTGATAATAATTTAAATCATATTTTTATGACATTTAAGATTTAAGTAATTATTGGGGTTTTAGATTGTGTGATGCTACTTTTCTTTATTGACAAATTTTCCATCGAATAATTTATCTAAAAGAGTTTTCATATATTGATAATTTCAGGTCTTGAAATTTCTTATGAAAATTTTATATATTTGCAACAAACTTACAAGGAAATTAGGATACAAATGTGGCGTTAATGTCTCTTTTTTCTAGAAAAAATTGCGTCAATTACAGAAAACTCCCCTAACAACAAAAGCAAATTAAGGTTATAGGCTAAGTAACGCAACTCCGCTGAGACCAAAGTTGGGCCCAAGTACTTTTGCAAACTTAGGCCTACTGAAAGGCAAAGACCATCCTAAAAGGACAGATTTTGAAAAATAGTCTGCACCGCAACGTTAAGTTGAACATGAATGAACAATATAAGGAAGAACCTAACTCAAAGAAACTTCTCTGGCTTACTACAAATTTTGATCTCTCCACTGAAAAAAATAGTAGAGAGACCGCTACATAAATTAGATGATTGTGATTTATTTCAAATCTAGTATTTATCATGTCCTTATGACTATTTTTCTAATTTATACTTAAAGACAACTCACAACTATCCATTAACGAATTAGTAGTTATGATATAGTAGTGGAGAGACAAAGAATTTGGATCAAGCCTCAATAACAAAGGCATGGTAAAGCCCAGCCCATGCAATAAAAATTTAGCCAAGACACAAAGATGATTATGGATTTAGTTCGCTCAATCAGCATTGGTTGTTAAGTATCCACTTATTTATTATTATCCGAGACTAAGACCACGAGAGAGTATCTAACGGACATGATTCATGGCCTTAAGTATGCATTAAAGATGTATTAATCCTTAGATCACCGAACAAATCATAAAATTTAATAATCTAAATATTGATATTTCTTTATTGCACATTTATCGCCTAGACTAGATCTATTGCGACAATAAACTTTGTTGGTCAATAAACATTTATCGTGGTAGACTGGGTCTATTGTGAAAATAAACTATGAGGATCAATGAACTCTTTGTACTGATTGGATAGAAGCTTGAGGAGCACAAAACAATGGTGCTACTCAATTCTCATTGCATAATGCTCCAGTGGTAAGGAATATGCATCAAAAGTTCAAAACAAATTCTAAAAGACAAAAAAAAAATAAAAAATAAAAGGGAAAGAGAAAGTGGGGGAAATCAATCTTTGGATCCTCAGAGACTCTGAGTTGCTTCTCATTGTTATCTTGAAAATTGTGAAGGGGAAAAAGAGAATCTCTAAGGAATGATGAGAAGCTCTCGTGAAAGTAAAAAAAATTACGGCTACAAAAAGGCAAAAGCTTTTGAATGATTAGAAATCCATTGCTTACTTTTCTTCTAGCATTTATGATTAGGCCCTTTCCCTAGTGTGTGTGGGGTTTAGAGAGTTAAGTGTGGGTTGGCAAAAGTGGAACTCATTTAAAACGTTCCGCCTTAAGGCACCGACTTTTACATTGGAGTACAACATTGCCAATCATATCCAAGAAAACATGGGCAACCATAAACAATACGGTTATTATCGTGAAGGTGAGCAATTAGATCTAATAAAACTGTTGGGCGCGCGGACCGCGGAACCGTCGAGAGAAACCACCGCAAACAGAAAGCCAAAACACAATAAAAGAGTAAAGACACGAGATTTACGTGGTTCGGCAAGTTGCCTACGTCCACGGGGTAAGGAGGTGGGATTTCCACTAATAGAAAGAGAGAATACAAATTAGGATTACAAGTTCTCACAAAGAAACCCTAAAAACAAACCTCTCAATCTCTCAAAAGATCTCCTCTCCAAAGATGCACAAAACTCTCTCAAAGGTCGCTCCAAAACGTGCTTGAAACTTACCTAACAATCGGGTTAGGGGTTATTAATAACCTCTAAGCAATTGGGTTTAAAACCAATTCCTAATTAGACCCGTTTTGAATGCGCTTGATTAGTCGACTACAACTCATATTAGTCGACTAATGAGCTGTAGATTAGTCGACTACAACTCATATTAGTCGACTACTCGGATAACGAAATACACCTTTACGTCATTTACGGTGTAGTCGACTACAACTCATATTAGTCGACTACTCGCTCCTACCAAAACTTGCTTGTCACATAGCAGTAGTCGACTACAATGCCTAGTAGTCGACTCTTGAACTGCTTGTTTGTGCATGTTTTGTGCATGTTCTACAATTCTCTACCTCGTACATCATTTGATTCACCTCAAATTTTGGGCCGAACACCGAAGAACACCAAGAACATCTAGAGATCACCATCACCAATCCAGCCAATCCAACAAGGCCACTACACCGCTGACGCTTCACGCACTCTCCACCGGATCAAGCTCACCGTAGTTCACCTCAAATCATCTCCACCTTACCCATTACCGCCAGAAGAACCATGCCCTCTTGGGCAAATCAACAAGAGGCGATATGAAGCAAGTCTAAGCAATGCTTAAACTTACTACCGTGACCACCTTGGTTAACATGTCGCGGGATTCTCATTCGTGTGCACCTTCATGAGAGAAATATCACCTCCTCTATGACATCCGCACAAAATGATACCGACATCAATATGCTTGATGCGAGCATGATGAACTGATTCTTCGCCAAGTGAATTGCACTCATTTGTCACACCACAAGTTCCGTTTTCTGCTCAATCCCAAATCGTCTAGAAGACCCCATAACCACAATGCTTCCTTCACTCCCTCTGTCATGGCCATGTACTCAGCCTCTGTAGTAGAAAGTGTCACTATAGCCTATAACATCGATCGCCAACTAACAGGAGCTCCATGTATCTTAAATACATAACGGTAATAGATCGCCGTCTATCTAGATCGCCCGCATAATCGAGTCCACAAACCCGTCAATCGACATGTTTCTTCACCAAAACACGGACCGTATCAAGCGTACCCTTTAAGTACACGAGGACCCACTTCATCGCTTCCGGTCGCCTTTCGGATTAAGCCATGAATCACCGACCACACTAACGCTGTGAAATATGCGGTGTACACACCATTGCATACATTAAACCGCCAACCGCACTAGCATAGGGAACACGCTCCATGTCGCCTTCTCTTCATTTGTAGTGGGAGATTGATTACCGAAAGCCTAAAGTGTGGAGCCAATGGAGTCACCACCGACTTAGCACTTTGCATCCCGAACCTCGCGATCACCCGCTCTATGTAGCCCTTCCGACTCAAGAACAATCGTCGATTAGCGGCTCTCTTCTAATCTCCATACCCGGTATTTTCCTAGCGGCACCCATGTCCTTCATCTCGAACTCTTCACCAAGTTGAGATTTCAACCTATCTATCTCCACCACGCTCTTAGAAGCAATAAGCATGTCATTCACATACAAAGAAGATAGATAAAATTACCTCATGAAGCTTCGAATGTAAACACAACAATCATGATCGCCGGAAAACCCATGCTTCAAAGATGAAGGAGTCAAATCGCTTGTACCACCGCCGAGATTGCTTTAATCCATACAGTGACTTCCTCAAAGCGACACACATGATTCTCCTTATCCTCAACCTTGTAGCCCTCGGGTTGATGCATGTAGATCTCTTCATCCAAGTCTCCGTGTAAGAAGGTCGTTTTAACATCGAGTTGATCCGACTCAAAATCACCATGAGCAACAATACTCAATAGCACCGAATAGAAGTATGTTTCACCACCGAGAAAATATCTCATTGTAATCCACACCCTCTTTACGTACAAAACCCTTAGCCACTAGCCTCGCCTTGTATCTTACACCACCGAGCTCGAAGATCTTCCTTTCTTTTATACACCCACTTACAACCAATAGCTTTCCTTCCTACGGGCAATGGGACCACCTCCCATGTTTGGTTCTTCAGAAGAGATTCCATCTCTTCCTCCATCGACCAACCAACTCTCACTATCCTTGTCCCGAATAGCTTCCTTGAAGGAGACCGGCTCGTCCTCCTCCACCGAGAGTGCGTATTCAACCATATTAGCTCGCCCATAGTGCTTGAGGGTTGATCAGCCCCGGCTTCGATACAGCTTGTATGCTCACTTTGGCCTAGTGGAAGCCAAATTATCCACAGTGCTGTTGCTGTGTATTTTCTGCTGAACCTCCTCCTGCTCAAACTCATCATCTACGACTTCCCACTTGAGCACGATTAGAACCTAGTTGGTCTTTAGGTTCTATTTCAATAACACGAGACTTAGAGGTCTCACCGGTCATAACACCATCATCCTTGGGCCCTAGCAATCATGGATTTCTCATCAAAGGTAACATCCTGGCGATCACGAACTTTGAATCTTCCGTACACCAAAGGCGATAGCCTTTACGCCTTTGCATATCCCAAGAATATTGCCTTCTTGGCCCTCGCGTCAAGCTTTCCCTGGTTGGCGTGATAGTAGGCGTACATCCGAAAATTTCGTGCCTATCATAATCTGCATGCTCCTGACCACACCCTATAGGGTGTATCACCATCCAATATCGAATGTGGTGAGCGGTTCACAATGTAACAAGTCAGTAGCCACCGCCGCCCACCATTCGTTGCCCAATCACGCATAAGATCGCATACTCGCTGCCTTTTCGCGGTGTTGGTTCGATCTCTCCGCGACCCCATTCTGGCGTGGTGTAGACACGGTGTCGGTGTCGAACAATTCCTTCCGATCACGAACTCCTTGAAAGCACCATCGTATACTGCATGCGGTTATCGGATCTCGGCGTCTTCAATTTCTTTCTGTCTGTTCTCAACCATTGTTCTCCACTTCTTGAATGTCTCGAACACCTCATTCTTATGCTTGAAAGTAAATCCAAGCATACCTAGAATAATCATCTATAAATGAGACATAATACACGGAACCACCCTTGGAAGTTGTGCGGCCGGACCCCAAACGTCCGTGTGCACATAATCTAGTATCCCTCTGCTCTTAGACTTGCTTCTCGGCCGAACCTTGTGACTTTCCATACACACAATCCTCGCAAAAATCCATCTTTGGGTTCCTTGATTCTTGTGAGACCCTCTTTACCAAGCGAACTAGACCCTTCTCGACATATGCCCAAGCCGCCATGCCATAACCGTGTGTGCTCACATGGGTCTCCACCACTTCCTCCATCGCAGCCCAACCAACTCTCACTATCCTTGTCCCGAATAGCTTCCTTGAAGGAGACCGGCTCGTCCTCCTCCACCGAGAGTGCGTATTCAACCATATTAGCTCGCCCATAGTGCTTGAGGGTTGATCAGCCCCCGCACTGCTTGTATGCTCACTTTGGCCTAGTGGAAGCCAAATTATCCACAGTGCTTTGTTGTTGTAGTGCACGTGTATTTTCTGCTGAACCTCCTCCTGCTCAAACTCATCATCTACGACTTCCCACTTGAGCACGATTAGAACCTAGTTGGTCTTTAGGTTCTATTTCAATAACACGAGACTTAGAGGTCTCACCGGTCATAACACCATCATCCTTGGGCCCTAGCAATCATGGATTTCTCATCAAAGGTAACATCCTGGCGATCACGAACTTTGAATCTTCCGTACACCAAAGGCGATAGCCTTTACGCCTTTGCATATCCCAAGAATATTGCCTTCTTGGCCCTCGCGTCAAGCTTTCCCTGGTTGGCGTGATAGTAGGCGTACATCCGAAAATTTCGTGCCTATCATAATCTGCATGCTCCTGACCACACCCTATAGGGTGTATCACCATCAATATCGAATGTGGTGAGCGGTTCACAATGTAACAAGTCAGTAGCCACCGCCGCCCACCATTCGTTGCCCAATCACGCATAAGATCGCATACTCGCTGCCTTTTCGCGGTGTTGGTTCGATCTCTCCGCGACCCCATTCTGGCGTGGTGTAGACACGGTGTCGGTGTCGAACAATTCCTTCCGATCACGAACTCCTTGAAAGCACCATCGTATACTGCATGCGGTTATCGGATCTCGGCGTCTTCAATTTCTTTCTGTCTGTTCTCAACCATTGTTCTCCACTTCTTGAATGTCTCGAACACCTCATTCTTATGCTTGAAAGTAAATCCAAGCATACCTAGAATAATCATCTATAAATGAGACATAATACACGGAACCACCCTTGGAAGTTGTGCGGCCGGACCCCAAACGTCCGTGTGCACATAATCTAGTATCCCTCTGCTCTTAGACTTGCTTCTCGGCCGAACCTGTGTGACTTTCCATACACACAATCCTCGCAAAAATCCATCTTTGGGTTCCTTGATTCTTGTGAGACCCTCTTTACCAAGCGAACTAGACCCTTCTCGACATATGCCCAAGCCGCCATGCCATAACCGTGTGTGCTCACATGGGTCTCCACCACTTCGCCGGTTCCAACCGCGCATCTCCTGTCACCGTCGTGCACGAGAGAGTATATAGATTACCGTGGCGAACACCCTTCATCACTACTAAGGAACCACGAACAACCTTTTTCACTCCGTTTTCGTCACAATCCTGCAACCACCGGAGTCCAAAGCACCAACTGAGATAAGATTCTTCCGCAAGTCGGGAACATGCCTCACATCCGTCAAGGTTCGAACCACTCCATCATGCATCTTGATTTTGATATTACCTAGCCCCACTGTTTTACAAGCATGGTTATTCCCCATCAATACAGTTCCCCCATCAATGCCTCTGTAGGTAGTAAACCACTTCCTATTTGGACACATATGGTAAGAGCAACCAGAATCAAGTATCCACTTCCCGGAGATCTCCTCGCCACCCGTGACGACATAGCATTTCTTATCGCTCCCTTCCTCTGAAACGTAGCTCGCTTCTTCCTTGCCCTCTCTCCTCTCAGTCTTGTTGTTGTTCTTCTTTCCACCTACTCTCTTATTTGGACAGTCGACTTTGAAATGCCCAGCTTCACCGCACTTGAAACATCCTTTTCCCGCAAGAGGTCTTGATTTAGATCTAGACTTTCCTCCCTTGCCTTTTCCTCGCTCATTGCTCCTTCCTCTTGCAAACAATCCCTGCGCTTGTTCCTTGTTACCGCCAGTGGCCATGTCACTAGTTGCAATCTTCCGAAGATCGTCCGCTAGAAGTGCCGTTCTAGTCTCATCCATCTTCAAATTTTCTCCCACAAGCCTCAGTGTTTGCACCAGGTTCTCATAAGACTTCGGCAGAGACAGAAGTAGTAGAAGCGCCTGATCCTCGTCTCCTACTTTAACATCTATGTCTTTCAAATCTGATATGATTCTATCAAACTTGTTGATGTGTTCCTGATTGATGAGCCCTCCTCCATCTTGCAAGTATACAATTTGGATTTTAAGTAGATCCGGTTAGTTAGACTCTTAGTCATGAAGGTACCCTCTAACTTCTTCCACCGCCCGTGACCGTTTCCTCTCCATCTACCAAGAAAGCTACATCCCTCTCGAGGCATAGGATAATCGGCGTGCTTCGAGATCCAACTCCTCCCAATCCTCATCGACATATCCTTGTTCTTCTTCTCCTTTCCATCCAAAGTCTTGTGCAATTTTTGCGAAATTAGAAAGTTTTTCATCTGCATCCTCCAATAAGAAAATTCGTTCTTCCCATTGAACTTTTCAATCTCGAATTTTCCCACTTTGACTGATTTACTGGTTGACGACATCCTCTGTTTGTCTTCGTGAATCCGCTTCTCTCAGAATCACCAACACCCCTCAAATTAGAAATTACACCACTTCCAATCGAACAATAGCTCGATACCAATTGTTGGTAGGACCGTGAACCGTCGAGAGAAACCACCGCAAACGAAAGCCAAAACACAATAAAAGAGTAAAGACACGAGATTTACGTGGTTCTAAGTAGTTGCCTACGCCCACGGGTAAGGAGGGGATTTCCACTAATAGAAAGAGAGAATACAAATTAGGATTACAAGTTCTCACAAAGAAACCCTAAAACAAACCTCTCAATCTCTCAAAAGATCTCCTCTCCAAATATGCACAAAACTCTCTCAAAGGTCGCTCCAAACGTGCTTGAAACTTACCCTAACAATCGGGTTAGGGGTTATTAATAGCCTCTAAACGAATTGGGTTTAAAACCAATTCCTAATTAGACCTCGCTGACCGCATTAGTCGACTACAACTCATATTAGTCGACTAATGAATCAGAGATTAGTCGACTACAATACGCATTAGTCGACTACTGCACTCCAACGCAAATACACCTTTCTCGTCGTTATATAGTCGACTACAACTCATATTAGTCGACTACTCGTTCCCACCAAAACTTGTTGTCATATAGCAGTAGTCGACTACAATGCCTAGTATCACATCGAACCTCAAACGCTTGTGCATGTTTTTGTGCATGTTCTACAAAAACTTAGGGTGTGTTTTAAAATTCCAACATAAAACTAGTTTTTCTTACTTAGGCTAAAGTTAGCTCATATGAAGATTGGTGCAAAAATAACTAATTTAATGGCAAGAATTGGAACTAGAAAAAATAGTGCAATTCGGCTAAGTTTTTGTCAAACTAAAAATAACACTTTGGACCAAGTTTGTATCAACTAAAAGAAGTATGGTGGAGTTGCCAAACACACTCTTAGTCATGGGCTTCTACACTTTTATGGTGCTTCCTTTGGCATTATTTGGTCTAAAAGCCAAAGATCGTGATTCTAGCGTTAGTCTATGCTATAGCATAATTTAGTTATAGTTTTGTCACAATTTAGCTTCGACTTCTTTTGTTCGTGACTTTCTTTTCTCATAATCTCATGAGTTATTTTGTTAAACTCTTATTGCTAGAACACGGGGGTAGTCACTCACCATTTTACTAAAAAAAAAGACAATTTAATTCATGTGTGTCTTTGATCTATTTTTTTTATTTCTAATACTTCTATGAAGTAAAATAGACTTTAGTTTGATAAGGATCTATCCCGAATTGACCGAAGTTTTAAGACACATCCACAGCCAACTCTACTCGATGAACTTCTTGTCTATTATTTGCTAGAGAACCTAATCTAAGGCATGGTTTGGTAGGATGTATGAAGAGAGAATGTGGAGTGAGGTGAGGTGCAATGAGGTATAGCAAAGGACATGCTTTTCGTGCTTCTTGTTTGGTTGGAGGAGCAGTTCATCTTCTCTCTTCTCATTTCGAGTTCATTTTGAGTTTTATCTCATCTTACCTCACCTCACTTTACTCTACCTTCTCTTTCCAAAATCCAAAGGCAATTTAGTTTTAGTACATCTCCCCTCCCGTCCCCTTCCCTTTACCAAACCAAGCCTTAATTAAGGGCTGGACAACATTATGCATCGACTGTTGAACTCAGCTGTTTGTGCATGTTTTTTGTGCATGTTCTACAAAAACTTAGGGTGTGTTTTAAAATTCCAACATAAAACTAGTTTTTTCTTACTTAGGCTAAAGTTAGCTCATATGAAGATTGGTGCAAAAAATAACTAATTTAATGGCAAGAATTGGAACTAGAAAAAAATAGTGCAATTCGGGCTAAGTTTTTGTCAAACTAAAAATAACACTTTGGACCAAGTTTGTATCAACTAAAAGAAGTATGGTGGAGTTGCCAAACACACTCTTAGTCATGGGCTTCTACACTTTTATGGTGCTTCCTTTGGCATTATTTGGTCTAAAAGCCAAAGATCGTGATTTCTGCGTTAGTCTATGCTATAGCAGACAATTTAGTTATAGTTTTGTCACAATTTAGCTTCGACTTCTTTTGTTCGTGACTTTCTTTTCTCATAATCTCATGAGTTATTTTGTTAAACTCTTATTGCTAGAACACGGGGGTAGTCACTCACCATTTTACTAAAAAAAAAGACAATTTAATTCATGTGTGTCTTTGATCTATTTTTTTTATTTCTAATACTTCTATGAAGTAAAATAGACTTTAGTTTGATAAGGATCTATCCTGAATTGACCGAGTTTTAAGACACATCCACAGCCAACTCTACTCGATGAACTTCTTGTCTATTATTTGCTAGAGAACCTAATCTAAGGCATGGTTTGGTAGGATGTATGAAGAGAGAATGTGGAGTGAGGTGAGGTGCAATGAGGTATAGCAAAGGACATGCTTTTCGTGCTTCTTGTTTGGTTGGAGGAGCAGTTCATCTTCTCTCTTCTCATTTCGAGTTCATTTTGAGTTTTATCTCATCTTACCTCACCTCACTTTACTCTACCTTCTCTTTCCAAAATCCAAAGGCAATTTAGTTTTAGTACATCTCCCCTCCCGTCCCCTCCCCTTTACCAAACCAAGCCTTAATTAAGGGCTGGACAACATTATGCATCGACTGTTAAGAACAATTTTCTCAGAAGTGCTTCATCATGAATGATAGAGTTTAGAATAATTCTTGGTGAAACAATCAGGTTTAAGTGCAGATCAGATAATAATTAAATTGGCTGCTGAAAGTACAATAACTTCCCCGACATTATTTAGGAAGAGGATTGATCTGCTCATATCACATCATCTCTCTCTCTTTCTAGAGGAGTAGAGGACAGAAGAATCTCTTATGATCAAGGACTTGTTTGTCTTGGCTTTGCAGGGATTCTCTTTCTCCAATACAGATATCCAGCACTATTCACTCATCATAACTCTCTCTCTACCCCGAACCCCTTTTTCCCTTTTCTACGCCCTCCTTTTCCCTTTTCTACGCCCTTTTTCATCAGTTGATCCACTTTCTTCCTCAAATGATTGCTATATGGTGTTCCATATCATGGTAAATGGTTGCAGAAAACAGACTGAGATGTTCACGTGAACAACAATGATGATTCATTAACTAAGTCTACATTTAATTAGATGGTAATTAAACAAGATGAGAAACTCAATTATCTGTTGAAAAACTTGAAATACATATTGAGTTTATGATGTAGAACGCACTGCGGATATATTTATGGAGAAACGGGACCATCACAAGCCCAAACACGGGCCTGGGCGAGTAAAATAATTTGCAACGAAAAACGAATCATATCTCTCAAATCGTACGTCGGAATTGGACGAATTATATATGTAAATCGCGTATTTTTTCGAGACGGAGTCCACATTGTTTGACTGATTTACTTCCCTAATCATAGGAAGTCTTTTAAAGAGAGTTTTATTATTTCTATTTTTGGCAAAGTTCGGATCATAGTAGGAGTCTTGTTTATTTTCTATTTAAGCAGAGTCTTGTAAGCCCTAGAGGCATATCTTTTTATTCAATTAAATTCCTCTTTAATATTTCCTCATGGATTCGAAGTTCTTCGTGGATTCGGAGATCGTTCTTTGTGGATTCAGAGAACAACTATTTGTGGATTCTGAGATTTTTACTTCCGCACTGCATTTGTTTACCATGTAACGTAATTTGTTTAACTTTGTTCACTAATTAAATATTCTTAGCATGTAACAGCATAAGATCTTTCTATGCAGCCAGTATTCTTTTCGTTATTAACAAAGACTAGTTCACTCAGCAAACTCTGCACCATACGTATTAACAACATATAAATTCCTTATTTTTAAAATTCAACAAAAAGTAAATGCTAGCAATTTCTCGAATCATTCCTTCTTTGTATTTTTCCGTAGAGCGAAAGAATACAGTGATTATTTATCCCTTCTAGCATTAGGACCCCCACTATAAATGAACCAAGCGCAACTAAGGAAGAAAAGTACTACCGATGTTGGCAATTGATGAAAATGGTAATGTCAACACAACCGCTAAAAGATGCTAGGGTTAATTGAGATTAGCCCCCCTAGAGTATCACTCCATCGCGAATAAACTCTATGTAGTTCTATTTGTTCAAATAGACCCCTGAGTGAATTTGTTTTTAACTCTTAAAACTAGAAAAGATTTTTAGGAGTTGAATAAACAGGGTGTATTCACATTTGGGCTCATACTACAATGAGTCTATTCTCACAAATAGAAGTAGATTTGGTCTATTCTCAAATGGGTGATACTAAAGGGGGTCTATTAGCAATTAACCCTAAATGCAAATAGTTCAACCAGTCAAACATCCCCATCTCAGCTATAAGTTTGTTCTAAATTAATGAGCTACGTGCAAATTCTCAACCCCAAATTTGCAACTGTCCCTATCAACTAACTAAGAAATGCATCCGAACCTTTAAGAAATGCATAAAAAGGAGTCAGAAAAGGCAAGAATTCTCTCCCCAATAGATTGTGATCCTTGACTGCATTATAGCCGTAAGCCTTTAGATCCCATTCCTCTACAAGGCAATGTCATTGTCTATGGATATTGTTGCTTTTAAGTTTCAAGTGCTTTCTTTTTTGCTTTTGAAGACTTTTTTTTACTTAAAGCGAACAAAAAGGCACGTATTCAAGTTTTCCATATGGAATTTTTGTAACCAGCCAATAGTTAGGGCTACAATACATCTCCGACAAATATTTATTGCCTTTGATCAAAGAAGAGAAGGAAAAAGAAATTAGAAAGGGATACAATCTATTGATAACATTGGGTTAATAGGTCAAAGAAAATACTATAAATATTACAATTTACTCATCCAAATGTTGACATTTCAATAGCCTTTTGCATGCAATAGAGAAATTTTGTTCGCTTGCTCAACTTGCGCATACCTCTAATTTAATCCAAACGGTAAGTAACATGCATATCATTAGCTTAGGCTAGCGTGTAAAAGAGAGTTACTAATCCAAATGTTGACATTTCAATAGCCTTTTGCATGCAATAGAAGTTTTGTTCGCTTGCTCAACTTGCGCGTACCTCTAATTTATTCCAAACGGAAATTAACATGCATATCCTTAGCTTAGGCTACCGTGTAAAACAAAGACATGCAAGTGGGAAATTTCGACCACATACACTCTCTATAATAAGTTAATGGGTGAAAAGAATACAAAGCTTATCCGATGCCTCTTGTGATTTTGGATAAAAGAGGATGCACCAGCCCAAAGCAAAGTTTTCATCCTTCCACAATGCATGAATGCAGAACAAATACACTCCCAAACGAAAGATTAAGTGACTTTAGCCCCTAGAGTATCACTCCATCGCGAATAAACTCTATGTAGTTCTATTTGTTCAAATAGACCCTGAGTGAATTTGTTTTAACTCTTAAAACTAGAAAAGATTTTTAGGAGTTGAATAAACAGGGTGTATTCACATTTGGGCTCATACTACAATGAGTCTATTCTCACAAATAGAAGTAGATTTGGTCTATTCTCAAATGGGTGATACTAAAGGGGTCTATTAGCAATTAACCCTAAATGCAAATAGTTCAACCAGTCAAACATCCCCATCTCAGCTATAAGTTTGTTCTAAATTAATGAGCTACGTGCAAATTCTCAACCCCAAATTTGCAACTGTCCCTATCAACTAACTAAGAAATGCATCCGAACCTTTAAGAAATGCATAAAAGGAGTCAGAAAAGGCAAGAATTCTCTCCCCAATAGATTGTGATCCTTGACTGCATTATAGCCGTAAGCCTTTAGATCCCATTCCTCTACAAGGCAATGTCATTGTCTATGGATATTGTTGCTTTTAAGTTTCAAGTGCTTTCTTTTTGCTTTTGAAGACTTTTTACTTAAAGCGAACAAAAGGCACGTATTCAAGTTTTCCATATGGAATTTTGTAACCAGCCAATAGTTAGGGCTACAATACATCTCCGACAAATATTTATTGCCTTTGATCAAAGAAGAGAAGGAAAAAGAAATTAGAAAGGGATACAATCTATTGATAACATTGGGTTAATAGGTCAAAGAAAATACTATAAATATTACAATTTACTCATCCAAATGTTGACATTTCAATAGCCTTTTGCATGCAATAGAGAAATTTTGTTCGCTTGCTCAACTTGCGCATACCTCTAATTTAATCCAAACGGTAAGTAACATGCATATCATTAGCTTAGGCTAGCGTGTAAAAGAGAGTTACTAATCCAAATGTTGACATTTCAATAGCCTTTTGCATGCAATAGAGAAGTTTTGTTCGCTTGCTCAACTTGCGCGTACCTCTAATTTATTCCAAACGGAAATTAACATGCATATCCTTAGCTTAGGCTACCGTGTAAAACAAAGACATGCAAGTGGGAAATTTCGACCACATACACTCTCTATAATAAGTTAATGGGTGAAAAAGAATACAAAGCTTATCCGATGCCTCTTGTGATTTTGGATAAAAGAGGATGCACCAGCCCAAAGCAAAGTTTTCATCCTTCCACAATGCATGAATGCAGAACAAATACACTCCCAAACGAAAGATTAAGTGACTTTCAACAAGCAGAGACATTGCAAATTCTAACAATTTGCAGAAGAGTTTGATCAATGACATTTTCATTATTTTGATGAGTCGTCGGCTGTGTATATTTGATCCCTATTGATGAATATCTTAGGCAAACAGGAAAAGTTATCCAATAGACCGTGTTCACTGACCAATTTTCCAAATCTTTTTGTTTGATTTTGTTTTGTTTTAGATTCAACAGACAACATTCCCGGGCAAATTTTCCAAATCTTTCTATTTGGTTTTGTTTCGTTTTATATTCAGCAGACTATGAGGGTGTTTGGAAGAGCTTAATTTTTTATGCTTATAATTTATGCTAGCTTTTAGTGATTTTTGGCTTTTATGATAAAAATATTATGAAAATTGTTTGGATAGAATAGTAATTTTTTTGGGTCAAACCTAACTTATTTAAGTGAGCTTATAAGCTAGTTTTTAAAAAGCTGGGGTTTCAAAATGAGGCTTATAAGTTAACTTATTTAATATTTTACCAAACAGGTAGATATGAAAAAAAAAAATTAGCTTAAAAGCTAGTTTGACCAAAAAATAAGCTCTCCTGAACACCCTCTATATTCCCCGGACAAATTTCCCAAACATCTTCATCTTACATTGATCTAAAGAAAGACAAGTCTTACACCATTAACTATCCAGTGTACATAGAGTCCAAAGGGATAGTTCTCATCAAGAAAAACTTGTATAATAACATACCATAATACCATTGGCTAATCATTTGAAGGAGATTGCACTATTTCCTTCTTACAAAAGAGCATTCCTGAAGAAAGATCTACTATAGTCTCCATGCCAATTTCAACAAGAAAAGGCTTAATACTATTTGATATGCGCGGTCTGCCTGTCTACCTAAATCATTTGCAAAGAAGATTGAGAGCGCACACAAAGAAAAGCAGAAAGCAAGCAACAAAAGACCCACATGCATATAAGCTCATATATATTCCTACTTAGTACTACTCCATTATTATTCCCAAAAGTAGAAGAGAGAAGACAAAACAAGCTCAAAAGAAAGAGAGAAGGTTCTGGCTTCCAAATCCCAAAAGCCCACCAACAAACAAAAAGTTGCAAAACCAAACAAATCACCCTCAAGGTCCCCCTCCTCCTCTCCTTTCTACCCTCTTTCTCACAACATCACCATCCAAAGTAACTCCCAAAAACTAAAAAAACTCCATCTAACTTAACCAAATTACATCAATGTATCCTCTCTTCTAGCTTCCCATTGCACAGCTTCAATCCCTTAACCCCTTCTTTTGGGCTCTCTAATGCCCTCTTCTCTTGCTCTTCTTCTTCCTCCAACTCTCCCCCAGTTCTCTCCTTCATCCCCTCTTCTCCTCCAACTACATTCTTGTTCTCCTTCTTCTTCTTCCCCTCTAATCCCCCTTTCAAAACCCCCAACAATTCTCTCACTGCTCTCTCCTTGTCATGCCTCCTATTCTTGATCAAAACTTCACTAATATCCGCCGGCGTCATCTCAGCATCATCAATCACCTCCTCCAATTCCTTCATCATCCCCTCCTCAATGTCTCCATCCTCCAACCCCAAATAATTCTTCAACAGAATCTTCAACGCCGAGAACGAGCAATAGCTCATGAATATATGCATGTCCATCCTCCCTGACCTAAGCAATGCTGGGTCAAGTTTCTCAATGTGGTTCGTCGTGAACACGAATATCCTCTCGCTCCCACAACACGACCACAATCCATCGGTAAAATTCAACAAACCAGAGAGAGTAATAGACTTAGTACCCGAGCTTGATTCCTCACTAGACCCCATTGGATCAGTAGACGACAGCCCATGGTTCTTGCCCCCATTGCCGGAGATCCTATTAGTAAGATTAATCGAACAATCGATGTCCTCAATGACAATGATAGACTTCGAAGTAGTCTTCATCAAAAGCTTTCTGAGCTCAGAGTTAGTATGAACCTCAGTAAGCTCAAGATCATAAATATCATATCTCAAGAAATTAGCCATCGCAGCGATCATACTCGACTTTCCAGTACCCGGAGGGCCATAAAGAAGATAACCCCTCTTCCAAGCTCTGCCAGTCCTCTCATAAAAGGCTTTCCCCTCTGCAAAATCCCTCAAATCCTCCATTATCTCCTCCTTCCTCGAAGGATCCATAGCCAATGTATCAAATGTGCTCGGATGCTTAAAAGGAACAGACTCCCAAGGATGTCCTCTCGTATCCATAGCTCCGCCGCGAGAATTCGTATACAGAAGTCTATCTTGATTCTTTCTCCGAAGATCCGCGGCTTTCTCCATAATGTGATCAAGATAGGTCTCGAGAATGAGAGGCTTGTCCTTCTTCTTGATTTTGAGGGTGAAGCCCCGCTTCTCTTCGGGCAGTGGGCGCCATGAGAATGTTTGGGATTGTCGCTGAGTGACGACGTGCTCCCAAATGGCGGTTGTGCCTTTGAATGTGTCGATAAGGCGATCGTTGTTGGAGAGGCCGAAGGTGAAGACGGAGGAATTGACGGCACGGGTGAGAGAGAGGCGGGACCCAGCAACGGAGGCGGAGGAGCTGAGGTAGAGCTGAACAGCGTTGTAGAGCTCGTTGGTGTTAACTCCGTCGATCTCGGTGATGTCGAAGTAGCAGTAAGTGGAGAAGGAGCGAAAGAGACGGTTGAAGAGCTTCGCGGTTGCGAAGCGGAGATCGGGAGGGAAGACGGCGTGGAGGAGGCTTTGACAGAAGGCGAAAACGCCCATTAGAGAAGCTAGTGATGTCCAAAACTCCTTCATGGTCGGTGAATTTTAGAGAATTTTGAGGTAAGAGGAGAGATGGGGTTTCTTGATTTATAGATGGTGGTGATCAACTTGGACAGAGATTTTTTTGAATGATGGGTTCAAAGATTTTGGTGGAAAAAGACAAGACATTAGTTGGAGATTTGTAGGCCCGTACCTGTGAGTAATAAGCAACAAACAATCAGCGACATTTGAAATGATGAACTCTTTCACCAGAATAGGTAGGGAGGAAATAGAGCTTGAGGTGAGCGATGCAGGGAGGAGTTCGAAAGAGATGCGTGCATGTGAGCTTTGAAGAGAGATGCACAGCAAAAATAAACTGAACAATTGAAGACAGGGAATATAAGCATGCAGCAGAGAAAGCAGAAGCTATGCTCTGTTTTTTTTTCTCACCTCTGCCTCAGTTCCCCGGATTCCTCTACCTTTGATTCTAATAGGACCTTTAGGCCCTAAATAGAGCGTGAGAGAGAGAGAGAGAGAGAGAGATAATTCAAAGATTGAGTAAATCTTTTGATTGCTCTCTCACATTTAATGCTCTTCAGCCTGCGCTATCCTTTGCCCTTCATTGGTCTTGAGGCAGAGAAATCTGTTGGGGATGTTTAAGGGGGCCCCTTCTATTATTACAGGTGTCAAATGAGATTTGTGTGTTCTCTCTCCATGCTCTAGGATCTCAGATGGGAGAGATGGATAACTTCTGTCTCCATTTGTCCGAAACTCAGTTTACAGGAATTATTTCTTTACAATTTAATTTAACCACAGATCTGCTAGCCCATGTTTTCATGATTATTTTTTATTTTAATGTATTAAACAAAGATAGTTGTTGAAGTTAGTCTTAATCAGTAAGAGAGAGAAAGAGGAAAGGTGTCAGATCTTCATATAACAGACATTAGCATAAGATTAAAAAAATCAATTAAACTAATGATGTAGCTTTTAGTGATCCAATAGATAAGGCAGCTCAAATCTTAGACTGCGCATATACAGTGTGTATTCAAACCAAGTGCAGGGGTCTCCCTATTCCTCTTTTTGTTTACTACCGCATTGTTGGGTTCCAGACAGTATTTATCAAAATAATAATAATAATAAATTTTATAATAAGTTAAACAAAAAGAATATCAAGGCTAATAAACACATATCTTAGCTGTTGTCAATGAGGCTTTCAAATCAAGCAAAGGAGCTAAAGATCATCTCCATCATTCTCCCATCCAATCCAAGGCTCTCCATCCAATGCCGCAATGCCTCCATAGGTTCTGAGCCTATCCATATCATCGCTATCTTTGTGGGGCCCCTTTTCTGACTCCACTCATCATTGTCCCCATGCAAAGCAAACCCCCATGCAAGAACAAGCAATGCAAGTAAACCTCAGTCCACAAGTAAACTCAGCAGAGAGAGAGAGAGAGAGAGAGAGAGAGAGAGATTGATTGTTTTGGCACAGAAGAAGGTAAGTAGAATAATAAACACTTCTATAAACAAGGGGCAGTGCTTCATCCCAGCAGATCCTTAAAATTTTAATGGGGGCTCAAGAACCGAGGATGGAACTAGAAGGCATTTACAAAGGAACCTACCTCCAAAAATCAACTAATCCCACCTCTCAGTAGTAGAGGTGGGCGTGGGCCGGGCCGGTTTAAGCAGCACTGCCCGGTTCAAGGTCGGGACGGGTCCGACCCGGTCTGCTAGGGTCGAGTGGGCGTGCTCATTTCTCTCGTCCCGAAGTTTAGGACTGACCCCGCCTCACCAGTGACCCTCCTAGGTGGACTGGTCTGCCCGGCCTACCCACCCACCTGCGTGGCCTGCCCGTGATTTTTAATTTTTTTAATTTTTAAGTTATAAACTATATTAACTTTATTTCTTTTCTATTTTACTCTTTGTTTAAAATTTTATATATATATATATATATATATATATATATATATATATATATATATATATATATATATATATATATATATATATATATATATATATATATATATATATATATAGTAAGACTCTATGAACTTAAGTTCATAATGAATAGTGGTGCACCAACTTTTTATCCACTCATCTTGTCTTGAGATTTGTGATGCACAAATCTCAAAGTGGCTTTATATCTTTCACGGATCCCAAAGCAAGATGAGTGGTTAGAAAAGTTGGTGCACCACTATTCATTATGAACTTAAGTTCATAGAGTGTTCTCTCTCTCTCTCTCTCTATATATATATATATATATATATATATATATATATATATATATATATATATATATATAGAGAGAGAAGCGAAACTCTATGAACTTAAGTTCATAATGAATAGTGGTGCACCAACTTTTTATCCACTCATCTTGTCTTGAGATTTGTGATGCACAAATCTCAAAGTGAACTTTATATCTTTCACGGATCCCAAAGCAAGATGAGTGGTTAGAAAAGTTGGTGCACCACTATTCATTATGAACTTAAGTTCATAGAGCCTTACTATATATATATATATATATATATATATATATATAATGAACTTGTTCGATGTGCACCAACTTTTTATCCACTCATCTTGTCTTGAGATTTGTGATGCACAAATCTCAAAATGGCCTTTATATCTTTCACGGATCCCAAAGTAAGATGAGTGGTTAGAAAAGTTGGTGCACCACTATTCATTATGAACTTAAGTTCATAGAGCCTTACTATATATATATATATATATATATATATATATATATATATATATATGAGATTAATGGGTATCCTTGTCATATGGGGATTTTTCTCATATGCGCTTAGGTGGCACAATCTCCACCAAGTATGATTTTAATAAAATAGGAGACATTCTCTCCTACTTTATTAGCTTGGTGGAGATTGTGCCACTCAACAGATATGAGGAATCCTCATATGATAAGGATACCCATTAATCTATATATATATATATATATATATATATATATATATATATATATAAGGAATATGGAGAAACTTGGTACCAAGTTCCTTAAAGGAACTTGGTAGTGAGATGGACAAATCAGGTCCACACCTCGAGGGAGAAATAGAGAGGAGAGAGAAAGAGGAGAGGAAGATTTTTAATTTTTAAGTTATAAACTATATTAACTTTATTTCTTTTCTATTTTACTCTTTGTTTAAAATTTTATATATATATATACACACACACACACGATGACACACATTGTATAAAGATAAAACATCACAAACACAAAGATATCGTGGTTGGGACTTCGATGGAATACGTCCACGGAAAGTTAATAACTTTCCTTTAGTTTAAATTTAAATTACAAATATAAAAGGGAAAAAAATTTAACTATTAATATTTAAGGATCCGAATTCCTCCAAGTTATATTTGTCAAATTCTTTAAGGAAAGGTCTTGTTCTTTGTCCTTATGACCGTTCTTCCGCATCAATCCAATCCTTTAAGCACACACACATCTCCACGTGTCGGCCAGAAGTTGTGTTCTCCATTCGGAAGCGACTCTCCTTTGCTAAAAAGTAAAATTTAAATACGGGTGAATTGGTAGAATTCGTGGTAGGGTCAAGTTCTCTCGTCCCGGGTCTAGAGATAGACCCGGCCCTACCCGTGACCCGCGTATATCACGGGCCGGGTCGGACCCGGCCTACTCCGGGTCGGGCCGGGTCGTGACCCATGCCGGGGTTGGTCGGGTCAGCCCGCGGGTAGACCCGGCCCGTGCCCAACCCTACTCAGTAGGAATTGCATTGACTCAGTTCCCAAAGTTTTGGGAGCTCATCAGAAAACAAAAGTGAGCGAAACTAGGAATTGGCTGCTTGAGGACTGATACAATAATGCCTATTCCCCTTCTCCATACAATTTTTAATCTCTCTACTATCCACTGGATCATGCACTTAACTGCCTCATTAAAAATAATTATGTATATATCAACTTTAAGTTGGCTCAAGAAAAGAAAATCAAATCTCTGATCATGCACGTACTCCCAGTTCATACTTTAGTGATTTCTCATAAAAGAGAATCGAATCTACTGAGAAAAGAGTGAAAAGGTCTGAGAACTGACTACTAAAATACAAAGCTAGAAAGGCTCTGAACCTCACATGTGTTCTGAAAGCTTCTGAGATTTGAAGGCATATATTCCTTTTCTTGTTTTAAAAACAACATATGTGATTCTTCACCACCCTGTAGTTACTGTATACTGCATACTGCCAAATATCCAGCAGGCAGGATTACAACCGTCCAAACTCTACAAGCGCATACTATGTGTCTTAGGTTTTTAAACTTTGGACTACTAAGAACCACCCACACGTACTGCCTCAGTATATATACATCCACATCAACAAAGATTATCAGCAACTCTATAGTTGATTCCAGCTGAGAGCCAACCTTACTCAAGCCAAGCTCCTCCACCCATAAGAGAGTGGGAATAAGCAAGTACATTGTGAAACTGGTGTCAATTTCTTAGATTCTAAACACCAATAACTTAATCTAAATGATGTTACCTGTAGCAGAAAACAATTGACATTGTGCACTCACCAAGATTCTAATTCAAGAGCCAATTAACTTACCGTGTTCGAATCTTGATAATTCCATCAAACGATCAATTTAAATTACAAATGGCATCTCAACTGGCCAACAGCCTCCAAATACCAATATATGGCTGTAAGATTTTAAAACCTGTTAACCTTAATTCAGGACCAGGTAAACCTTCCTCTCTGTATGCACACACACAAACAATGTTAGAGATGAAAGAACTTCTTATGTGGCAAGGACGCTAATAGCAACGGAAGCAAGAAAATATTTGATGATACAACAGGAATATGCATACACAACAAATTCCTGAAAACTACAGAACATCGATATTATGCAGATGTGGTAAAATTTGAAAACATGTGTTCATATAAGAAGGAATATGACACACACGAGATGTCATTGTGGTAAAAGCTAAAATCCAGGACATAATATGGCAAGAGAAGGAGAACCAGTAAAATATTTTCACTTCATATTTTGCCATGTAATATTTCACATTCATTGTGGCACAAAGTTGCTTAATATCGTCTTTTCTAAAAAGTCATAGATTATTAAACATTAGTACAAGCTACTATTGTCATATTCTGTTATTATAATATATAAATCTACAGTAGAATTAGCTTCATCCCAGCAGATCCTTAAAATTTTAATGGGGCTCAAGAACCGAGGATGGAACTAGAAGGCATTTACAAAGGAACCTACCTCCAAAATCAACTAATCCCACCTCTCAGTAGTAGAGGTGGGCGTGGGCCGGGCCGGTTTGGGCAGCGACCCGGCCCGCCGGGTTCAAGGTCGGGACGGGTCCGACCCGGATCTGCTAGGGTCAGAGTGGGCCGTGCTCATTTCTCTCGTCCCGAGTTTAGGACTGGACCCTGCCCGACCCGTGACCCTCCTAGGGGTGGGCCAGGTTGAGACGCTTGACCAATTGGGTGGATTGGCGAGTGGATTTTTAATTTTTAAGTTATAAACTATATTAACTTTATTTCTTTTCTATTTTACTCTTTGTTTAAAATTTTATATATATATATATATATATATATATATATATATATAAGGAATATGGAGAAACTTGGTACCAAGTTCCTTAAAGGAACTTGGTAGTGAGGTGGACAAATCCGGCCCACACCTCAAGGGAGAAATAGAGAGAGAGAGAAAGAGGAGAGAGGAAGATTTTTTTAAAAGCTAGACTTGTGGACCAAATTTGTCCACATCACTACCAAGTTCCTTTAAGGAACTTGGTACCAAGTTTTTCCATTTTTCTCTCTCTATATATATATATATAGAGCAATGCTCCTATAAACTTAAGTTGATAGGGAATAGTCATCCACCAACTTTTCTATCCATTGATGTTGCCTTGGGATCCGTGAAAGATATAAAGCCCACTTTGAGATTTGTGTGCATCTTTATTTCATGGATCCCAAGGCAAGATCAATGGATATAAAAATTAGTGGACACTCCTCCCTATCAACTTAAGTTTATAAGCATTGCTATATATATATATATATATATATATATATATATATATATATATATATATATATATATATATATATATATATATATATATATATATATATATATATATATATATATATATATATATATATATATATATATATATATATATATATATATATATATATATATATATATATATATATATATATATATAGTTTTGAGATTTGTGCATCACAAATCTCAAGACAAGATGAGTGGATAAAAAGTTGGTGCACCACTATTCATTATGAACTTAAGTTCATAGAGCTCTTACTATATATATATATATATATATATATATATATATATATATATATATATATACACACACACACACACACACACACGATGACACACATTGTATAAAGATAAAACATCACAAACACAAAGATATACGTGGTTCGGACTTCGATGGAATACGTCCACGGAAAGTTAATAACTTTCCTTTAGTTTAAATTTAAATTACAAATATAAAAGGGAAAAAAATTTAACTATTAATATTTAAGGATCCGAATTCCTCCAAGTTATATTTGTCAAATTCTTTAAGGAAAGGTCTTGTTTGCTGTCCTTATGACCGTTCTTCTGCATCAATCCAATCCTTTAAGCACACACACATCTCCACGTGTGCTGCTGTAAGTTGTGTTCTCCATTCGGAAACGACTCTCCCGCCTGCTAAAAAAGTAAAATTTAAATACCCGGGTCGGGTCGGGCCGAGTTACTGTGGGCCGGGTCAAGTTCTCTCGTCCCGGGTCTAGAGATAGACCCGGCCCTACCCGTGACCCGCGTATATCACGGGCCGGGTCGGACCCGGCCTACTCCGGGTCGGGCCGGGTCGTGACCCATGCCGGGGTTGGTCGGGTCAGCCCGCGGGTAGACCCGGCCCGTGCCCAACCCTACTCAGTAGGAATTGCATTGACTCAGTTCCCAAAGTTTTGGGAGCTCATCAGAAAACAAAAGTGAGCGAAACTAGGAATTGGCTGCTTGAGGACTGATACAATAATGCCTATTCCCCTTCTCCATACAATTTTTAATCTCTCTACTATCCACTGGATCATGCACTTAACTGCCTCATTAAAAATAATTATGTATATATCAACTTTAAGTTGGCTCAAGAAAAAGAAAATCAAATCTCTGATCATGCACGTACTCCCAGTTCATACTTTAGTGATTTCTCATAAAAGAGAGAATCGAATCTACTGAGAAAAGAGTGAAAAGGTCTGAGAACTGACTACTAAAATACAAAGCACTGACCAAACAAAAAAAAGACAAGTAAAATACAAAGCTAGAAAGGCTCTGAACCTCACATGTGTTCTGAAAGCTTCTGAGATTTGAAGGCATATATTCCTTTTCTTGTTTTAAAAACAACATATGTGATTCTTCACCACCCTGTAGTTACTGTATACTGCATACTGCCAAATATCCAGCAGGCAGGATTACAACCGTCCAAACTCTACAAGCGCATACTATGTGTCTTAGGTTTTTAAACTTTGGACTACTAAGAACCACCCACACGTACTGCCTCAGTATATATACATCCACATCAACAAAGATTATCAGCAACTCTATAGTTGATTCCAGCTGAGAGCCAACCTTACTCAAGCCAAGCTCCTCCACCCATAAGAGAGTGGGAATAAGCAAGTACATTGTGAAACTGGTGTCAATTTCTTAGATTCTAAACACCAATAACTTAATCTAAATGATGTTACCTGTAGCAGAAAACAATTGACATTGTGCACTCACCAAGATTCTAATTCAAGAGCCAATTAACTTACCGTGTTCGAATCTTGATAATTCCATCAAACGATCAATTTAAAATTACAAATGGCATCTCAACTGGCCAACAGCCTCCAAATACCAATATATGGCTGTAAGATTTTAAAACCTGTTAACCTTAATTCAGGACCAGGTAAACCTTCCTCTCTGTATGCACACACACAAACAATGTTAGAGATGAAAGAACTTCTTATGTGGCAAGGACGCTAATAGCAACGGAAGCAAGAAAATATTTGATGATACAACAGGAATATGCATACACAACAAATTCCTGAAAACTACAGAACATCGATATTATGCAGATGTGGTAAAATTTGAAAACATGTGTTCATATAAGAAGGAATATGACACACACGAGATGTCATTGTGGTAAAAGCTAAAATCCAGGACATAATATGGCAAGAGAAGGAGAACCAGTAAAATATTTTCACTTCATATTTTGCCATGTAATATTTCACATTCATTGTGGCACAAAGTTGCTTAATATCGTCTTTTCTAAAAAAGTCATAGATTATTAAACATTAGTACAAGCTACTATTGTCATATTCTGTTATTATAATATATAAATCTACAGTAGAATTAGAAGGGAAGAAGTCACTGTATGCAGCAATGTATGTGGAAGTATTCAACATTTCTCAATAATGTGATCAACAAGAATTGAAGAGGTGTATCATCTTCATTATAAAGTTGTCCCCTCAACAGATGATCTAAGGTGCATTCAAGAAATGACAAGTAGCAGACAGGTATTGTCTTAATAATCCAGGTGTTCATACTTCATTCCAACATGTTGTACAAGGGTGTAATCGGGGAAAAGGATTTGGAGAAGCAACTACGCACAAAAAAAGCCTTTCATCTCAAATTTTTGTAATCGGCTACATGAATCTTATTCTTCCATTTGGTTCCATTAAGAGTTATTAATTTTGTTATATTAACCATTATCTTATCCTTCTTAATCGTTTCCAACCAACTTCATAGACCTACCTTTAATTCTCCTTGTCACATTAACTATAATTTTATCACACCTCAACCTAGGGGCGGAGGCAGCTCACTTAGGGTGGTGTCACGTGACACCACCATCTCGCAAATTTTTTGTTGAAGTATATAGTAATATTATATAGTAGTGAACCCACAAAGCTAAGTCCATTGTTTCTAATGGGCCAAGTTAAGTATAGCCCAAACCCAAAATCCCCACTAAACATTGGAAAAATGAACAAGTGGATGTGGTCATGTGGGTCCCACCCTCAAAATGAATCTTTGAAGGGTAAAGTAAAAGATCAGCCCCTCCCCTTCCCAAAAAAAAATTCTACAAAGCAAAGAAAGGGGAAAAAGTTAGGGTTTAAAATGCAGAAAAAGACAATACTTTAAGAAAGAAAGAGACGGAGGATATAGATTATGGTGTGAAATCCAAAGGGCTTTCTATTTTGCAATCTAGTTTGGATCATCATACAATTTCATTGTAAAGGTAAGAAAAATCAAAATTTTTAATTTACAATTTAGTTTGTCATTCAAAGTAACTTTATTTGTTTGACAAAAATAAAAAAATACTATAAAAAGCATGTTGTAGTGATAATATAATTGATGAGACATTAGTTGAGACAAAAAGAAATAGTGTATATCCATTGCTATATTTGCTTATTAAATTAGCATTGATATAACCAATTATAACGGCTTTGTGGAGATATCATTTTATGCTATGAAAATTGTGAAGAATCGTCTACGAAATAGAATGGAAGATCAATGGTTGATAGACAACTTAGTAACTTACATTGAAAATGATGTATTTAGTGGTGTTTTGAACGAGACTATAATGCAACAATTTCAAAACATGAAGACACGTAGGTGTCAATTGTAATTTTATTAGTTAAATATCGCTTTTGTATCTCATTAAAGTTCATGATATATTGAATATGGGAGTAGTTATATCGACTTTATGTATATATTGTGACACCACTACTATGAATTTCTGGCTCCGCCACTGCCTCAACCTCGTGCATTTAGTGATCATTGTTGTAGACGCCCAAACTAGCTAAGTCAATTCTCTCTAATTTTATCCTCCGTAGGAGCAAGCTCTAACTTCCAATTAACGCACTCATTCCCTATCAAAAGCATATACTTTCTCAACAAAAAAAAAAACTTTTGTTCATAAAAGTTTTGGGATGACCAACAGGTGTCAGAAATGAAGAAGAAACTTATACAACTGAATAAATATGCAAAACAAAACAAATCCAAGAATAATGAACAAATAAAATCTAACTACATGTAGCCTCGGTCTATACCTGTATGTGACTTCATATTCAATCAAAAGAGACGCAAATACGATCGGTCCCTGCGCCTTAAAGGATGACCACGATGAAGAATCTAACAGAAGTGAACATGAGGAACACCAGATGTAGTGCTTGGCTTCCGCCGTGGAACAACAGCTCTAGTCATTAAAGGATAAGCTGCCCATGAAACCAAGCCAATATAACTGTCACCCAAGTACCATTATAACAGTCTTTCACCCTGCAGATAAGTGCAACAAGAACTAAAAGGGAACATGTAGAATCGAAGAAGACTGAGCTCTGGAAGAAGAATATGTTTCCACCCAGGAGCAGGGTATTTAGCTTCAGAATGATGGTTCCAGCAGCAAAAACAGCAAAGGCAACAGAAAATACCTGGCACTAGATTGATTAAGCAGGAAAGCTAGTATTAGCACATGCACAAAATTTCAAACCAAACTTAGTGACAAGTATATATAATGGTAAACAACTATTAAGCACAATAGCAAAGCAAACGGCGTACATAGACTCCGAGAGATTTTATCCCTTGGCGCACCGCTACGTAACGTAGGTGGACAGGGAAAGGGAAGAGGAATATAGGGAATGCAGAACATAAGGAGCACACATTAAGAGAGATTAGGGGGGCAGAGAAGTAATCCATATCACTCAATTTATCATCCAGAGAATCTTTCTTTCTTAGTTACATGTTTAATGAGCATATCAAATAAAAGGATACATGCAAATAATAGTAAATACTTACAAATATAAATAAAATAGATGATTCCTATATAATATCAAATAGTAATAAGAGTTGGGTGAAAATTATGGCCTATGATAACGTCTGATGTTTGAAACATATTCATTACATCACTAAAAAAAATGAAGCAAATAATGAGTTCAATAAATAGAATAAGAACCCTTTAAGAAAATCAAATAACTCAATACGAAAAGAAAAAAAAGACCAATTTGTAACAATGGAGTGACGGAAAGAGACAAGTCGAGCCAGGTCCAGCTTGAAATTCTGTATACCGGTTTTCATTAAACCAAGCTGAAATACAGGAGAACACTAGAGGATTGTCAACTGTCGCCAACCAACCTACATGTTATTTTCAATTTCAACGGTCAGGTTTCTCTATGCAACAATGTTTATCCAGTTCTCCATTTTCTGGAAGAAATATCTGAAGCATTACAGAAACATGGGGCTAGAATAACAAATTAAACAAATATAAGCTTGAGTAAAGCAGAAGCAGACAACTCATCCGTTCCACCTTTGGCTTCTTTCAAGAAGTTGTATTTCTCAAGCCTTGAAATAGGCCCAATTGTCAATTAAGCATTACTTAAAACCAAATGGAAGTTGTAGAAAAAACTGTTTGAAATAAACTTACTCAACTAAGAGTACTAGTGAGATTCACTTCTTGGGAAGATAATGGTGTATCTCTTGTAGAGAGAAATAGAAGGAAGAAAGAAATGGTGCAACTATACCAAGATGGATATGGCACAAAGCTGTATGTACAGAATTCGAGAGGATGCTAGCATAGTGGGCAAGGTGTCATATCATAAGACTCACTTTCAAGGGTCTCATATAGCATAAATGTAATTGTCATTTCTACTTCACTATGGCTAAACCCCACGACAATCAACTTTACTCAACTTCTTACAACATTACATACACATATATGCAAAGTGGTTGATCACGAAACAGAGCAGAACCTGATAGGAATCATGCTTTGTAGATTTAGGTGCTTAATTATAGCGAACACAAAGAAAATTGAAATGTGTGCACAGGTAAGCATGTTTACATACATACTTTTTTTTTGGCGGTGGTTAGGGAGCATGTTTCTGAGCGAAGCCTTCCTATACAGATCTTACAATATGCTACTCAAAACTGTTAAATCTACTGTATTCAAGGAATGAAGTTGATCTGAAAAATTAAATTGCCTATTTTCATTCATGAAGCACAAAGATCTAGCAATGGTAAAGTAAGGGGTTGGCCTATGGGAGGTTCCTGGTTCAAAATCGTGTTTGCAGCCTTTGTTCATAAAAAACGTGTCACTTGTTAAATGATTTTGGATTTTCTTACATTAAGTATCAACAAGATTGGACTACTTAAAATTGTAAGTTGTTCTAACAAAGTTTAGAATGTTTAAACCAAACAAAGATTTTCTCTAAGGGTTTAAAATGGTTTGATAAAGAACAAATGTTTAAATTCTCAATTTAAATGCTTAATATTGTAAATATTTTGCAACTTATTCTTCAACTTGCACGTTATAAGCAACAAGTTCCCAACCATTTAGTTTTTAATGGAAAGGGAAAAGAACCTGGTCATCTTTATATTCAGTTTTTAACTCCTAGTAAACCTCTTTTTCCTTTTCTTTCTTCCTTTTCCACACGGGAGAGGGGATACAAATAAAGAAGGGGAAATAGTTAGGCTGATAAGGATTTGAGAAAAAATATAAAAAAGTTTAACATTTGGAGTAAAATACGAGCACGTTTGGAATATTTCTCCAAGATTTTGACAAAGGGGCCTGATTTTATGTGTGAGACAAAAACATAGTACATATAAATCTAGATTTGTTTTTATTATTGATGTATTTACTAAGTTAATGTACCAGGAAACCATTTTGTTGTATTATTACTATAAAAAAGAGCGCACACACATTTCGTCCGATGCAAATTCCTTTAAGAAAAGGGAGATGGAGCATTTTAATGTACAAAAAAGTACACGACACACCAAAATGTGTATATGTGTTGTCTGACATGGACATGTTAATCTATAGAGATAGTAACCAGCATACCCTTGGTAAGTGATCAATGCAACAACAATAGAATAAGTTTCCAGCCAATTCTAATGCAATCAAACATGAAACGTACAACCTTAGAAATATGAAACTTGGCATATCAATCATAACCAAACTTTTCACTTTGTAACCTATTGTAGTGCCTCTATGGTCATGCATTTTAAAATAAAGACATTGAGATACTTACAACAAAAGCAACCAGACCTGGTGCCCAATACCTCATTTAGGCGTCCGCTTAAACATTTTGTGACAATTTATTTTTGGGTTTTTGAGATATTGGTCCCCCAAATCTCATCAATTTGAATACACTCCCCCAAAATCATCATATTTGGATACAAGCCCCCTAATCTCATCTATTTGGATATAAATCCACCTCAATCATCATATTTGGATACAAGTCCCTCAAAACTACTAAGTTCTTTGAAACAAGTACCCTGATTAATTCCCACCCGCTTAACCCAACTAAACTAACAAGTTGTTAGAAATTAACTCTAAGATTTAAGAAAGTTTAGCGAGGTAGAGTTGGTTTCCAACGGGTTCAAAGGATACATTGGCTTAATTTTTGACTATGCAAGAGGGTAGGTTGAAAACAAGGACAAAAATGAAACAAGAAAATTAACAATCCCATTAATTAAGTTGTGTTAAGTGGATAATAATTAATCATGGGGACTTGTTTCAAAAAACTTAATAGTTTTGGAGGACTTGTATCCAAATATGATAATTTGGGTGTCTTGCATCCAAATATAGGAGATTAAGGGGACATGTATCCAAATATATGAGATTAGGGGGGCTTGTATCCAAATATGGTGATTTGGGGGCTTGTATCCAAATAGATGAGATTTGGAGGACCAATATCTCAAAAACCCTTTATTTTTCAAATATAATTACATAATGTTTTTCAAAAAATGTAAAAAATTTAAAAAAAGTAGATTAAGAGAGAAAAAATTTAAAAAAAGTAGATTAAGAGAGAGGAAGAAAGGAGGGAAATACAAAGAAGTTTGTTAAGGTCAAGATAAGTTTGCAAAAATGATGTAATTTGTAAACAAACCTATTTTTAAAATTAATCAAGTCTCGACAATGGTCAAAAGTAAGCCTGGCAATGGTCAGGACTCGAGGACAATTACACTTGTTCGACAGAGGATAGACTCATGACACATGACGCGGAAGTAGGAGTGCTAAACCGTATCCGTATCTGAGGAAATATCCGTAACCGTATCCGTTAGGATACAGATATGATTACTCAAATCTATAACCGATAGGATATGATTACGGATATGGTTTTGTAGTGAAGTATCCGGAACCGTATCCGAAATATCCGAATACATATTAGTCATATTGTTACAATAGTTTTTTAGTCTTTAGATTATGGATTTGAGGTTAATTTTGACGATCAAGATATCTAATCTTAGCTTTTTAGATATAATGAACATATTAATGAACTCTTTCTATCACATGAACCAAGGTTACAGAAAGCGCTAGGCGTTGAACCTGACACCTGACACCTAGAGCCTAGGCGTTTTTCTTTTTTTAGTTTTTAATTACAATTACTGATAGTAAATGTCAATGTTATAGAAAGCTTAGCCGCTGCACTGACATCTAGACAGACTTCTTAAGTGGTGGTGGAGGATGTTTTGTTCAAGGTCGGGAGAGGTAGAGGAGATTTTAATTACAATTACTGATAATAAATGTCAATGTTATAGAAAGCTTAGGCGCTGCACTGACACCTAGGCAGATTTCTTAAGTGGTGGTGGAGGATGTTTTGTTCAAGGTCGGGAGAAATAGAGGACGTGTTCATAGTTGGAGTTTGGAGGTTAGAGAATGTGGAGGCTGCAATGGAGGAAATCATGATCAATGGTGCAGTCCATGTAGGCAAATCACGCTCCCCTAGGCGCTCCCAAAGTATAGGTGGGCAGCCTGGGTACCGGCTAGGCTCTAGGCGCTAAGTAGACGGCCAAGGTAGCGTCTAGGCCTAGGCGTGCTAGGCGGAGACTTTTTAAAACATTGACATGAACTATAATTTTTCAACAGTATCTAGTTTTCTCATATCCATTTTATATACGTATGCATATCCGCTTATATATCCGCATGTATATCCATATCCGTACCCGATTTTAGCAGATATGAATATGAATTTTCCTTACCGAAATATATCTGTATCTGTATCCGTATCCGAAATGAGTAAGCGTATATGCATATGATAAGTATCATATCCGAGCCGTATCCGAACTGAATGCACCCCTACATGGAAGACATAGTGAGAAGACGAAAAGGGTTTTTTCACAAATTAAAACCCTAGTTTCTTGGTTTATTGGCTTTACAATTCATAGTTTGATATGATCTATTTGACCCAATTCGCTACCATCACCCATTACTAAGTAATTAGACCACATAATATTTTTTGTGTGTGTGGAATATTTAAGTATCATACACCTCCTTAGGCGCCCCTTGAGCAATCTGGACACATCTTCTAGCCCGCTTTTTAAAATGATGTTTAACACGGGACTTGAATGTCAACTTAGAATTTCCCTCCACTCAAAGCCTCCTCAAAATGTTAATATTTCATTTGGCAAGTTTTTCATTTTAATTCTTAATATACAAAACCCTTTATTGATGTTAATTCTAGCACATGAATATTTAAATCACTAATAAAATCAACAGCGCCATATCTTTTCACAGGGATGGCCCAATACTTATACCTCATTGCTAATAGATTGTCAATAAGACAACAAATTCCGCACCCTAAAGCTACTCAATCTTACCAATGAGGGACTTGCTAGGTTTGGCGTAAACCAAAATCTTTGTTTAACGTAATTGGGATAGCATAGTCAGGGCCATTTTTTCTGTAATAACTGTTGTGGACAATTTGATTGCAGAAATAGGATAAGAATTAAGTACAAAGGTCGTCATATCTGCATTTAACAGTTTTCTTGATTTGAAAGCTACAATATACCTTAAATTAAACAATAACTTTTCATTTATACAGATCAAAAGTATAGGTTAGCTACATCAACCCAAATAGAAACAATTGTAGAAACAGAAAGTTGCATGAAATCGGAGGTAAAATGTAGCTCCAACTTCATCAAAGCAACTAGCTCCAGATCACCTTCCCCACCCCACCCCCCCAAAAAAAATTTAAACCCACGTAAATTCACAAGTTAAACAAAAAATTCAATGTTAGATGCAAAACTTCTAAATTTTATATTTTATTTTGCTCCTCCCATTAAAAGTTCCTGTCAAATCCTCAAGTTTAAATAAATAGAGCATTTTCCATGCTCATCACTACTTAATAACTAGGGTTAAAAGTAAGCATGTATAAATATAGACCTCACAAACAACTCTACAAAAAATTATTTCTTATTCTTCATTATGGGTTTATATGTTCTGGGCTATTCCAATGACAATTCCAATATAAGCTATCTCTAGCTTCTCATAAAATCTTGTGCATCTTTCTTCTTAATTATCTCATAGTCAAATCCATAAACCATCGCTTGTTCTACATATCTTTCTAAATTTTTCTTCAACTTACAGGGTATTTTAGTATTGTTTCTCCACTTTAATCGTTGTACTCTTGTAGTCATTATGGTTACCAATACTTTACAAACGTAAATGTATTTATGAAGTTTGTGTAACGTGCCAACATTTAAGATGAATTATTGCATTTTGATGTGGAAAGCCTCCAACAACCTAACATGTGATAGGAACCACCCAGGTCACTTGCGTCATACAGAAAGTCCTTTACAACTTGGGTAGAAGACAGATAGGCTGAGTGAAGGTCGGAGAATTTCCTAAAGCTAAAATCCGGTAGTATCAAATTTGCCATCCAATAAATGCTCGATCCCATTCTCTATTGTTGTCACTGTTGTATATGTAAGGGATGTTGGGAAGTAAGCATGCCCAAACTAGTGTTAATGGGCCTTAAACAGAGACTATGAACCAATTTTAACCCAAAAGCTTAAACTACTAGGTATTGGCCCCAACTTCTATTTAAACCCATCACTCTATCTTATCCTTTCAAATGAGGGACTATACGCACACATGAATAACCTTGCAAATCTCCCCATCATCTGTGAGTATAGTTTAATCTTCCATGGGATTCACTTACTTGGTCTCAACTGGCAACCATGGGAGGCAACATGGCTATATAACATCCGTAGGATCTTCCACCACTTGTAGGCTAACCATACCATTCCAATTCTACGGGAATCTGTGGGTTAACTTGACTTGGTCTAACTTTGATCTTCTTGACCTTAGTCATTCTCCCGACACCTTTGGGCTTCACATTATACTTCACTTTTATTTAGGCCACAACCTTATCTCTGATATTATTTATTGGGGAGTAATCATGCCCAAACTAGAGTTAATGGGCCTTAAACGGAGACTAGAAATCAATTTTAACTCAAAAGCTTAAGCTACTCGGTATTGGCCCCAACTTTTTTTTAAACCCATCTCTTTCTTATCCTTTCCAACGTGGGACTATACTCACACATGAATATCCCCTACAAGGGGATACGGTTAGCTTTTGACTGATAGGAACACAACCCAATTGGAATCACAAAAGAAACCTTCACGGAGGAAAGAGGTATAGAAACCTAAATCAAACACATAACGAAGTATGTACATAAGAATGCAGTCTGAAGTATACAATTCCTTAGAGCAATATCTTAAGGAGGGATCCATGCATAATAACCTCCGAACTTCCTATTGCATGCGGCATCATGAGGATCTTTAGCTCTCTGTTTTCCGACCTTATTGCAATAATGGCCATTAATACATTGGCCAACGGTGTAAAACTAAAATGCATGAACACTGATTGAAAGTTTTTCCCCCTCTTCTTTTAAATAAGCAACATGGCACCCAAAAAATCTAAGTTATAAACCAAAATTTACCCCCTTTTCTTTTTTTTGCCAAAGTGTATTGACATTCTACTTAATTTCACTTCTCCAAATTCCAATGAAACATAACAACCAAAAAAATAATTAAAACATAACAATTACTGTACAATATTTATAACTCGCTTTTTGCTGTCGCCGACCAAGTACTTTCAAAGACAAGGAACAATAAACCCGCAGCGCCTTCGCCGGATCATCCTTCAGATGGGCTCCATCAGCGTATCGGGATCGGATCCGGATCCATGAGAGAGAATCCGAACCCGAACCCTAACCCGATGACATTGTCGACGTCGGATTGGGATTATATGGAGGGTGGCGGTAGGTGGATCGAGAACCAACATTGGGATCCGACAAGGAGATAATGGAACCGAAACGGAGGGGAGAAGAATCGAGAACATATGAGAAGATTGGAGAGGGGAAGTTCTTGGGGTAGACTCTAGCGAGCTCAGGACGAGAGGGAAACTTGCGCCTTTGCCACTCAACTTGGATCTCTAGACTACCGATTCCTATTAGTCATTTCAATTGTCCCTTTGATAATTTTTTCGTCTAATATCTCTGATATACATTTTCCACCAAAATTCTTTATCTTTCTCCCCTTTCCTTACCTGCTAATAAATGAGTTAGGAGGAATAATAAGTGGAACTGAATGCGTAGGAGAGGGAGTTATGTACAATTAAATTTTTTTTATATTGGTCCCTTAAATCTTTCATATTTGAAATTCACTCTCAAATCATTGAAATTATATTTAGCCCCACGATTCCTATTAGGGCCTGTTTGGTTGTTTTCCTGAAAAATCAAAGAAAAAGGAAGGAGGTGAGGAAAACATCAAACAAGTTTTCCTCATATTTCCTTAGGAGCCGTTTGGTTACTTTCCTTCGCTTTCCAAAACTCACTTTCCTTCACTTTTTGGTGTTTCCTTACTTTCTTGAAAGAATGTTTTTTGTGTTTGTTTCGCAAAAAATATGGAGCATAACTACTTTCCATCATTTTCCTTAGTTTGGTTCAAATTGAGTGTACAAGAAAATAGTTGATGTGTGATTTGATTCCCTCATTTTCTAGTGTTTGGTTCAAACTAAAAAATAAAAGAACTATGGTTGTGATCACCATGGTGTGCTTACCACTCAAATAGGATAAAATCTTTGTGAAACATAAGTGGGGTGAGTGAATACCCAACATTTGAGGGTCTAAAATTCCGAAATAAGACCACTTATGAATTGACGGACTAATTTTAAATATAAGGTCGTAATTTGCAAAATTTTTAAAGATTTGAGGGACTAATTATAAATTTAACGGTAATTTGCAATAGAGATTTTAGTGAATAATTTGCAATAGAGATTTGAGGGGCTATTTAATGTGAAATAATTTGCAATAGAGATTTGAGGGGCTATTTTCTGTGATATTTTGCCCAACCAAACAGCCTCTTACCAAAAACTATGAAATGGGTGTCCTAAAATGTGGGTCACATCAACCAATAAGAATTTGACACATCATTATTTTTCTTGGTTTCAATGTGTGAAGCAAACAAAGAAAAGAAAAATGTTATGAAAAACTTACAACAAGTTGTACTTTTTCTCCATTTTCTTTCTTTTTCAGTCATGTTCCACAAATTTTGAGCGAACCAAATAGCCCCTTAGTCATTTCAATTGTTGCCCCTTTGACGATTTTTTCGTCTAATACCTCTTATATCCATTTTCCTCCAAAATTCTTTTTCTTTCCCCCTTTCCTTACCTACTAATAAATGAGTTAGGAGGAACTATAAGTGGAACTGAATCCGTAGGAGAGGGAGTTATGTACAATTAAAAAAAATTATATTGGTCCCTTAAATCTTTCATATTTGAAATTGACTCTCAAATCATTGAAATTATATTTAGCCTCCCGATTCCTATTAGTCATTTCAATTATATGGATTAGTGGATATTTAGAGGAGTTTAGGGTCCATTGATCTTCCTTGATAGTTGATCAGTCAAGAGGAAGTAGATTCCTACATAGGAAACACCCTTAGAGGGTCGGAGTTTATTGCTCGCATGCCCTCCGACGTTAAAGTCGATAATAGATTAAGTTTGCGAGAATCTAGTTTTAGAGTTGTTTAGCACTTTTTATGCACCTTCAACAAGTAGAGATTGCCCATTATTTATGAGGGTTGGTAGGGACACATTAATACTTTAACCGTGTTGATGCGTCTACCGACGTGACCACACTTTACGTGTTGGCACGGTTTGAATGAGTCACATTCGTGTTTAATGCGACAAATGGCGTAACGGCCGGCGTCACGCTGTCTAAGGAGTCATAACCGACCGAAGAGTCATTATGACTCCAACTCAACATTAAATGTGATTGATTGGCGGCAAAGTTTGGTATTGAAGGCGATAGGTGGTCTCGTTATTTGAGACATTCTCTAGTGAGCGTTCGAGTAGAAGATGCCTTTCGTCTCGGACCCGGCTTTTTTTGGCATACCCAGCTTGAAGACTCCTTTCGTCTTGAACTTGGGCTGCCAAAAGGGTCGGCAATGCTCACACCTGGGTTGGGCTTTCGGATTAGGACTCGGCTAGTTAATTATGACACGTGACCGACTCTCTAGAGTTCATTAAACTTGGTAACTCTCACGATATAACACTCTCTATCTACCCGTGTGAATATCACAAATCCCTATACTTGAGTGCGGGGTTATGATAGAAGTCATACTCCAAAACCTAGCTCATGCATATCCAAATTGTCCCCCTAATCAAAGACGTGAAAGGTTAGGGATGAGTTCCTAATAGTGAGCCATCTAATTCTTTCTATGGTTGGGATTACTCTTGGTTATATAGTTTAGATAAGGAGGTTAAAAGTTCACAAGTAACCCTTAAAATTCTAAAAATCTCACACTTTAATGGTCAAAGGTCGAGGATGAGATTTTGCATGTACCGTGAAGATTGTTGGAAGCTATTGTTCTTCACTGTCATCTCAATCATCAAGAAAACAAATATTGTCTTAGTATTATTTACAAGAAACCACTCTTAGTGGAGGACCCATGGAGTAGTGTGGTCAATAACTAAGCAGTAGGAACGATATTAAGGATATGTCTCTGTGGTCAATAACTAAACAGTGAGGACAATATTAAGGATATGTCTAAAAAAATCTAACACCGGAGGAAATATTAAGGTGATTTTAAAACTAGGTCTTAAGAACAAGATAATTTCAGTGGGGGCGCTTGCTCCCACTTCGCTTTATATGGCTCCTACTGTAAGGATAATATCTATTATTAGGACGTAGTCCATACAATATCTCCTTTTTGAGTAATAACAAACATTTATAATCTAATTTATGTTTAAATGATCTAATATAGGAATAAACAGGTATGGAATAAGAATGAGGCAAAAAGAATAAAAAATCAGCTCAAAAGCTGATTTCAGCACGTGGACCATCAATGGTTCCAACTGACGATCAATGGTGGCCACGAGACCATCGATGGTGCTATAGATTATTGATCGTGCGAAAGTCCAGAGAGGTTCAGATCATCGATGGGGTCATCAACCATTAATGGTAAACCCGATACCATCGATGGTCGAGAGCCATCGATGGCTCAATGGTAGATTTCTAGATTTTAGATTTTAATCTCAATTGTTTATCACATATCAACTTCTAATCTTCTCTTACGTTTTGAGATATCATTTCCTAACCTAATCGAAAGAAATATATATATATATATATATATATATAGCAATGCTCTATAAACTTAAGTTGATAGGGAGGAGTGTCCATGACTTTTATATCCATTGATCTTGCCTTGAGATCCGGTGAAATCAAGATGCACACAAATCTTAAAGTGGGCTTTATATCTTTCACGGATCCCAAGGCAACATTAATGGATAGAAAAGTTAGTGGATGACTATTCCCTATCAACTTAAGTTTATAGGAGCATTGTTATATATATATATATATATATATATATATATATATATATATATATATATATATATATATATATATATATATATATAGCAATGCTCCTATAAACTTAAGTTGATAGGGAGGAGTGTCCATGACTTTTATATCCATTGATCTTGCCTTGAGATCCGGTGAAATCAAGATGCACACAAATCTTAAAGTGGGCTTTATATCTTTCACGGATCCCAATGCAACATCAATGGATAGAAAAGTTGGTGTATGACTATTCTCTATACACTTAAGTTTATAGGAGTCTTGCTATATATATATAGTTTTGAGATTTGTGCATCCCTTGATTTCACGGATCCCAATGCAACATCAATGGATACAAAAGTTGGTGTATACTATTCCCTATCAGCTTAAGTTTATAGGAGCATTGTTATATATATATAGAGAGAGAGAAATGGTGAAACTTGGTACCAAGTTTCTTCAAGGAACTTGCTAGTGAGTTGGATTAATATGGTCCATTCATCTAATAATGAGTGGATAAAAAAGAGTTGATGTAATTTTGCAATAAAACCCACACTTTTAAAAAAAAGTAAGTTGTATGGCAGAACTCTCTCCTCTCTCTCTCTCCTAGCTATTCAATCTCAATCTCTCTCTCTCCTCTCTCTAGTGCTCCCCTTCTCAATCTCTCCCGCTCAACCCGCCGACGCCGGACTCCTCTACCGGCCGCCGGATTCCTCACACCATCGCGACCACGCCGGCTGATCAGCTTCTTCGCTATGACCTCGACCACGCTCTCCATCGGCACCGCAGAAATTGCTTCTCGCCTTCCTTCCAACCCGACAATAGCTTCCATACCGACCGACGCCGGTGATACCGCCGCACGACCACGACCCGCTACTACCCGCTGACCATGACCACCACACTACTCCCCCGCTACCACGACTCGCTTCGTCCTCTTTGATTTCTAGGGTTTTCTCCCTCTTTCAAGCCCTAATGGCGGAATCTCGCCGTGTCAGCTACCCGCTGGTCCTCGGCTAACTCTTTCGAGCGCGACTCACGCTCAAGTGGCTTTCGCCTAATAAGAAGAGCGACTCATTAACTTCCAAGAAGAGAAAAATCTCAGAAATTAAGGTAGCTAACAATTAAATCTCGCTAATTTGTTGTTTAATCAAGGTAGCTTAATAGATTGGTTTTAGTTGAGGATTAAATTCTATTATGTTTGCTTTCTTATCTTTTGAGTTGTAGAGTCTACTCATTTAGTACTACACTTCTTAATGTTCTATAAAAATTAAGAACTAGTTTGGCGATCATTATTTCATAAATTTTGTTCTTCTTGACTTGATTGAAGTTGAAATGGTCTCATATTATTTCCGCCTAAACTTAGCTTAGACATAAGAACCATCTTGCATATTACATAATCTCCAAAGAAACAACCGAGATTATGTAATCGTGACTATAATTTTCTTTGACCTATACAAGACTTTTCTTGATTGGTTTTGTTAGGCACATTTTCTTGAAGTTTTTGATGGAATTAGCTATGGAAAAGAACACTTAATTGGGATGCTTTGGCGAGATTGTTGGAAAGTTTAGGTCCCTCGTATGTCTCATAGGCCCGGATAAATTTAGGAAGGGCGGGTTTAAGTTCGAGGAAGGGCGTTTAACAATTTATGTTTATCTGATGGGAGTGTGGGGACAAGGGGTTCTCGTGTCTTGAGGATTTGAGGATGGTTTTGGAGGCAATTGTTGCATTGAAGAATTTCACGATGCAATGGCGCATGCTCAAGCTGCCGAGCCAAAGGAGTATAATGTTTGTGACATCGATGCAATGGCGCATTGAATGTGTTTCTAAGTTTTGAGCATGTTTGCAATTGATTTTATTGTTGTGATACATAAACTACAAGTAACTAGAGGTGTTTGGGGTACATTTGTAAAGAGTTGATCTTATTTGTTCTGTTTGGTGAGGGTTTTGTTACGTTTTTGGCTCTGTTTGAGCTTGTTGATGCATTTTGGCTCTGTTTGAGCACACATGTTGCAGGTTTTGCTTTGTTTGAGCTTGTTGATGCATTTTGGCTCTGTTTGAGCTTGTTGATGCATTTTGGCTCTGTTTGAGCACACATGTTGCAGGTTTTGCTCTGTTTGAGTGTGCTGGTTGCATTTTGGCTCTGTTTGAGCTCATTTGTTTTGCTGCATTTTTCACTCTGTTGCACACCTGTTGCAGGTTTTGCTTTGTTTGAGCTTGTTGATGCATTTTGGCTCTGTTTGAGCTTGTTGATGCATTTTGGCTCTGTTTGAGCTTGTTTGTTGAAGATTTAAGGACCAATATAAAAAATTTAATTGTACATAACTCCCTCTCCTACGCATTCAGTTCCACTTATTGTTCCTCCTAACTCATTTATTAGCAGGTAAGGAAAGGGGAGAAAGATAAAGAATTTTGGTGGAAAATGGATATAAGAGATATTAGACGAAAAAAGTATCAAAGGGACAATTAAAATGACTAATAGGAATCGGTAGTCTAGAGATCCAAGTTGAGTGGCAAAGACGCAAGTTTCCCTCTCGTCCTCAGCCCGCTAGAGTCTACCCCCAAGAACTTCCCCTCTCCAATCTTCTCATGTGTTCTCGATTCTTCTCCCATCCGTTTCGATTCCATTATCTCCTTGTCGGATCCCAATGTTGGTTCTCGATTCACCTACCGCCACCCTCCATATTATCCCAATCCGACGTCGATAATGTCATCAGATTAGGGTTAGGGTTGGTTGGATTCTCCCTCATGGATCGGGATCCGATCCGTCATTGATGGAGCCCATCGAAGGATGATCCGGTGAAGGCCTTGATTTATTGTTCCTTATCTTCTAGTACTTATCTACGCATGAAAAGGCGAGTTATAAATATTGTACAATAATTGTTATGTTTTAATTATTTTTTTGGTTGTCATGTTTCATTGGAATTTGGAGAAGTGAAATTAAGTAGAATGTCAATACACTTTGGCAAAAAAGGAAAGAAGGGGGTAAATTTTGATTTATAACTTAGATTGTTTGGGTGCCATGTTGCTTATTTAAAAGAAGAGGGAGAAAAACTTTCAATCAGTGTTCATGCATTTTAGTTTTACACCGTTGGCCAATGTATTAATGGCCATTATTGCAATAAGGTCGGAAAACAGAGAGCTAAAGATCCTCATGATGCCGCATGCAATAGGAAGTTCGGAGGTTATTATGCACGGATCCCTCCTTAAGATATTGCTCTAAGGAATTGTATACTTCAGACTGCATTCTTATGTGCATACTTCGTTATGTGTTTGATTTAAGTTTTTATACCTCTTTCCTCCGTGAAGGTTTCTTTTGTGATTCCAATTGGGTTGTGTTCCTATCAGTCAAAAGCTAACCGTATCCCCTTGTAGGGGTTATTCATGTGTGAGTATAGTCCCACGTTGGAAAGGATAAGAAAGAGATGGGTTTAAAAAGAAGTTGGGGCCAATACCGAGTAGCTTAAGCTTTTGAGTTAAAATTGATTTCTAGTCTCCGTTTAAGGCCCATTAACTCTAGTTTGGGCATGATTACTCCCCAACAAATGATATCAGAGATAAGGTTGTGGCCTAAATAAAAGTGAAGTATAATGTGAAGCCCAAAGGTGTCGGGAGAATGACTAAGGTCAAGAAGATCAAAGTTAGACCAAGTCAAGTTAACCCACAGATTCCCGTAGAATTGGAATGGTATGGTTAGCCTACAAGTGGTGGAAGATCCTATGGATGTTATGTAGCCGTGTTACCTCCCATGGTTGTCGGTTCAGACCAAGTCACTGAATCTCGTGGAAGATTGAACTATACTCACAGATGATGGGGAGATTTACAAGGATATTCATGTGTGCGTATAGTCCCTCATTTGAAAGGATAAGATAGAGTGATGGGTTTAAATAGAAGTTGGGGCCAATACCTAGTAGTTTAAGCTTTGGGTTAAAATTGGTTCATAGTCTCTGTTTAAGGCCCATTAACACTAGTTTGGGCATGCTTACTTCCCAACATCCCTTGCATATACAACAAAGGACAACAATAGAGAATGGGATCGAGCATTTATTGGATGGCAAATTTGATACTACCGGATTTTAGCTTTAGGAAATTCTCCGACCTTCACTCAGCCTATCTGTCTTCTACCCAAGTTGCAAAGGACTTTCTGTATGCCGCAAGTGACCTGGGTGGTTCCTATCACATGTTAGGTTGTTGGAGGCTTTCCACATCAAAATGCAATAATTCATCTTAAATGTTGTACGTTACACAAACTTCATAAATACATTTACGTTTGTAAAATATTGATAACCATAATGACTACAAGAGTATAACGATTAAAGTGGAGAAACAACACTAAAATACCTGTAAGTTGAAGAGAAATTTAGAAAGAGATGTAGAACAAGCGATGGTTTATGGATTTGACTATGAGATAATTAAAAAGAAAGATGCACAAGATTTTATGAGAAGCTAGAGATAGCTTATATTGAATTGTCATTGGAATAGCCCGAACATATAAACCCATAATGAAGAATAAGAAATAATTTTTGTAGAGTTATTTGTGAGGTCTATATTTATACATGTTTACTTCTAACCCTAGTTATTAAGTAGTGATGAGCATGGAAAATGCTCTATTTATTTAAACTTGAGGATTTGGGGAACTTTTAATGGGAGGAGCAAAATAAAATATAAAATTTAGAAGTTTTGCATTTTAATTTTAATATACAAAACCCTTTATTGATGTTAATTCTAGCACATGAATATTTAAATCACTAATAAAATCAACAAATACCATATCTTTTCACGTGGATGGCCCAATACTTATACCTCATTGCTAATAGATTGTCAATAAGACAACAAATTCCGACCCTAAAGCTACTCAATCTTACCAATGAGGGACTTGCTAGGTTTGGCGTGAAACCAAAATCTTTGTTTAACGAATTGGGATAGCATAGTCGGGGCCATTTTTCTCAGAATAACTGCTAGGACAATTTGATTGCGTAAATAGGATAAGAATTAAGTACAAAGGTCGCCATATCTGCATTTAACAGTTTTCTTGATTTGAAAGCTACAATATACCTTAAATTAAACAATAACTTTTCATTTATACAGATCAAAAGTATAGGTTAGCTACATCAACCCAAATAGAAACAATTGTAGAAACAAAGTTGCATGAAATCTGAGGTAAAATGTAGCTCCAACTTCATCAAAGCAACTAGCTCCATCACCTTCCCACCCCACCCCCAAAAAATTTAAACCCAATGAATTCACAAGTTAAACAAAAATTCAATGTTAGATGCAAAACTTCTAAATTTTATATTTTATTTTGCTCCTCCCATTAAAAGTTCCTGTCAAATCCTCAAGTTTAAATAAATAGAGCATTTTCCATGCTCATCACTACTTAATAACTAGGGTTAAAAGTAAGCATGTATAAATATAGACCTCACAAACAACTCTACAAAAATTATTTCTTATTCTTCATTATGGGTTTATATGTTCGGGCTATTCCAATGACAATTCCAATATAAGCTATCTCTAGCTTCTCATAAAATCTTGTGCATCTTTCTTCTTAATTATCTCATAGTCAAATCCATAAACCATCGCTTGTTCTACATATCTTTCTAAATTTTTCTTCAACTTACGTGGTATTTTAGTATTGTTTCTCCACTTTAATCGTTGTACTCTTGTAGTCATTATGGTTACCAATACTTTACAAACGTAAATGTATTTATGAAGTTTGTGTAACGTACAACATTTAAGATGAATTATTGCATTTTGATGTGGAAAGCCTCCAACAACCTAACATGTGATAGAACCACCCGTGTCACTTAGGCCATACGAAAGTCCTTTACAACTTGGGTAGAAGATGATAGTCGAAAGTGAAGGTCTGAGAATTTCCTAAAGCTAAAATCCCAGAGTATCAAATTTGCCATCCAATAAATGCTCGATCCCATTCTCTATTGTTGTCACTGTTGTATATGTAAGGGATGTTGGGAAGTAAGCATGCCCAAACTAGTGTTAATGGGCCTTAAACAGAGACTATGAACCAATTTTAACCCAAAAGCTTAAACTACTAGGTATTGGCCCCAACTTCTATTTAAACCCATCACTCTATCTTATCCTTTCAAATGAGGGACTATACGCACACATGAATAACCTTGCAAATCTCCCCATCATCTGTGAGTATAGTTTAATCTTCCATGGGATTCACTTACTGGTCTCAACGGCAACCACGGAGGCAACATGGCTATATAACATCCAGTAGGATCTTCCACCACTTGTAGGCTAACCATACCATTCCATTCTACTGAATCATGGGTTAACTTGACTTGGTCTAACTTTGATCTTCTTGACCTTAGTCATTCTCCCACACCTTTGGGCTTCACATTATACTTCACTTTTATTTAGGCCACAACCTTATCTCTGATATTATTTATTGGGAGTAATCATGCCCAAACTAGAGTTAATGGCCTTAAACGGAGACTAGAAATCAATTTTAACTCAAAAGCTTAAGCTACTCTAGATTGGCCCCAACTTTTTAAACCCATCTCTTTCTTATCCTTTCCAACGGGACTATACTCACACATGAATATCCCTACAAGGGGATACTGTTAGCTTTTGACCGATAGGAACACAACCCATTGGAATCACAAAAGAAACCTTCACGGAGGAAAGAGGTATAGAAACCTAAATCAAACACATAACGGTATGTACATAAGAATGCACCAAGTATACAATTCCTTAGAGCAATATCTTAAGGAGGATCCATGCATAATAACCTCCAACTTCCTATTGCATGCATCATGAGGATCTTTAGCTCTGTTTTCCGACCTTATTGCAATAATGGCCATTAATACATTGGCCAACTGTAAAACTAAAATGCATGAACACCGATTGAAAGTTTTTCCCCTCTTCTTTTAAATAAGCAACATGGCACCCAAAAATCTAAGTTATAAACCAAAATTTACCCCTTTTCTTTTTTGCCAAAGTGTATTGACATTCTACTTAATTTCACTTCTCCAAATTCCAATGAAACATAACAACCAAAAAATAATTAAAACATAACACCATCAGACAATATTTATAACTCGCTGTCAGCCACCAAGCAGTACTTTCAAAGACAAGGAACAATAAACCCGCAGTCACACGGATCATCCTTCAGATGGCTCCATCAACAGACGGATCGGATCCGGATCCATGAGAATCAACCTCAACCCTAACCCGATGACATTGTCGACGCCGGATTGGGATTATATGGAGGGCGGTAGGTGGATCGAGAACCAACATCGATCCGACAAGGAGATAATGGAACCAAACGAGGGGAGAAGAATCGAGAACATATGAGAAGATCGAGAGGGAAGTTCGGGTAGACTCTAGCGAGCTCAGACGAGGAAACTATGCCTTTGCCACTCAACTTGGATCTCTAGACTACCGATTCCTATTAGTCATTTCAATTGTCCCTTTGATAATTTTTTTTCCTAATATCTCTCGATATACATTTTCCACCAAAATTCTTTATCTTTCTCCCCTTTCCTTACCTACTAATAAATGAGTTAGGAGGAATAATAAGTGGAACCAATGCAGAGAGGGAGTTATGTACAATTAAATTTTTTATATTGGTCCCTTAAATCTTTCATATTTGAAATTCACTCTCAAATCATTGAAATTATATTTAGCCCCACATTCCTATTAGGCCTGTTTGGTTGTTTTCCGAAAAATCAAAGAAAAGGAAGGAGGTGAGGAAAACATCAAACAAGTTTTCCTCATACTTTAGCCGCTTGGTTACTTTTCGCTTCCAAAACTCACTTTCCTTCACTTTTGGTGTTTCCTTACTTCTTGAGAATGTGTTTGTTTCAAGAAAAAATATGGAGCATAACTACTTTCCATCATTTTCCTTAGTTTGGTTCAAATTGAGTGTACAAGAAAATAGTTGATGTGTGATTTGATTCCCTCATTTTCTAGTGTTTGGTTCAAACTAAAAATAAAAGAACTATGGTTGGATCACCAGTGCTTACCACTCAAATAGGATAAAATCTTTGTGAAACATAAGGGGTGAGTGAATACCCAACATTTGAGGGTCTAAAATTCAAATAAGACCACTTATGATTTGACTAATTTTAAATATAAGGTCGTAATTTGCAAAATTTTTAAAGATTTGAGGGACTAATTTAACTTAATTTGCAATAGAGATTTTAGTGAATAATTTGCAATAGAGATTTGAGGGGCTATTTAATGTGAAATAATTTGCAATAGAGATTTGAGGGGCTATTTTCTCGTGATATTTTGCCCAACCAAATGTACCTCTTACCAAAAACTATGAAATGGGTGTCCTAAAATGTGGGTCACATCAACCAATAAGAATTTGACACATCATTATTTTTCTTGGTTTCAATGTGTGAACAAACAAAGAAAAGAAAATGTTATGAAAACTTACAACAAGTTGTACTTTTCTCCATTTTCTTTCTTTTCACCATGTTCCACAAATTTTGAGCTAACCAAATAGCCCCTTAGTCATTTCAATTGTTGCCCTTTGACGATTTTTTCGCCTAATACCTCTTATATCCATTTTCCTCCAAAATTCTTTTTTTCCCCTTTCCTTACCTACTAATAAATGAGTTAGGAGGAACTATAAGTGGAACTCGAATCCAGGAGAGGGAGTTATGTACAATTAAAAAAAAATTATATTGGTCCCTTAAATCTTTCATATTTGAAATTGACTCTCAAATCATTGAAATTATATTTAGCCTCCATTCCTATTAGTCATTTCAATTATATGGATTAGTGGATATTTAGAGGAGTTTAGGGTCCATTGATCTTCCTTGATAGTTGATCACCAAGAGGAAGTAGATTCCTCAGATAGAAACACCCTTAGAGGGTCGGAGTTTATTCCGCATCCTCGCGAAAAAGTCAAGAATAGATTAAGTTTGCGTAATCTAGTTTTAGAGTTGTTTAGCACTTTTTATGCATCTTCAACAAGAGAGATTGCCCATTATTTATAGAGGGTTTAGGACACATTAATACTTCTTTAAACGTTGACCATCAATTACACCTACACGCGGTGGCACCCGGTTTGAATGAGTCACATTCGTTTAATGCGCATGTAATCTACCGGCGTCGACGGGTCTAAGGAGTCATAACTCGACCAAGAGTCATTATGACTCCAACTCAACATTAAATGTGATTCTCGACAGCCGCAAAGTTTGACTGCTAGGCCATGTGGTCTCGCTATTTGAGACATTCTCTAGTGAGCGCTCGAGTAGAAGATGCCTTCGCCTCGGACCCGCTTTTGGCATACCCAACTTGAAGACTCCTTTCGCCTTGAACTGGCCGCAAAAGGGTGACAATGCTCACACTGGTCGGCTTTCTGATTAGGACTCTGCTAGTTAATTATGACACGGACCTACTTTCTAGAGTTCATTAAACTTGGTAACTCTCACGATATAACACTCTCTATCTACCCAGAATATCACAAATCCCTATACTTGAGTGGGTTATGATAGAAGTCATACTCCAAACCTATCATGCCAAATTGTCCCCTAATCAAAGACGGAAAGGTTAGATGAGTTCCTAATAGTGAGCCATCTAATTCTTTCTATGGTCGGGATTACTCTTTATATAGTTTAGATAAGGAGGTTAAAAGTTCACAAGTAACCCTTAAAATTCTAAAAATCTCACACTTTAATGGTCAAAGGTCGAGGATGAGATTTTGCATGTACCGTGAAGATTGTCGAAGCTATTGTTCTTCACTGCCATCTCAATCATCAAGAAAACAAATATTGTCTTAGTATTATTTACAAGAAACCACTCTTAGTGGAGGACCCATGGAGTAGTGTGGTCAATAACTAAGCAAGAGGAACGATATTAAGGATATGTCTCGTGGTCAATAACTAAACAAAGGAGGACAATATTAAGGATATGTCTAAAAAATCTAACACCTGAGGAAATATTAAGGTGATTTTAAAACTAGGTCTTAAGAACAAGATAATTTCGTAGGCTTTGCTCCCACTTCGCATTATACTCCTACCGAAGGATAATATCTATTATTAGGACGTCCATACAATATCTCCTTTTGAGTAATAACAAACATTTATAATCTAATTTATGTTTAAATGATCTAATATAGGAATAAACAGTATGGAATAAGAATGAGGCAAAGAATAAAAATCACCAAAAGTCGATTTCAAAGACGTGACCATCAATGGTTCCAACCGACGATCAATGGTGGCCACGAGACCATCGATGGTGCTATAGATTATTGATCGCGAAGTCCAGAGGTTCGATCATCGATGGGGTCATCAATTAATGGTCGCCGATACCATCGATGGTCGAGTCCGCCATCGATGGCTCAATGGTAGATTTCTAGATTTTAGATTTTAATCTCAATTGTTTATCACATATCAACTTCTAATCTCTCTTACGCTTTGAGATATCATTTCCTAACCTAATCGAAGAGAAATATATATATATATATATATATATATCTTATATAAACTTGTTGATATGAGAGAGTCCACCAACTTTTATATCCATTGATTCGCTTCGAGATCCGAAATCAAGATGCACACAAATCTTAAAGTGGGCTTTATATCTTTCACTGATCCCAATGCAACATCAATGGATAGAAAAGTTAGTGGATGACTATTCCTATCAACTTAAGTTTATAGAGTCTTGCTATATATATATATATATATATATATATATATATATATATATATATATATATATATATATATATATATATATATATAAGGTAGTGCTATAAATGAAAATGATACACTTTTTTAGATTATTGATGTTTTGAATCCATGAAATCAAGAGATGCACAAATCCCAAAATGGGCTTTATATCTTTCACTGATCCCAATGCAACATCAATGGATAGAAAAGTTCATGTATGACTATTCTCTATACACTTAAGTTTATAGAGTTGCTATATATAGTTTTGAGATTTGTGCATCCCTTGATTTCACTGGATCCCAATGCAACATCAATGGATACAAAAGTTGGTGTATACTATTCCCTATCGCCTAAGTTTATAGGAGCATTGTTATATATATAGAGAGAGAAATGGTGAAACTTCGGTACCAAGTTTCTTCAAGGAACTTGCTAGTGAGTTGATTATGGTCCATTCATCTAATGAAGGATAAAAGAGTTGATGTAATTTTGCAATAAAACCCACACTTTTGTTACGCGAACTCTCTCTCTCTCCTAGCTATTCAACTCTCTCCCTCTCTCTGCGTTCCCCTTCTCAATCTCTCCTGCCTAACCCGCCGACGCCGGACTTTTCTACTGGCCGGAGATTCTCCGCCACCATCGCGACCACTTCGGCGATCAGCCTGCTATGACCTGACCACGCCTCCACGGCACTTCACCGCAGAATGCCTCGCCCTTCCCTTCCAACCCGATATTCCATACCGACCGACCGTGATAACCGCCGCGACGATTCGACTACACCACTACCTACGCTGACCACGACTCCGCCACTACCCCGCTACCACGACCTCGCTTCCCTCTTTGATTTCTAGGTTTTCCCCTCTTTCAAGCCCTAATGGCGGAATCTCGCTGTGTCGAAGCTACCGCGGGTCCTCGGCCAACTCCTTCATTCGACTCCGGGCCATCACCAGCTTTCGGCCACTGTAATAAGAAGAGTACTCATTAACTTCCAAGAAGAGAAAAAAATCAAAATTAAGGTAGCTAACAATTAAATCTCGCTAATTTGTTGTTTAATCAAGGTAGCTTAATAGATTGGTTTTAGTTGAGGATTAAATTCTATTATGTTTGCTTTCTTATCTTTTGAGTTGTAGAGTCTACTCATTTAGTACTACACTTCTTAATGTTCTATAAAAATTAAGAACTAGTTTACCATTATTTCATAAATTTTGTTCTTCACTTTGATTGAAGTTGAAATGGTCTCATATTATTTCCGCCTAAACTTAGCTTAGACATAAGAACTATTATCCATATTACATAATCTCCAAAGAAACAACCGAGATTATGTAATCGACTATAATTTTCTTTGACCTATACAAGACTTTTAATGATTGGTTTTGTTAGTACACATTTTCTTCGGTTTTGATGGAATTAGCTATGGAAAAGAACACTTAATCGATGCTTTATTGTTGGAAAGTTTCATTCCTCGATAGGCCCGATAAATTTAGGGCTGTTTAAGTTCAGAAGGGCGCTTAACTTTATGTTTATACCTGTAAGGAGTGCGGGGACAAGGGGTTCTCGTGCCGAGGATTTGAGGATGGTTTTGGAGGCAATTGTTGCATTGAAGAATTTCCGATGCAACGGCGATGCTGCCGCCGAGCCAAAGGAGTATAATGTTTCAAAGAAAGATCCCCATGCAACATTGAATGTGTTTCTAAGTTTTGAGCATGTTTGCAATTGATTTTATTGTTGTGATACATAAACTACAAGTAACTAGAGGTGTTTGGGGTACATTTGTAAAGAGTTGATCTTATTTGTTCTGCTTGAGCCGAGGGTTTTGTTACGCTTTTGGCTCCTTTGAGCTTGTAAATGCAGGTTCGGTCCGCTGAGCTCAAGTGTTTTGCGCTTTTAGCTCTATTTGAGCTCAGTTTTGTCTGTTTGAGCACACATGTTGCGTTTTGCTCTGTTTGAGTGCTTGTTGCATTTTGGCTCTGTTTGAGCTCATTTGTTTTGCTGCATTTTTCACTCTGCTGCACACCTGTTGCAGGTTTTGCTTTGTTTGAGCTTGTTGATGCATTTTGCTCTGTTTGAGCCGGTTCTTGTTGGTTATGCTCTGTTTGAGCTTGTTTGTTGAAGATTTAAGGACCAATATAAAAAATTTAATTGTACATAACTCCCTCTCCTACGATTCGCTTCCACTTATTGTTCCTCCTAACTATTATATGTAAGGAAAGGGGAGAAAGATAAAGAATTTTGGTGGAAAATGGATATAAGAGATATTAGACAAAAAAGTATCAAAGGGACAATTAAAATGACTAATAGGAATCGGTAGTCTAGAGATCCAAGTTGAGTGGCAAAGACGCAAGTTTCCCTCTCGTCCTCAGCCCGCTAGAGTCTACCCCCAAGAACTTCCCCTCTCCAATCTTCTCATGTGTTCTCGATTCTTCTCCCATCCGTTTCGATTCCATTATCTCCTTGTCTGATCCCAATGTTGGTTCTCGATTCACCTACCGCCACCCTCCATATTATCCCAATCCGACGCCGATAATGTCATCGATTAGGTTAGGGTTCTGTTCCGATTCTCCTCATGGATCCTGATCCGATCCCGACACGATGGAGCCCATCCAAGGATGATCCTGAAGGCCTGGATTTATTGTTCCTTATCTTCTAGTACTTATCTACAAAAGGCGAAGTTATAAATATTGTACAATAATTGTTATGTTTTAATTATTTTTGGTTGTCATGTTTCATTGGAATTTGGAGAAGTGAAATTAAGTAGAATGTCAATACACTTTGGCAAAAAGAAAAGAAGTAAATTTTGATTTATAACTTAGATTGTTCGGGTGCCATGTTGCTTATTTAAAAGAAGAGGGAGAAAACTTTCAATCGTTGTTCATGCATTTTAGTTTTACAATCGCTACAATGTATTAATGGCCATTATTGCAATAAGGTCGGAAAACAGAGCTAAAGATCCTCATGATGCCGCATGCAATAGGAAGTTCGAGGTTATTATGCACGGATCCCTCCTTAAGATATTGCTCTAAGGAATTGTATACTCGCATCGCATTCTTATGTGCATACTAAGTTTATAAAGTTCGATTTAAGCCTCTCCCTCCCATCCCAACCCATCTCAACCGATCCCCTGTAGGTTATTCATGTGAGTATAGTCCCACGCTGGAAAGGATAAGAAAGAGATGGGTTTAAAAGAAGTCGGCCAATACCGAAGTAGCAAGCTTTTGAGTTAAAATTGATTTCTAGTCTCCGCTTAAGGCCCATTAACTCTAGTTTGGGCATGATTACCCCCAACAAATGATATCGAGATAAGGTTGTGGCCTAAATAAAAGTGAAGTATAATGTGAAGCCCAAAGGTGTCTGGAGAATGACTAAGGTCAAGAAGATCAAAGTTAGACCAAGTCAAGTTAACCCACGATTCCCCGTGAATTGGAAATGGTTAGCCTACAAGTGGTGGAAGATCCTATGGATGTTATATAGCCATGTTACCTCCCCATGGGCCAGCTGAGACCAAGTAAGTGAATCCCATGGAAGATTGAACTATACTCACGGATGATGGGGAGATTTACAAGGATATTCATGTGTGCGATAGTCCCTCATTTGAAAGGATAAGATAGAGTGATGGGTTTAAATAGAAGTCAGCCAATACCTTAGTTTAAGCTTTCTAAAATTGGTTCATAGTCTCTCTTAAGGCCCATTAACACTAGTTTGGGCATGCTTACTTCCCAACATCCCTTGCATATACAAATGTGACAACAATAGAGAATGGGATCGAGCATTTATCGATGGCAAATTTGATACTACCTGATTTTAGCTTTAGGAAATTTTCACCAAATTTATCCGCTTCTACCCAAGTTGCAAAGGACTTTCTCAGATGCCTAAGACTCCGGGTGGTTCCTATCACATGTTAGGTTGTTGGAGGCTTTCCACATCAAAATGCAATAATTCATCTTAAATGTTGGCACGCTACACAAACTTCATAAATACATTTATGAAGTTTGTGTAGCGTGCCAACATTTAAGATGAATTATTGCATTTTGATGTGGAAAGCCTCCAACAACCTAACATGTGATAGAACCACCCGTGTCACTTAGGCCATACGAAAGTCCTTTACAACTTGGGTAGAAGATGATAGTCGAGTGAAGGTCTGAGAATTTCCTAAAGCTAAAATCGGTAGTATCAAATTTGCCATCCATAAATGCTCGATCCCATTCTCTATTGTTGTCCTTTGTTGTATATGTAAGGGATGTTGGGAAGTAAGCATGCCCAAACTAGTGTTAATGGGCCTTAAGCGAGACTATGAACCAATTTTAACCCAAAAGCTTAAACTACTAGGTATTGGCCCCAACTTCTATTTAAACCCATCACTCTATCTTATCCTTTCAAATGAGGGACTATACGCACACATGAATAACCTTGCAAATCTCCCCATCATCTGTGAGTATAGTTTAATCTTCCATGGGATTCACTTACTTGGTCTCAACTGGCAACCATGGGAGGCAACATGGCTATATAACATCCGTAGGATCTTCCACCACTTGTAGGCTAACCATACCATTCCAATTCTACTGAATCATGGGTTAACTTGACTTGGTCTAACTTTGATCTTCTTGACCTTAGTCATTCTCCCGACACCTTTGGGCTTCACATTATACTTCACTTTTATTTAGGCCACAACCTTATCTCTGATATTATTTATTGGGGAGTAATCATGCCCAAACTAGAGTTAATGGGCCTTAAACGGAGACTAGAAATCAATTTTAACTCAAAAGCTTAAGCTACTCGGTATTGGCCCCAACTTTTTTTTAAACCCATCTCTTTCTTATCCTTTCCAACGTGGGACTATACTCACACATGAATATCCCCTACAAGGGGATACGGTTAGCTTTTGACTGATAGGAACACAACCCAATTGGAATCACAAAAGAAACCTTCACGGAGGAAAGAGGTATAGAAACCTAAATCAAACACATAACGAAGTATGTACATAAGAATGCAGTCTGAAGTATACAATTCCTTAGAGCAATATCTTAAGGAGGGATCCATGCATAATAACCTCCGAACTTCCTATTGCATGCGGCATCATGAGGATCTTTAGCTCTCTGTTTTCCGACCTTATTGCAATAATGGCCATTAATACATTGGCCAACGGTGTAAAACTAAAATGCATGAACACCGATTGAAAGTTTTCCCCTCTTCTTTTAAATAAGCAACATGGCACCCAAAAATCTAAGTTATAAACCAAAATTTACCCCTTTTCTTTTTGCCAAAGTGTATTGACATTCTACTTAATTTCACTTCTCCAAATTCCATGAAACATAACAACCAAAAATAATTAAAACATAACAATTACTGTACAATATTTATAACTCGCTTTTTGCTGTCGCCGACCAAGTACTTTCAAAGACAAGGAACAATAAACCCGCAGCGCCTTCGACGGATCATCCTTCAGATGGGCTCCATCAGCGCATCGGGATCGGATCCGGATCCATGAGAGAGAATCCGAACCCGAACCCTAACCCGATGACATTGTCGACGTCGGATTGGGATTATATGGAGGGTGGCGGTAGGTGGATCGAGAACCAACATTGGGATCCGACAAGGAGATAATGGAACCGAAACGGAGGGGAGAAGAATCGAGAACATATGAGAAGATTGGAGAGGGGAAGTTCTTGGGGTAGACTCTAGCGAGCTCAGGACGAGAGGGAAACTTGCGCCTTTGCCACTCAACTTGGATCTCTAGACTACCGATTCCTATTAGTCATTTCAATTGTCCCTTTGATAATTTTTTAGTCTAATATCTCTTATATCCATTTTCCTCCAAAATTCTTTTTCTTTCCCCTTTCCTTACCTACTAATAAATGAGTTAGGAGGAACTATAAGTGGGCCGAATCGTGGGAGAGGGAGTTATGTACAATTAAATTTTTTATATTGGTCCTTAAATCTTCAACAAACAAGCTCAAACAGAGCATAACCAACAAGAACCCGGCTCAAACAGGCAAAATGCATCAACAAGCTCAAACAAAGCAAAACACGCAGCAGGTGTGCAACAGTGAAAAATGCAGCAAAACAAATGAGCTCAAACAGAGCCAAAATGCAACCACACACTCAAAACAAAACAAACCCAACATGTGTGCTCAAACAGAGCAAAGCGAGCTCAAATAGAGCTAAAAGCGCAAAACACTTGAGCTCAAGCGGAGACCGAACACTGCATTTACAAGCTCAAAGCAGAGCCAAAAGCGTAACAAAACCCTCAGCTCAAAGCAGAACAAATAAGATCAACTCTTTACAAATGTACCCCAAACACCTCTAGTTACTTGTAGTTTATGTATCACAACAATAAAATCAATTGCAAACATGCTCAAAACTTAGAAACACATTCAATGCGCCATTGCATCAGGATGCTGCTGAAACATTATACTCCTTTGGCTCGGCAGCTTGAGCATGCGCCCTTGCATCAAAATTCTTCAATGCAACAATTGCCTCCAAAACCATCCTCAAATCCTCGGCACACGAGAACCCCTTGTCCCCTCCTTACCAGGTATAAACATAAATTGTTAAGCATTCCTTCTGAACTTAAACGGCCCTTCCTAAATTTATCCGGGCCTATCGCGAGGACTATCTGGGGCCGAAACAATCTGCCAAAGCATCCCATTAAGTGTTCTTTTCCATAGCTAATTCCATCAAAACTTGAAGAAAATGTGTGCTAACAAAACCAATCATTAAAAGTCTTGTATAGGTCAAAGAAAATTATAGTCGATTACATAATCTCGGTTGTTTCTTTGGAGATTATGTAATATCTGTAATGGTTCTTATGTCTAAGCTAAGTTTAGGCGGAAATAATATGAGACCATTTCAACTTCAATCAAGAAGAAGAACAAAATTTATGAAATAATGATACCCAAACTAGTTCTTAATTTTTATAGAACATTAAGAAGTGTAGTACTAAATGAGTAGACTCTACAACTCAAAAGATAAGAAAGCAAACATAATAGAATTTAATCCTCAACTAAAACCAATCTATTAAGCTACCTTGATTAAACAACAAATTAGCGAGATTTAATTGTTAGCTACCTTAATTTTTAGATTTTTCTCTTCTTGGAAGTTAATGAGTCGCTCTTCTTATTAGGCGAAAGCCACTTGAGGCCAGTGAGTCGATCGAAAGAGTTGGCCGAGGGACCAGGGTAGCGACTGAAGCGAGATTCCCGCATTAGGGCTTGAAAGAGGGAGAAAACCCAAAGAAGGACGAAGCGAGGTCGTGGTAAGGGGTGAGATTAAGTGTGTCCGCAGCCGAAGTGGCGGGTCGTGGTCGTGGCGGTTAATGCGGCGTCGGTCGGTATGGAAGCGGTATCGAGGTTAAGGAGGCGAAGCCGGCTGTGGGTGCCGTGGAAGCGTGGTCGGGTCATGGCAAGGAGGCGATCGTAGAAGCGTGGCGATGGTGGCGGAGGAGGAGTCTCGGCGGCGGCCAGAGAGTCCCGGCGTCGGCAATTGGCGAGGAGAATTGAGAAGGGAGCACTAGAGAGGAGAGAGAGAGAGATTGAATAGCTAGGAGAGAGAGAGGATTCGCCATACAACTTACTTTTTTAAAAGTGTGGGTTTTATTGCAAAATTACATCAACTCTTTTTATCCACTCATTATTAGATGAATGGACCATATTAATCCAACTCACTAGCAAGTTCCTTGAAGAAACTTGGTACCAAGTTTCACCATTTCTCTCTCTCTATATATATATAACAATGCTCCTATAAACTTAGGCGATAGGGAATAGTATACACCAACTTTTGTATCCATTGATGTTGCATTGGGATCCGTGAAATCAAGGGATGCACAAATCTCAAAACTATATATATATAGAACTCCTATAAACTTAAGTGTATAGAGAATAGTCATACACACTTTTTATTGATGTTGCATTGGGATCAGTGAAAGATATAAAGCCCATTTTGGGATTTGTGCATCTCTTGATTTCATGGATTCCAAGGCAACATCATCAGATACAAAAGTCAGTGTATATCTTCCCTATCAACTTAAGTTTATAGAGCCTATATATATATATATATATATATATATATATATATATATATATATATATATATATATATATATATATATATATATATAGCAAGACTCTATAAACTTAAGTTGATAGGGAATAGTCATCCACTAACTTTTCTATCCATTAATGTTGCCTTGGGATCGTGAAGATATAAAGCCCACTTTAAGATTTGTGTGCATCTTGATTTCACGGATCTCAAGCAAGATCAATGGATATAAAAGTAATTGAACCTTCTATCAACTTAAGTTTATAGGATTATATATATATATATATATATATATTTCTCTTCGATTAGGTTAGGAAATGATATCTCAAAGCGTAAGAGAAGATTAGAAGTTGATATGTGATAAACAATTGAGATTAAAATCTAAAATCTAGAAATCTACCATTGAGCCATCGATGGCAGCTCTCGACCATCGATGGTATCGAAGCGACCATTAATGGTTGATGACCCCATCGATGATCGAACCTCTCGGACTTTCATACGATCAATAATCTATAGCACCATCGATGGTCTCGTGGCCACCATTGATCGTCGGTTGGAACCATTGATGGTCAGCGTCTTTGAAATGACTTTTGGTGATTTTTATTCTTTTTGCCTCATTCTTATTCCATACCTGTTTATTCCTATATTAGATCATTTAAACATAAATTAGATTATAAATGTTTGTTATTACTCAAAAAGGAGATATTGTATGGACTACGTCCTAATAATAGATATTATCCTTGTTAGGGATTATAAAGCGAGTGGGAGCAAGCCCCTTTGAAATTATCTTGTTCTTAAGACCTAGTTTTAAAATCACCTTAATATTTCCTCAGGTGTTAGATTTTTTAGACATATCCTTAATATTGTCCTCCTTTGTTTAGTTATTGACCACGAGACATATCCTTAATATCGTTCCTCTTGCTTAGTTATTGACCACACTACTCCATGGGTCCTCCACTAAGAGTGGTTTCTTGTAAATAATACTAAGACAATATTTGTTTTCTTGATGATTGAGATGGCAGTGAAGAACAATAGCTTCCACAATCTTCACGGTACATGCAAAATCTCATCCTCGACCTTTGACCATTAAAGTGTGAGATTTTTAGAATTTTAAGGGTTACTTGTGAACTTTTAACCTCCTTATCTAAACTATATAACCAAGAGTAATCCCAACCATAGAAAGAATTAGATGGCTCACTATTAGGAACTCATCCCTAACCTTTCCGTCTTTGATTAGGGGACAATTTGGATATGCATGAGCTAGGTTTTGGAGTATGACTTCTATCATAACCCCACTCAAGTATAGGGATTTGTGATATTCACACGGGTAGATAGAGAGTGTTATATCGTGAGAGTTACCAAGTTTAATGAACTCTAGAGAGTCGGTCCGTGTCATAATTAACTAGCAGAGTCCTAATCCAGAAGCCCAACCAGTGTGAGCATTGTTGACCCTTTTGGCGACCCAGTTCAAGACGAAAGGAGTCTTCAAGCTGGGTATGCCAAAAAAAGGCGGGTCCGAGACGAAGGCATCTTCTACTCGAACGCTCACTAGAGAATGTCTCAAATAACGAGACCACCTATCAGCTTCAACAGTCAAACTTTGCCGCTCAATCAGAATCACATTTAATGTTGAGTTGGAGTCATAATGACTCTTCGGGTCGAAGTTATGACTCCTTAGACCACGTCGGCCCGGCCCGTTACATCGCTGTCGCATTAAACACGAATGTGACTCATTCAAACCGGGTGCCAACACGTGTAAAGTGTGGTCACGTCGGTAGACGCATCAACACGGTTAAAGTATTAATGTGTCCCTACCAACCCTCATAAATAATGGGCAATCTCTACGTTGAAGATGCGCAAAAAGTGCTAAACAACTCTAAAACTAGATTACGCAAACTTAATCTATTCTTGACTTTAGCGTCGGAGGGCATGCGAGCAATAAACTCGACCCTCTAAGGGTGTTTCTATCTGAGGAATCTACTTCCTCTTGGTGATCAACTATCAAGGAAGATCAATGGACCCTAAACTCCTCTAAATATCCACTAATCCATATAATTGAAATGACTAATAGGAATCGGAGGCTAAATATAATTTCAATGATTTGAGAGTCAATTTCAAATAATTTGCAATAGAGATTTGAGGGGCTATTTAATGTGAAATAATTTGCAATAGAGATTTGAGGGGCTATTTAATGTGAAATAATTTGCAATAGAGATTTTAGTGAATAATTTGCAATAGAGATTTTAGTGAATAATTTGCAATAGAGATTTGAGGGGCTATTTAATGTGAAATAATTTGCAATAGAGATTTTAGTGAATAATTTGCAATAGAGATTTTAGTGAATAATTTGCAATAGAGATTTTAGTGAATAATTTGCAATAGAGATTTGAGGGGCTATTTTACGTGATATTTTGCTGACCAAGCGACCTCTTACCAAAAACTATGAAATGGGTGTCCTAAAATGTGGGTCACATCAACCAATAAGAATTTGACACATCATTATTTTTCTTGGTTTCAATGTGTGAAGCAAACAAAGAAAAGAAAAATGTTATGAAAAACTTACAACAAGTTGTACTTTTTCTCCATTTTCTTTCTTTTAGGTCATGTTCCACAAATTTTGAGCGAACCAAATAGCCCCTTAGTCATTTCAATTGTCCCTTTGATAATTTTTTAGTCTAATATCTCGATATACATTTTCCACCAAAATTCTTTATCTTTCTCCCTTTCCTTACACGCTAATAAATGAGTTAGGAGGAATAATAAGTGGGCGAATGCGTAGGAGAGGAGTTATGTACAATTAAATTTTTTATATTGGTCCCTTAAATCTTTCATATTTGAAATTGACTCTCAAATCATTGAAATTATATTTAGCCCGATTCCTATTAGTCATTTCAATTGTCCCTTTGATAATTTTTTAGTCTAATATCTCGATATACATTTTCCACCAAAATTCTTTATCTTTCTCCCTTTCCTTACACTAATAAATGAGTTAGGAGGAATAATAAGTGGAAGCGAATGCGTAGGAGAGGAGTTATGTACAATTAAATTTTTTATATTGGTCCTTAAATCTTTCATATTTGAAATTCACTCTCAAATCATTGAAATTATATTTAGCCCGATTCCTATTAGGGCTGTTTGGTTGTTTTCTGAAAAATCAAAGAAAAAGGAAGGAGGTGAGGAAAACATCAAACAAGTTTTCCTCATATTTCCTTAGGAGCCGTTTGGTTACTTTCCTTCGCTTTCCAAAACTCACTTTCCTTCACTTTTTGGTGTTTCCTTACTTTCTTGAAAGAATGTTTTTTGTGTTTGTTTCGCAAAAAATATGGAGCATAACTACTTTCCATCATTTTCCTTAGTTTGGTTCAAATTGAGTGTACAAGAAAATAGTTGATGTGTGATTTGATTCCCTCATTTTCTAGTGTTTGGTTCAAACTAAAAAATAAAAGAACTATGGTTGTGATCACCATGGTGTGCTTACCACTCAAATAGGATAAAATCTTTGTGAAACATAAGTGGGGTGAGTGAATACCCAACATTTGAGGGTCTAAAATTCCGAAATAAGACCACTTATGAATTGTGGACTAATTTTAAATATAAGGTCGTAATTTGCAAAATTTTTAAAGATTTGAGGGACTATTTTACGTGATATTTTGCCCAACCAAACAAACCTCTTACCAAAAACTATGAAATGGGTGTCCTAAAATGTGGGTCACATCAACCAATAAGAATTTGACACATCATTATTTTTCTTGGTTTCAATGTGTGAAGCAAACAAAGAAAAGAAAAATGTTATGAAAAACTTACAACAAGTTGTACTTTTTCTCCATTTTCTTTCTTTTTCAGTCATGTTCCACAAATTTTGAGCGAACCAAATAGCCCCTTAGTCATTTCAATTGTTGCCCCTTTGACGATTTTTTCGTCTAATACCTCTTATATCCATTTTCCTCCAAAATTCTTTTTCTTTCCCCCTTTCCTTACCTACTAATAAATGAGTTAGGAGGAACTATAAGTGGAACTGAATCCGTAGGAGAGGGAGTTATGTACAATTAAAAAAAAAATTATATTGGTCCCTTAAATCTTTCATATTTGAAATTGACTCTCAAATCATTGAAATTATATTTAGCCTCCCGATTCCTATTAGTCATTTCAATTATATGGATTAGTGGATATTTAGAGGAGTTTAGGGTCCATTGATCTTCCTTGATAGTTGATCAGTCAAGAGGAAGTAGATTCCTGCATAGGAAACACCCTTAGAGGGCTGGAGTTTATTGCTCTGGCATGCCCTCCGACGTTAAAGTCAGTAATAGATTAAGTTTGCAGAATCTAGTTTTAGAGTTGTTTAGCACTTTTTTTGCGTACCTTCGAACAGTAGAGATTGCCCATTATTTATAGAGGGTTGGTAGGGACACATTAATACTTTAACCAGGTTGATGCAGTCGGCTGATCAGACCACACTTTACACGTGTTGGCACCCGGTTTGAATGAGTCACATTCGTGTTTAATCGCGACGGTGTGAGCGGTGAAGTCTTGGCGTGGTCTAAGGAGTCATAACCGACCGAAGAGTCATTATGACTCCAACTCAACATTAAATGTGATTCGATTGGCGGCAAAGTTTGGTATTGAAGGCGATAGGTGGTCGTTATTTGAGACATTCTCTAGTGGCGTTCGAGTAGAAGATGCCTTTCGTCTCGGACCCGGCTTTTTTTGGCATACCCAGCTTGAAGACTCCTTTCGTCTTGAACTTGGGAACGCGAAAGTCGGCAATGCTCACACAGGTTGGGCTTTCGGATTAGGACTCGGCTAGTTAATTATGACCGTGACCGACTCTCTAGAGTTCATTAAACTTGGTAACTCTCACGATATAACACTCTCTATCTACGTGTGAATATCACAAATCCACATACTTGAGTGCGGGGTTATGATAGAAGTCATACTCCAAAACCTAGCTCATGCATATCCAAATTGTCCCCCTAATCAAAGACGTGAAAGGTTAGGGATGAGTTCCTAATAGTGAGCCATCTAATTCTTTCTATGGTTGGGATTACTCTTGGTTATATAGTTTAGATAAGGAGGTTAAAAGTTCACAAGTAACCCTTAAAATTCTAAAAATCTCACACTTTAATGGTCAAAGGTCGAGGATGAGATTTTGCATGTACCGTGAAGATTGTTGGAAGCTATTGTTCTTCACTGTCATCTCAATCATCAAGAAAACAAATATTGTCTTAGTATTATTTACAAGAAACCACTCTTAGTGGAGGACCCATGGAGTAGTGTGGTCAATAACTAAGCAGTAGGAACGATATTAAGGATATGTCTCTGTGGTCAATAACTAAACAGTGAGGACAATATTAAGGATATGTCTAAAAAAATCTAACACCGGAGGAAATATTAAGGTGATTTTAAAACTAGGTCTTAAGAACAAGATAATTTCGATTGGAGCTTGCTCCCTTCGCTTTATATGGCTCCTCTTGTAAGGATAATATCTATTATTAGGGCGTAGTCCATACAATATCTCCTTTTGAGTAATAACAAACATTTATAATCTAATTTATGTTTAAATGATCTAATATAGGAATAAACAGGTATGGAATAAGAATGAGGCAAAAAGAATAAAAAATCAGCTCAAAAGCTGATTTCAGCACGTGGACCATCAATGGTTCCAACTGACGATCAATGGTGGCCACGAGACCATCGATGGTGCTATAGATTATTGATCGTGCGAAAGTCCAGAGAGGTTCAGATCATCGATGGGGTCATCAACCATTAATGGTCGCTTCGATACCATCGATGGTCGAGAGCTGCCATCGATGGCTCAATGGTAGATTTCTAGATTTTAGATTTTAATCTCAATTGTTTATCACATATCAACTTCTAATCTTCTCTTACGTTTTGAGATATCATTTCCTAACCTAATCAGAAGAGAAATATATATATATATATATATATATAGCAATGCTCCTATAAACTTAAGTTGATAGGGAGGAGTGTCCACCAACTTTTATATCCATTGATCTTGCCTTGAGATCCGTGAAATCAAGATGCACACAAATCTTAAAGTGGGCTTTATATCTTTCACGGATCCCAATGCAACATCAATGGATACAAAAGTTGGTGTATACTATTCCCTATCAACTTAAGTTTATAGAATCTTCTATATATATATATATATATATATATATATATATATATATATATATATATATATATATATATATATATATACATATAGCAAGGCTCTATAAACTTAAGTTGATGGGAATAGTATACACCGACTTTTGTATCCATTGATGTTGCCTTGGAATCCATGAAATCAAGAGATGCACAAATCCCAAAATGGGCTTTATATCTTTCACGGATCCCAATGCAACATCAATGGATACAAAAGTTGGTGTATACTATTCCCTATCAACTTAAGTTTATAGAATCTTCTATATATATATAGTTTTGAGATTTGTGCATCCCTTGATTTCACGGATCCCAATGCAACATCAATGGATACAAAAGTTGGTGTATACTATTCCCTATCAGCTTAAGTTTATAGGAGCATTGTTATATATATATAGAGAGAGAGAAATGGTGAAACTTGGTACCAAGTTTCTTCAAGGAACTTGCTAGTGAGTTGGATTAATATGGTCCATTCATCTAATAATGAGTGGATAAAAAGAGTTGATGTAATTTTGCAATAAAACCCACTTTTAAAAAGTAAGTTGTATGGCGAGAACTCTCTCCTCTCTCTCTCTCCTAGCTATTCAATCTCAATCTCTCTCTCTCCTCTCTCTAGTGCTCCCCTTCTCAATCTCTCCCGTTCCAACCTGTCGACGCCGGGACTCCTCGGCCGCCGCCGCCGAGACTCCTCCGCCACCATCGCGACCACGCCTCGGCTGACCGCCTCTCGCCATGACCCCACGCTTCCACGGCACTTCTGCGAAGAATTTGCTTCCTCGCTTTCCCTTCCAACCCCGACAGCTTCATTACCACCGACGCGGCATAATCGCCACGACGCATTAACGACCATACACCATTCACAGCAGGACCACGACCACACTACCCCGCTACCACGACCTCGCCTTCGTCCTCTTTGATTTCTAGGGTTTTCTCCCTCTTTCAAGCCCTAATGGCGGGAATCTCGGTTCAGTCGTAGCTACCGGTGGGTCCCTCGAAGCCAACTCCTCTTCGATCGCACTCCGTAGCGGCCGTGGCTTTTTCGCCGAGAATAAGAAGAAGCGACTCATTAACTTCGGTAAAGAGAAAAATCTCCGAAAATTAAGGTAGCTAACAATTAAATCTCGCTAATTTGTTGTTTAATCAAGGTAGCTTAATAGATTGGTTTTTAGTTGAGGATTAAATTCTATTATGTTTGCTTTCTTATCTTTTGAGTTGTAGAGTCTACTCATTTAGTACTACACTTCTTAATGTTCTATAAAAATTAAGAACTAGTTTGGCGATCATTATTTCATAAATTTTGTTCTTCTTGACTTGATTGAAGTTGAAATGGTCTGTTATTATTTCCGCCTAAACTTAGCTTAGACATAAGAACCATTATCAGATATTACATAATCTCCAAAGAAACAACCGGAGATTATGTAATCGTGACTATAATTTTCTTTGACCTATACAAGACTTTTCTTGATTGGTTTTGTTAGGCACACATTTTCTTCGAAGTTTTTGATGGAATTAGCTATGGAAAAGAACACTTAATTGGGATGCTTTGGCGAGATTGTTGGAAAGTTTCGTCCCTCGTATGTCTCCGCATAGGCCCAGATAAATTTAGGAAGGGCCAGGTTTAAGTTCAGGAAGGGCTGTTTAACAATTTATGTTTATACGGTAAGGAGTGTGGGGGACAAGGGGTTCTCGTGTGCTGAGGATTTGAGGATGGTTTTGGAGGCAATTGTTGCATTGAAGAATTTCCTGATGCAATGGCGCATGCTCAAGCTGCCGAGCCAAAGGAGTATAATGTTTCAGCAGCATCCTGATGCAATGGCGCATTGAATGTGTTTCTAAGTTTTGAGCATGTTTGCAATTGATTTTATTGTTGTGATACATAAACTACAAGTAACTAGAGGTGTTTGGGGTACATTTGTAAAGAGTTGATCTTATTTGTTCTGTTTGAGCTGAGGGTTTTTGTTACGTTTTTGGCTCTGTTTGAGCTTGTAAATGCAGGTTCTGGTCTGCTTGAGCTCAAGTGTTTTGCAGTTTTTTAGCTCTATTTGAGCTCAGTTTTGCTCTGTTTGAGCACACATGTTGCAGGTTTTGCTCTGTTTGAGTGTGCTGGTTGCATTTTTGGCTCTGTTTGAGCTCATTTGTTTTGCTGCATTTTTCACTCTGTTGCACACCTGTTGCAGGTTTTGCTTTGTTTGAGCTTGTTGATGCATTTTGGCTCTGTTTGAGCCGGGTTCTTGTTGGTTATGCTCTGTTTGAGCTTGTTTGTTGAAGATTTAAGGGACCAATATAAAAAAATTTAATTGTACATAACTCCCTCTCCTACGCATTCAGTTCCACTTATTGTTCCTCCTAACTCATTTATTAGCAGGTAAGGAAAGGGGAGAAAGATAAAGAATTTTGGTGGAAAATGGATATAAGAGATATTAGACGAAAAAAGTATCAAAGGGACAATTAAAATGACTAATAGGAATCGGTAGTCTAGAGATCCAAGTTGAGTGGCAAAGACGCAAGTTTCCCTCTCGTCCTCAGCCCGCTAGAGTCTACCCCCAAGAACTTCCCCTCTCCAATCTTCTCATGTGTTCTCGATTCTTCTCCCATCCGTTTCGATTCCATTATCTCCTTGTCGGATCCCAATGTTGGTTCTCGATTCACCTACCGCCACCCTCCATATTATCCCAATCCGACGTCGATAATGTCATCAGATTAGGGTTAGGGTTCGGGTTCGGATTCTCCCTCATGGATCCGGATCCGATCCCGATACGCTGATGGAGCCCATCTGAAGGATGATCCGGTGAAGGCGCTGCGGATTTATTGTTCCTTATCTTCGAAAGTACTTGGTCGGCGACAGCAAAAGGCGAGTTATAAATATTGTACAATAATTGTTATGTTTTAATTATTTTTTTGGTTGTCATGTTTCATTGGAATTTGGAGAAGTGAAATTAAGTAGAATGTCAATACACTTTGGCAAAAAAGAAAAGAAGGGGGTAAATTTTGATTTATAACTTAGATTGTTTGGGTGCCATGTTGCTTATTTAAAAGAAGAGGGAGAAAAACTTTCAATCAGTGTTCATGCATTTTAGTTTTACACCGTTGGCCAATGTATTAATGGCCATTATTGCAATAAGGTCGGAAAACAGAGAGCTAAAGATCCTCATGATGCCGCATGCAATAGGAAGTTCGGAGGTTATTATGCACGGATCCCTCCTTAAGATATTGCTCTAAGGAATTGTATACTTCAGACTGCATTCTTATGTGCATACTTCGTTATGTGTTTGATTTAAGTTTTTATACCTCTTTCCTCCGTGAAGGTTTCTTTTGTGATTCCAATTGGGTTGTGTTCCTATCAGTCAAAAGCTAACCGTATCCCCTTGTAGGGGTTATTCATGTGTGAGTATAGTCCCACGTTGGAAAGGATAAGAAAGAGATGGGTTTAAAAAGAAGTTGGGGCCAATACCAGTAGTTTAAGCTTTTGGGTTAAAATTGGTTCATAGTCTCTGTTTAAGGCCCATTAACTCTAGTTTGGGCATGATTACTCCCCAACAAATGATATCAGAGATAAGGTTGTGGCCTAAATAAAAGTGAAGTATAATGTGAAGCCCAAAGGTGTCGGGAGAATGACTAAGGTCAAGAAGATCAAAGTTAGACCAAGTCAAGTTAACCCACAGATTCCCGTAGAATTGGAATGGTATGGTTAGCCTACAAGTGGTGGAAGATCCTATGGATGTTATATAGCCATGTTACCTCCCATGGTTGCCAGTTGAGACCAAGTAAGTGAATCCCATGGAAGATTGAACTATACTCACAGATGATGGGGAGATTTACAAGGATATTCATGTGTGCGTATAGTCCCTCATTTGAAAGGATAAGATAGAGTGATGGGTTTAAATAGAAGTTGGGGCCAATACCTAGTAGTTTAAGCTTTTGGGTTAAAATTGGTTCATAGTCTCTGTTTAAGGCCCATTAACACTAGTTTGGGCATGCTTACTTCCCAACATCCCTTGCATATACAACAGTGACAACAATAGAGAATGGGATCGAGCATTTATTGGATGGCAAATTTGATACTACCGGATTTTAGCTTTAGGAAATTCTCCGACCTTCACTCGACCTATCATCTTCTACCCAAGTTGCAAAGGACTTTCTGTATGCCGCAAGTGACCTGGGTGGTTCCTATCACATGTTAGGTTGTTGGAGGCTTTCCACATCAAAATGCAATAATTCATCTTAAATGTTGGCACGTTACACAAACTTCATAAATACATTTACGTTTGTAAAATATTGATAACCATAATGACTACAAGAGTATAACGATTAAAGTGGAGAAACAACACTAAAATACCCTGTAAGTTGAAGAGAAATTTAGAAAGAGATGTAGAACAAGCGATGGTTTATGGATTTGACTATGAGATAATTAAAAAGAAAGATGCACAAGATTTTATGAGAAGCTAGAGATAGCTTATATTGGAATTGTCATTGGAATAGCCCAGAACATATAAACCCATAATGAAGAATAAGAAATAATTTTTTGTAGAGTTATTTGTGAGGTCTATATTTATACATGTTTACTTCTAACCCTAGTTATTAAGTAGTGATGAGCATGGAAAATGCTCTATTTATTTAAACTTGAGGATTTGGCAGGAACTTTTAATGGGAGGAGCAAAATAAAATATAAAATTTAGAAGTTTTGCATCTAACATTGAATTTTTTGTTTAACTTATGAATTTACGTGGGTTTAAATTTTTTTTGGGGGGGTGGGATGGGGAAGGTGATCTGGAGCTAGTTGCTTTGATGAAGTTGGAGCTACATTTTACCTCCGATTTCATGCAACTTTCTGTTTCTACAATTGTTTCTATTTGGGTTGATGTAGCTAACCTATACTTTTGATCTGTATAAATGAAAAGTTATTGTTTAATTTAAGGTATATTGTAGCTTTCAAATCAAGAAAATTGTTAAAGGCTGATATGACGACCTTTGTACTTAATTTTTATCCTATTTCTATAATTAAATTGTCCACAACAATTATTACAGAAAAAATGGCCCTGACTATGCTATCCCAATTACGTTAAACAAAGATTTTGGTTTACGCCAAACCTAGCAAGTCCCTCATTGGTAAGTGTTCGCGGTAAAAGTTGGTTTGTTATTCATTGCTCGTTTGAACTCGTGTACAGCTTCGTTGGCCTACAACAAAATTTCAAACAAAGAAAATGCCTTTATTTTAGGCGTACAATGAAAAACGAAAATTATAACTTTCTTCCTTTTGTGAACAAACACGAGGATCTCTATTTTCCGGGATCCTCGCTTGCGTGGGTTCTTTGCTGTCGGGGACTTTTGTTCGTCCGTGGACTATCAAGCATCTGATCCGTGGAAACGGGTTCGGAACTTCTGAGCGTCAGGGGCTCGTTTCACGAGGGAAACGGCTACCGAGGGGATCGCGACTCACGAAGGAGAGGATCGCCGGGGATCACACTCCGCGAAGGAGAGGATCGCCGGGCGGTGAGATCTACTAGGAGAAATCCTGGCTATTCATGGCAGGCGAGTTTCGCTTACCTCGCGGTTTGTAGATCGGGCGTGCTTTCGTCGGTGCTTTCGAACTATCGTCGGCGGCTCGTGGATCTCGCAAGGGCTCTCTCAAGAATATCGAAAATCCAACTCCCAAAATCCGGCCCGTGGCCAGGCACCCCGACTATTTATAGGAAAACCATAGGGGGGGGGCTTTTCTTGGCCGGCCGGACACCATTGGTGTCCGGGCCTTTTCTTGGCCGGCCGGACACCAAACGGTGTCCGGGTTTCGGCCGGACGCCGTTTTGGCTTCTCGGTTTGGTTTTCGGACTTTTCCGTGACATTCGTTCCGCTCTTGTCGTCGTCGTTCTAAGTCCGTGCTTGGTTCTCTTGATCGACTTCATCCCGTCAACGGTTTAAGTGACGATCGGTCAATGTTCAAATCCGATCTCGTCGACGTTCGAATCCGATCGATCTCCTTAAAGCTTCGCTTGTTGGATTCATTCCATAACACGTAGCCTCGTTGATTCGTACGCGTTGCTGACCCACTTTGTGTGTTCGTCAATTTGCTTTATGCGGCGTCGGTTTTGTCGAATGGGTTGTTGGTTGTTAACCTACCGTCACGAGTTTCGTTCGGGCACTGATAAGCAATTTTTAACGCCTACAGTAAGATTGAGTAGCTTTAGGGTGCGGAATTTGTTGTCTTATTGACAATCTATTAGCAATGAGGTATAAGTATTGGGCCATCCCTGTGAAAAGATATGGCATTGTTGATTTTATTAGTGATTTAAATATTCATGTGCTAGAATTATCACTAAAGGGTTTTGTATATTAAGAATTAAAATGAAAAACTTGCCAAATGAAATATTAACATTTTGAGGAGGCTTTGAGTGGAGGGAAATTCTAAGTTGACATTCAAGTCCCGTGTTAAACATCATTTTAAAAAGCGGGCTAGAAGATGTGACCAGATTGCTCAAGGGGCGCCTAAGGAGGTGTATGATACTTAAATATTCCACACACACACAAAATATTATGTGGTCTAATTACTTAGTAATGGGTGATGGAAGCGAATTGGGTCAAATAGATCATATCAAAGTATGAATTGTAAATCCAATAAACCAAGAAACTAGGGTTTTAATTTGTGGAAAAACCCTTTTCGTCAAGATCTGAAATCTTTTCACAACTCAATCAACATAAAGAAGTTATACAGGACTGAAATCCAATTTCTCTAGATGAAAGAATCTGATCTAACAAAAATTGAGCAAATTTCCCAGCAAAATTAACTGAAGCTCAAATCTTAGGTCAAAAAACTTCAAATTTTTTATGATCAACTCAGCCAAAGTACCAAATCTTTTCAATTAACCTCTTAACTAAGCAGATCACAGCTCACAGTCAAAAAAAAAAAAAAAGATCACAGTTCACAGTCCCACCCAAAAAGAATCCTAGAATGCTAAAATCAGTAGATTTGAAGTAACATAACAAAAAAAACCCTAACAAAATTGAGCAAAATTCGCAGACAAGTTAACCGAAGTTCAAATCTAGGTCAAAAGCACCAAATTGTTATGATCAACTTAACTAAGCTCCAATCACTCGATCACAGATCGCGACAACAAAAAGATCGATAAAAAACTTACAGCAAAGGTTCTCGCTGCCGATCGCGCTCTCCGTCGCTCGCGCTCGCCGTCACTTGTGCTCGCCGCCGCTCGCCGCTTGCCTCCGCTCGTTCACCGTCTCTCGCCGTCACTGGCCTCTGCTCACCGCCGTTCGCTGCAGCTCGCTCGTCGTCGCTCGCCGCCGCTCGCCACCACAGATTCAAGCTCAGGTAGGGTTTATGAAAAAGTCGGTTTTGTGAGAAATCGCTCTCCATATCTGGATTCTGGACCGCAACCCACTTAGAAACCCAATTAGAAGTAAACGGGTCAGTTATTGAGTTATACGGGTCGGTTCGGGTCAACCCTAATTTACCCATCTAATAAACGGGTCCGTTCGGGTTGACCCGTTTATGACCCGAACCATATAACTCGATCCATACCCATTATAAACGGGTCGGGTCGGGTTGGGTTGACGGGTTGGGTCACAATTTGTCACCCCTATAAGCAAGAGAATTCATGGAACCCGAAGTAGGATTTTCTACACTAACTCCATCGAGGTAATTACCAGTGTTCTAAAAAGCGGCCTAGGCGGTCCTAGCCTAGATCTAGGCGGGCGTTCGCCCGCCTAATTTGGGCCTGAGCGGCCGGTCTAGGCGGCCGCCCCGCCTAGGCGGCGCCTGGCTTTGTTGGTTGTTGAAAAAACAAAAAACAAAAAAAAAGAAAGTAAACCCGAACCCGACCCATACCCGAAACCCAACTCATAAACTTAACCTAATCTCTCTCTCTCTCTCTCTCTCTCTCTCTCTCTCTCCCTCTATCTCTGCTGCTGAAATGTAGCAGTAGCCTCCCTTTCTCACTCTCTCCCCTGCCTCTCCTCTCTCACCCAGGCCAATGAGACATCGCCAGAACCCGTAGCCTTCTTGGAACCACCGGACATCCATAGCCCTCATGGGAACCCATGCCAGCCGGACAGTCTCCATAGGCCCTCGGTGAGTTTTAAATTGTTTTTTAAATTTTTTTTATTTTTAAATTGTTTTTTAATCTTATTTACTGTTTTAGATGTATATTTCACTTATAAACTGTTATAAACTATTTTTTATTTAAGTAGTTGATTTTGTTCAATTTAGTTTAATTAATTAGTTAAATTAGTTGAATTAAGTTAGTTTTAGTTAATTTTTGTTATTTTTAGTCTAATATTGTTAAATTTTAGTTACTTTTAGTTAATTTCAGTTTAATAATTAGTTTAATTAGTTACTTTTAGTTAATTTAGTTTAATGAATTAGTTCAATTAGTTAAATTTGCGATATTATTTACTATTTGCGATGGCTTGTTACGTTGGACATGATGATGTTTCTTAGTATTTAGTTACTAATTTGGCTATTTAGTCTCTCTCTCTCTCTCTCTCTCTCTCTCTCTCTCTCTCTCTCTCTCTCTCTCTCTCTCTCTCTCTCTCTCTCTCTCTCTCTCTCTCTCTCTCTCTCTCTCTCTCTCTCTCTCTCTCTCTCTCTCTCTCTCTCTCTCTCTCTCTCTCTCTCTCTCTCTCTCTCTCTCTCTCTCTCTCTCTCTCTCTCTCTCTCTCTCTCTCTCTCTCTCTCTCTCTCTCTCTCTCTCTCTCTCTCTCTCTCTCTCTCTCTCTCTCTCTCTCTCTCTCTCTCTCTCTCTCTCTCTCTCTCTCTCTCTCTCTCTCTCTCTCTCTCTCTCTCTCTCTCTCTCTCTCTCTCTCTCTCTCTCTCTCTCTCTCTCTCTCTCTCTCTCTCTCTCTCTCTCTCTCTCTCTCTCTCTCTCTCTCTCTCTCTCTCTCTCTGTTGAAAGAAACAAAGGGGGAGAGTAGGACAAAAGATGTGAGAGAGAGAGAGAGAGAGAGAGAGAGAGAGTCATTATGATGACAGCTCATTTACTTTTCAAAATTAGGTTTTTTTGCAAAATTGCTTCACTTAACCAAGATCCCATCAAAGCAAGATCTAGGATTCAAATCGCTCCACATCACTACCAAGTAGATTCAAGGAACTTGGTACCAAGGTTTTCCATTTTCCTTTTATATATATATATAGAGAGAGAGAGAGTCATTATGATGACAGCTCATTTACTTTTCAAAATTAGGTTTTGCAAAATTGCTTCACTTAACCAAGATCCCATCAAAGCAAGATCTAGGATTCAAATCGCTCCACATCACTACCAAGTAGATTCAAGGAACTTGGTACCAAGGTTTTCCATTTTCCTTTTATATATATATATATATATATATATATATATATATATATATATATAGAGAGAGAGAGAGTCATTATGATGACAGCTCATTTACTTTTCAAAATTAGGTTTTGCAAAATTGCTTCACTTAACCAAGATCCCATCAAAGCAAGATCTAGGATTCAAATCGCTCCACATCACTACCAAGTAGATTCAAGGAACTTGGTACCAAGGTTTTCCATTTTCCTTTTATATATATATATATATATATATATAGAGAGAGAGAGAGTCATTATGATGACAGCTCATTTACTTTTCAAAATTAGGTTTTGCAAAATTGCTTCACTTAACCAAGATCCCATCAAAGCAAGATCTAGGATTCAAATCGCTCCACATCACTACCAAGTAGATTCAAGGAACTTGGTACCAAGGTTTTCCATTTTCCTTTTATATATATATATATATATATATATATATATATATATATATATATATATATATATATATATATATATATATATATATATATATATATATATATATATATATATATATATATATATATATAGAGAGAGAGAGAGTCATTATGATGACAGCTCATTTACTTTTCAAAATTAGGTTTTGCAAAATTGCTTCACTTAACCAAGATCCCATCAAAGCAAGATCTAGGATTCAAATCGCTCCACATCACTACCAAGTAGATTCAAGGAACTTGGTACCAAGGTTTTCCATTTTCCTTTTATATATATATATATATATATATATATATATATATAGAGAGAGAGAGAGTCATTATGATGACAGCTCATTTACTTTTCAAAATTAGGTTTTGCAAAATTGCTTCACTTAACCAAGATCCCATCAAAGCAAGATCTAGGATTCAAATCGCTCCACATCACTACCAAGTAGATTCAAGGAACTTGGTACCAAGGTTTTCCATTTTCCTTTTATATATATATATAGAGAGAGAGAGAGAGAGAGAGAGAGAGTCATTATGATGACAGCTCATTTACTTTTCAAAATTAGGTTTTGCAAAATTGCTTCACTTAACCAAGATCCCATCAAAGCAAGATCTAGGATTCAAATCGCTCCACATCACTACCAAGTAGATTCAAGGAACTTGGTACCAAGGTTTTCCATTTTCCTTTTATATATATATATAGAGAGAGAGAGAGAGAGAGAGAGAGAGTCATTATGATGACAGCTCATTTACTTTTCAAAATTAGGTTTTGCAAAATTGCTTCACTTAACCAAGATCCCATCAAAGCAAGATCTAGGATTCAAATCGCTCCACATCACTACCAAGTAGATTCAAGGAACTTGGTACCAAGGTTTTCCATTTTCCTTTTATATATATATATAGAGAGAGAGAGAGAGAGAGAGAGAGAGAGAGAGAGAGAGAGAGAAGAGAGAGAGAGAGAGAGAGTCATTATGATGACAGCTCATTTACTTTTCAAAATTAGGTTTTGCAAAATTGCTTCACTTAACCAAGATCCCATCAAAGCAAGATCTAGGATTCAAATCGCTCCACATCACTACCAAGTAGATTCAAGGAACTTGGTACCAAGGTTTTCCATTTTCCTTTTATATATATATATATATATATATATATATATATATATATATATATATATATATATATATATATATATATATATATATATATATATATAGAGAGAGAGAGAGAGAGAGAGAGAGAGAGAGAGAGGAGACCGAGGATTAGTGATAGTTGATCAATGAGTGCTTTTTTTGATCCCCCGGAGCCTTGCCAATTACTCACTCGCCGCGCACAACATCATTCGATCAGTTCATAGCGAGGAGAGTCGCCCTTGGAGTTCATCATTAGCCTCGTTCTTCATCAAGATTCAGTTCAATCATTCGAAGAATGGTTTGCTAAACTAAAGGGCTGTAAGATTGTTTTTGTATTGAGCTTAACTATTATTTATTTATTTTTTATACTGAACTTCTTTCACGATGTACTCAAGTCGGTTGAATTGAGAGTTGGGAACTTGGTAGGGCTAGGAGTTAGTTATTGTGGAGAGTTAGGTTAAATGACTGTTGGATTAAAACTAGGGTGTGATCTTGTAAACCTACTTAATCATGTTCATAATTTAGGAGAACTCTTTCATAATGAGGAAGCCCCTTCGTGAGAAGAAAGAGTGGATGTAGGATTATTTATCCAAACCACTATAAGGATCTTGTGTGTTCTGATGTGTTCTGATTGGTTATTTCTGTGATTGGTTATTGCTTATTATTTTGCTTATCACTGTTTTTTGTTCTTTTCTGTTGTATATTCTGTGTTTTACGCAAAAAATAAAACTGTAAACAATCTTATTCACCCCCCTTTAAGCTTGCATCTCAGATCCAACAGCTCCGCCACTGCTTTCTCCCTTCAAGATATACAAATATCGATTATTGGTCTCTCTCAAATGGTTTTGGAACTAATTTAGATCCGTATCAAATAAACAATTGGTTACTACAAAACAATGACAATGTAAAAGAGTTTGTACAATTTAACCTAGAAATTATCTAGTCAATGCTAGCGGCAAAACCTCAGAGTTAATGTCTCCAACAAGAAACAAAATCCAATTCTAATATAGCAGCTTGAATTTGAATTATGCTAATCTTGTCTCTTTGGACACAACCATAGTTTCACATATCATTCTTTTTTTTTAAAAGAGAATATTCCGATTTTATTAAAAATACGATTAGTTTGATGACGCAATGTTTTTTAGCTAAGTTGTTTTTTGATCTAATTGACTAAGCATACGGCGGGGCTATTACAAGGCAGCATGGTCTCTCATAAATCAGCTCCAGATTCCTCAAGTCTACCCACTACAAAATCCTTTTCATTCATCATTTTAAATTGAAAAAAAAAGGAACAGCTATACTTTCTATACCAGATATTGAAGATTCAAAAGTGGGGAAAATATTTTAAACCCATAGCTTAAAAATCTAAGACCAAATTACTCATTAAATATTTTATTCATCAATTCTTTTACTATTTTTGTGGAAATATTTATAGTTATATAGATTTATGTATTGTTTATATCAATTTAAAACTAACAGCAAGACATGTATTACTTCTATCATGTGTCCTCTATATGATTTTTTTCTCCTTCCATTTCAAAGGGTTTGAGCCTTCCTTGTATGATCTTATAAGTCGCTCGGTTCAAATGCCAAAATTTTAGGATTTGTAATATTGTGGAGAATATCAAATCCATAGGGTTTTATACATGTTTTGGAATTTCTAATATTTTATTTGGTTCAACATTATTATAGGAAAGCAAATCCTAAAATTTGTAATATCTTATTTGGTTCAAACCCTAATTATAGGATAACAAATTCTTAAAAAGAAAAAGAGGTGAATATATTTACCTAGGTGAGATTACCTCCCACAAAAAATAAAACACAAATGGTATAAAAGAGAAGTAAACATACTCATTTATGAGATTTGCCAAATCCTCTTCAATTGAGAGGATTTGACAAATTCTAAAAATTGGGTACTTTTTGCATTTTTGGGATTCAACATTCCAAAATTTTTCTTGAAACAAACACCACATATGGAATTCCAAAACACAAAAAAAACTCATTTTTTGATCTCAAAACTTGTAATCTATACCAAATGCCAAAATTTTGCTTGAACCAAACAGCCCCTAAACAGGTTAAGAAAATGATTTAGGCAGCGTGGAAATCGAGGGAGATATGGAAGTTGCACGTATGATGACATTTGTGGCAACTATATTCTCCTTTTATCGTTGGTAGGCGACGGCACCAATAGCAGCCTGTCAAATTGTTATGGCGGAGGAGAGCACAAGGCAGTGGGCCCACTTGGAAATTTCTCAGATGCGGACCCTGATCTTATGGGCATAAATATCGGTGGAAATTATGCCTGAGACGGCACCAACGACTTCATTCAAATTCCTCTTTTTGCTTGCGTAGTGAAGCTCATCGTTTTGGATTTGATTAAAAAGTTTTCCGTTCTTGAAGTTGATTAGGGGAGATGGCAGGGAATGGTGGCATAAGTCTAGAGGAGATCAAGAACGAGAATGTTGATCTTGTGAGTTTCATTTTTCATTTCTACGTTCTTATTTTAAAAAAATAAATTAAGGAATAACAAGCACATTTTCCATCCCGTTTCATTAATTTCGTGTCATCTTTAACTATTGTTCCTATAGTCATTTTTATAGTTATTTTATATAGATAAAGTGGCTCCAAAAGCTGAGTGATGTGTCTTCATATGATGTGATTTTCAACAAAGAATTATGTTGTCTTGATACGCTTTGAATTTTTGGTTAAGCGATTATTGATTTACATGAGAGCATTAAATTAAGAGAGATTCTGATTTATGAATTCAGTAATATCTAAAATACAGAATCAACATTTGAGTGTTATACGAGAATGTTCGGGTGAAAATTTCTACACTCGCACAATAAGAGGTAGTTATGTGTCAATTTTAAACAACTTCGGATATATAAATTAAGGAAAACGATTAAGAATACATAATTGCAAAGTGAGTGAAACTATATGATATTTAACTAGTATTTTAGCCTTTATAATAAATAAATCAAAAAGCAATTCGTTATCTGTTGGGCCGGGCCAGGACCATCAGCATGATCGGGTCATAACCCGATTCAGTTCTAGATTACCAATCGAAATGATGCACTGCAGAACTCTTTTCTCCCCAAAATAAGAATTATATAAATCGATTAAGAAGAAATAGGTATAAACTTAGTCTAATTGTACAGTAATTCATCTGATTAATTTGGTTTTTAATTTTGGAGAATTGTGATTTGTTTTAGGAGCGAATTCCAGTAGAGGAAGTGTTCGAGCAGCTGAAATGCACGAAGGAAGGTCTCTCCTCGGAGGAGGGAGCCAACAGGCTTCAAATCTTTGGACCCAACAAGCTCGAAGAGAAAAAGGTACAATCTTTTTCAGTATCAGAAAATACCCATTTCAATTTATAAAGATATAACCATTAGTTTCTTAATTACTGATTAATTTTATGAACAGGAAAGCAAAGTCCTAAAATTTCTGGGGTTTATGTGGAACCCACTGTCATGGGTCATGGAGATGGCTGCAATCATGGCCATTGCCTTGGCCAATGGCGGAGGAAGGAAACCAGATTGGCAAGATTTTGTGGGTATTATTGTGCTTCTTGTGGTTAACTCAACCATCTCTTTCATTGAAGAGAACAATGCTGGTAATGCAGCAGCTGCTCTCATGGCTGGCCTTGCTCCCAAAACCAAGGTACGCAAATTTTTCTAGTGTTTTTTTGTGATAAATTTCTGCCCTTTTGAATGTAAAATATGCATTGCAAAGGCTATAGTTTAGAATTAGGATATACACATTGTAGATTTGTAGTACCACATAGAAGTAAGAAACATGGTTCATATCATTTCAGATGCGACTATTATTTAATGGTCAAGTTTTTCTGATAAAATTATTATTGTTATATCATAAAGAATTGGGTTTGAAGTTATGCTTAGAATTATTCGAGATGATAATCCAATGAAGTGTGAATGAAACACCAACTTATAATTTAAGTAGGAAAAATTCCCGTTTCTTTCCTTTTGCTAAATATCATGCTAAGTAACTTGCATCAACAAGTTTTCTATTATTGATTTTTTTTAAATAAATGCATTATAAATTATTTTTGTACTTCATATCTTAGATCTCCTTGTGTATTAGTGGTTATTAGCCAATTTTAGATATACATTAATCTTTAGTAGGCGATGATGGAGATATCGGCTGGTTTCAATTGGATCCAGATAAAATCAAACCTTTTTACTCATACACTAGAATATTGGATAGACCACAACTAGCACCATCATTGCTAAGAACCTTCAATGTAATCTCAGTGATAAGTATACTGAATCGACATTCAAAAACCATTGCTCGCTTTTTTCATTCAAAACAGCATCTCATGATAGAAGCTGGTCCCGAAATTAAGAGATCCCTCCTCTCCCTCCGAAGTTCTACCTCTAGTGTCCTGTTTTTTCCCTCATAATCTAGCGTTATCTAATAAATCTCCACCCAAAGAAATTAGAAATACAATACCTATTAATCGTTTTACCAGTTTTCAACAAAATGTCAACAAACAAGCCATTATTCCAAACTTTTGAGATAAATTACTTGAATCATTTTCTTTCATTAGCTCTTTTAAAGGTTATCTCCTGAGTAGCACACTTTTCTTTCTCTAAAAATAAAATTCTCTTAAAAGAAAACCTATCATGTGCATTTATAATTTCATCCATGCATGTTAAATTAGAGCTACCTCTAACCTTTATTGTTTCATTAACTATGTTAGTATCTCTTCTCTCAACCAATACGCTTATTTCTACTCATATATGCTCCTAAAATTGGCTTAAATAGGTGTGTCTGTTATAATCATTTGTTACTTCTCTTGTTTTGTCACTGAAGGTTCTCAGAGATGGCCAATGGAGCGAGCAGGATGCATCTATCCTAGTTCCAGGAGATGTCATTAGTGTCAAATTGGGCGATATCATTCCTGCTGATGCTCGACTTCTTGAAGGTGATCCTTTAAAGATTGACCAATCTGCACTCACTGGAGAATCCCTTCCTGTGACAAAAAACCCCGGTGACGAGGTTTTCTCTGGTTCCACCTGCAAGCAGGGTGAGATCGAGGCAGTTGTTATTGCTACAGGAGTCCACACTTTCTTCGGAAAGGCAGCTCATTTGGTTGATAGCACTAATCAAGTTGGCCACTTCCAGAAGGTTCTTACTGCCATCGGTAATTTCTGTATCTGCTCCATTGCTGTTGGAATTATTGTGGAAATCATCGTCATGTACCCAATTCAAAAGAGGAAGTATAGAGATGGGATTGACAATCTTTTGGTGCTATTGATTGGAGGTATACCAATTGCTATGCCAACTGTTCTTTCTGTGACTATGGCTATTGGTTCCCACCGATTATCTCAGCAAGGAGCAATTACTAAGAGAATGACTGCAATAGAGGAGATGGCTGGCATGGATGTGCTATGTAGTGATAAGACGGGAACACTTACCCTTAATAAACTCAGCATTGATAAAAACCTTATCGAGGTGTTTACAAAAAATGTAGAGAAAGATTATGTCATGCTTTTGGCTGCTAGGGCATCAAGGACTGAGAACCAGGATGCTATTGATGCAGCCATGGTTGGAATGCTCTCGGACCCTAAAGAGGTACGGTTTAATAGACTACTAAGATTATTTTGGGAAACCCATAAAAAGAACTTTATCCACTTCCTTCGTTGAATAAAGGAAATACTCATCCTTAGCTTTCTTCTTATGATATTCACAGGCAAGAGCTGGTATCACTGAAGTCCACTTTCTCCCGTTCAATCCAGTTGACAAAAGAACTGCTCTAACCTACGTTGATGCTGAGGGAAAGTGGCATCGTGTAAGTAAAGGAGCCCCTGAGCAGGTATGTAAACTTGTGCTCGTCTGTAATGTTTGTTAACCACAAACATATGGCATTATACGTGTGCTTAATGCTTGGTTTATTTATTTGCAACAGATATTAAGCCTTTGCAACTGCAAGGAAGATGTTAGGCATAAGGTTCACAGTGTAATCGACAAGTTTGCTGAACGTGGGCTTCGGTCACTGGCTGTTGCAAGACAGGTAAGCAAACATTTTCGAATGTTTTCAGTTAAATTCCATGTATTTGAGATAACACGTCTTGTTTAATTCGCAGGAAGTCCCAGAGAGAACTAAAGAAAGTCTTGGGGCACCATGGCAATTTGTCGGCTTGTTACCTCTCTTTGATCCTCCAAGGCATGACAGTGCTGAAACTATTCGTAGGGCTCTCAATCTTGGTGTTAATGTGAAGATGATTACCGGTAAGTGGTAATATGAACTTATGAATTTGGTATTATATACTCCAAGATAACCCATGATTTTTGCAACATCAGGGGATCAGCTTGCTATTGCTAAAGAGACAGGTCGTCGGCTTGGAATGGGGTCAAACATGTACCCTTCTTCTTCATTACTTGGCCAGAACAAGGATGCATCCATTGCTAATCTTCCTGTGGATGAATTGATCGAAACTGCTGATGGGTTTGCAGGAGTTTTCCCAGGTGGGAGACTTTATCATCATACACATACTTGCTAATTTGAATTCATTACAAATTTTTGTGATGTTGATCTGTTTCTTTTCCCCTTTCTTTGGATCAGAACATAAGTATGAAATAGTGAAGAAGTTACAGGAGAAGAAACATATATGCGGAATGACTGGAGATGGTGTTAATGATGCACCGGCTTTAAAGAAGGCTGATATTGGGATTGCGGTTGCTGATGCTACTGATGCAGCGAGAGGTGCTTCTGACATTGTGCTCACTGAGCCTGGACTAAGTGTCATCATCAGTGCTGTTCTTACTAGTAGAGCCATTTTCCAGAGGATGAAGAATTACACAGTCTGTTCTATTGACAATGTTTTTAGTTTGCTCAATTTCTCCAATCACTTTAATGATCTGTGAATAATTATTTCTTTGTTTCATCACTCCACAGATTTATGCAGTTTCCATTACTATCCGGATTGTGGTGAGTACTAAACTAAAATCACAGCCATACCAATTCGTGATATATATTATTGTCTATATGTGATTCTGATTCATTTTCCTCTACCAATTTATTGCAGCTTGGGTTTATGCTCATTGCGCTAATATGGAAATTCGACTTCTCACCTTTTATGGTTTTGATTATTGCAATTCTTAACGATGGTGAGTTTTAGTTTTGCTAATCTAGAAACTGTCTTTTTTTATTTTTTTTATTTTAACATTCAAAGCCCCGTCAATATTGTGCTTGTGGTAACACTTGAGTTGTTGGTCCTATGTATATGATAATTTCAGGAACAATTATGACAATCTCAAAGGATAGGGTGAAGCCATCTCCAATGCCAGACAGTTGGAAGCTCAGGGAAATTTTTGCCACCGGCATAGTTCTAGGAAGCTATCTCGCTTTGATGACTGTCATCTTCTTTTGGGCTATGAGGGATACTGACTTCTTCTCGGTAAGCTCTTTGACCCTTTCTACTGCATGTTGAAAGATTATCTCAGTAACCTCTGTATTGTTTGTAGGATTCGTCATTCTTCAGTCATAAACTAACTAGATATGTTTTATGTCGTGATGCAGGACAAGTTCAGTGTTAGATCACTGAGGCACAACGATCATGAGATGATGGCTGCTCTATACTTGCAAGTTAGTATCGTGAGCCAGGCCCTCATATTTGTGACTCGTTCTCGCAGCTGGTTCTTCGTTGAACGCCCAGGGCTTCTCTTAGTCATTGCATTCTTTGTCGCACAGCTTGTATGACCCTCATCCATATGATCCTCTTTTCCTAATTTTCTAAATTCTTTTGAGCTTCATTTATCTATTTATCAAATTCGAAGCAGCCAAATAGCCACAGATTATTCTTTAATTGGCTTTTACTGCAGTGCATCATTTTATTGTCATCATAGAAGTAAATATTTAAAATTTGAAGAGGAATCAGGTCTGTTGGTTGAGTAATCGATTATGATTGGAGGTCTCGAGGTTCAAAGCCATTTATGAGACTAAATCAAGATGGACCCTAAAAAGAGGTCAATAAACAAATTAATAATAATAATAAAACTTAAATTATTTTGTAGCAGCTTCTACTTCCTGCTCAAGTCCATTTCTTCTTGACGTTGGACTATATTCTTATATAAATCCCTACGTTATCCTCCTTATTTCTCTAATGATTAGAGATATTAAGACTTGAAACTGATATTTTCATCGCAGGTCGCAACTCTGATAGCAGTTTATGCTGACTGGCGCTTTGCCAAAATCAAAGGCATCGGATGGGGCTGGGCCGGAGTTATTTGGCTCTACAGCATTGTGTTCTTCGTCCCCCTCGACTTCTTCAAATTTCTGATCCGCTACATTCTAAGTGGGAAGGCTTGGGATAATCTCCTCAATAAGAAGGTTTGCTCTCCTTAAGAAACTTTACTCCCAATAACCTCACTGTTTTGTCTCTTGTAATTGTACTAGAAATAATTTGCTTGCATCTTTCTTCACAGATTGCATTCAGCAGTAAGAAAGATTATGGTAGAGGAGAAAGAGAAGCCCAGTGGGCTACAGCACAAAGAACGCTTCATGGGCTTCAGCCTGTCGAAACTAGCCACCTCTTCTCGGATAAGAGTAGCTATCTTGAGCTATCGGAAATTGCGGAGCAAGCTAAAAGGAGAGCAGAGGTTGCAAGGTTTGTGATTTCATTCTAACACTCCCTTATGGTGTTGCATATTAATTTTGCTATCTTGAGCTATCATATACTGAATTAACCCGTCACAATTTGTTGAAGACGTACATTACAAAAGGTTTAAAATACTAAATCCCTTACAAAGGAGGGAAGGGGAGGGGAGTGATTGACTTAAACCTAAGGGGAGGGAGTGGAAAGAAAAGGGTGGAATGTATTCATTTGTGTTTGGATAGACAACGAGGGGATGTGAGGGTATACTATAATATGTGTTTGTTTAAAATAGGGGATGGGAAGGGAATGAGAGCTACTTGACCAGTATGCCGTTTTAATAAAACAAGAAAGAACGCCTTTTAGTTTTCTCATATAAGGCAATATTAAAATTTCAAGAAAATTTCACTTGAAACCCCCTCCCTTCCCCCCTAATCAGTCCACTTTTGGATGGTTGAGAAAGTGGCTGAATTTTCTAATTTTCATCCCTCCCCTCCTCTCCCCTCCCCTTACTAACTAAAAAGTGTAAACAAACACAATGTTAGGAGGGTTAGCATTGTAAACCTCCCCCTCCCCTCCTGAAAAACTCTATCCAAACTCAGTGTTAAAGTGAGGTGTTTGTACTTATTCATCTCTTTAGATGGCTTACGAAATAAGCACTGCAGAAGGATATAAATCTTAACGATCGGGTTAACCCATTTAACCCTTCTTTGCTCAAAATGATTAACTAGCTTATCTAATTCGTTGTCCTTGATCTTCAGTTTATCAAATGATCGAGGATCATCGTGATAATAAGAATATTTTGATGGTTTTACAGGCTACGGGAGCTCACCACGTTGAAAGGTCATGTCGAGTCTGTGGTCAAGCTAAAAGGTCTTGACATCGGCACCATCCAGCAAAATTACACTGTTTGATAATTTCAACAGAAACTAATGAATAAATGGGAATGCTATAACAAAAAGAAAAGAAGAAGCTTCAAAAGAGGAAGAAGAAAAGTCACATTTCTGTACAGTTCGTGTTCGGTTATCTTTGATTTCTATTTTTTAAAACCTTTTTTTTATTGTATTTGTGTTCTCTTTTACGAAATAAAAATAGCTATGAGGATGGCCTCGTATAGTGTGTCATTGTGAATGTAAAAATGGAATTAGTGATAATAAAAACGTGCTCAATTTTTTATTATTACCCTTGACTAGCTCTTCTACTATCCACAGAATACGTGAATGATAGTGCTATGTTCCGTGTTGTTCCTTCTATTTCCTTCAAGATTTCTAATCACAACTATCGTCTTGAGTAGTCCTTCTGCTGTAATTTTAAGCCATCATATACAAGTTGAATGTATGGAGATATTTAAGTATTACTAAGGTCCCCTTCCTTCAAACCATCATTAAAATATGGTCATTCTATAGAAATCGCATTTCATTGTAAATTTATACATAAACAACCTTTAAATAGTTTTTAACTGTAACCAACCACCTGAACCCACTTTTCGGTTAAATTTTTTTTAGTAATTGACGTCATCTAGAGGGGTGTTTGTTCGCATGCAAGTGAAAGATGAAAGTGACAAAGAGACTTGTTTTTAACATTTTAGGTGTTTGTTTGCATGTAAGCGGTTACAAAAATAAAATGCAAGAAAGTTATAGCACAGCATTTAATGCAATTTTGACTTCCCCTAAGAAAATTGGTGAAGTGACACGAAAGTGGCAAAAATGGTAACCACTTTTAATTAAACTAGTATAGTGCACGTGCTTTGCGCGAGAGCATACTTGTTTTGTTTTATGTTTTTTTAATTTTTTTTGTTGGCTGCAAAATAATGAAATGACTTATAGAGCAACATAAAATCTGAGCAGTTACAATTTTGTTTAAATAAATAAATTGTGCGATAAATCTGTATCAAGAACTGTATGATTAATTATTATAGTTTGGATAATTGTTATAATTTATTCATAATTTATTAAAATAATTATAATATATTAAATAATTTATTCACTTTTAAATACAATAATATTATACATAGCATAATTATAATACTATTAGTAACTACATTTTAACATAGCATAATTATAATATTATTAGTAACTACATTTTAATTTCATGATTAGTTTATTACACTATTAATAAATAATTTACTAAATTGTATAGTTATTAAAATATAGTGTAATTTATTAATTAAAAATACTATTAAAATTATTATACTATTAAGACTATTACAATTACAATAAATACAAATTATTTTTCATACTATTATCATATTCTTATAAGGCTAATAAGATGAAAGGTAACAGGTAGTCTCCCATAAGAGGTGAAACCCAACGGCATAAGGCATAAGACTAATGATTTTTTATTTTTAAGTTTTCTAGAATTTTTAAATATTATGTGAAGATAAATTAGGGATAAATTTCAAATTTCTATTAAATAACATAATTAAATAATAAAATAATAGTGTGACCAAAGGTTTTGAAAAATGAGGAAATGCATAATTAATAAGAGGTTACATATAATTAGTGAATGATTAATTACAACTAATGACATAATTGAGAATTATCAAACTTAAAAGGGCAAAATGGAAATCAAAAGTTTTGACAAGGCAATCCTCTTTTATATGTAGTATAGATATAGATAATTTTAACTACATTTACTAATTAATCCTATTTTTGCAACATCATCTTCATATTACACTTTCAATAATAATTTCGTTTTCAAACAAACACTATATTTCACTTGTATCTTGACATGGATGTGAAAGTTATTTGCCAAAAAAAATTTAAAAAAATAAATAATAATAACTTAGACTCTTTTAATTCACTTTCGATTTGCCAAAACCCCTAACCTCAATTAAGGAAAGGGAGAATGGGACATGGCACAAAAAGAAAGGAAATGAAAAATATACTATCATACTTGAGAGTTTAGTAAAAGAAATGGAGGAGAATCATTTTTTTATCGTTGGAATTATATCGTTATGGTTCAAATTTTTTTCTCCTCCATTACACCTCAATTTTGGGAAGAATCAACTTATATAGAGTGGAGGATTGTAAAAAGAGAATTTTGTCCCGTTCCTTCCCCTCCATTCTCTTAGAGCATGTTTAGATAGAGGGAAATAGGGGAGAAGAGAAGGTTTATTTCACCATGTAAGAGAAATTTCTAAAGAGTGAAAGTGTTCCCGCTCATTCTTCTTGATTACTCTACAATTAATAGAAGTCCCCCTACACCCAATGAAATCCAAACACGCCCCTTAAGAAAACTCACAAACAAAGTGAAGATGTTTCCCTTCCTTCTCCTTTCCTTCATTCACCCAATCTAAACAAGGCGTAAAAGTAAATTGTTATTATTAATATTAAACCATCATTAGACTAGATTACTACAATAATTGATTAGTTTCTTTTAGTTAGAAAATGTATTAAAAAGATAAGAAAGAGACATTTGCCTAAAAATTTGAAAAAATGTATCATTTTTAAGTTCCAATTGAATAATTTCTTCTACTTTAATTTTTTTTTTCTTTTTTAACTTGGGGCTGTTTAACAATAAAAGAACTAAATAGAATGTAGAAAGTAAAAAAAAATGTAACTTGGCTTTGATTGGCAAGTGACAACCTAACAAAAACAAGACCATATTGGTCTAGCTGTTCAGGGTAGGGGTGGACATATTCTGGTCTGGTTTTGTGGCTAAAATGACCTAAAAGAAAAGTCACAGTAGGGTTGGACTAGCTTTTCTCAAACACAAAATAGATAGAAACTAGGTAAAGTTCATAACTAGCCCAATTTTTTAGGTTGCCAAACAACCTCTCAAACTTTGTTTAGATGGTGGAAAATGAAAAGGTGGGATAGTAATTGGTATAATATCCAATTTTGTTACGTACTATTTGGTTGCTATAGCATTGGATAATGTAGAGTGTAGAGTATTGGATGAGAAAATATAATATTAATTTATCCCATCTAATTCATACACTATTTAAAAGTGAAATGAGTTAAAGAGCTGACAATATACTTCATATTTAAAAGAATATACCCTGCATCTTTTATTTACTCTTACAGTCGCTTGTTACAAACTTGCAGGAAAATTGAAAAAATAAAAGGGAAAAAAATTTTCATTTTCCACACTATACACACTATACATTTTTTTCAAATTTTAAAATGATGCCAAAATCCATTTTTAAAATGAAAGAATGGTTCGTATTCCTAGCATTATGGTATTTGGTTTGACCATTGTTGTGACTCTAGAGCCTGGATCGATCGAGCTAGGCTAACCGCACCCTACTGTGCTTTCCCTCGCCCCCCTCTCCAAACAAAATCATGATCCCCTCTCACTCACGTCCTCCAATAAAAACGCAACACTCCACGATCCAACGGCCTATAAAACTCCCCCTCACGTCCCACGGATCGACCCCTCATCCAACGTTCCACAAAGAAACACACTCCACCAAAACCAACCCCCCAACCATCCCTATAAAATCCAAACCCACATCCCCCACATCAATCGCCAACTCACAAAATCCCCGAAATAGAAATCTCCAAAGAAATCAAAAGAGTTCATAAAAAATGTCGGGCCGAGGAAAGGGAGGAAAGGGGCTAGGCAAGGGAGGAGCCAAGCGTCACCGTAAAGTTCTCCGAGACAACATCCAGGGCATCACGAAGCCGGCGATCCGACGGCTGGCGAGGCGAGGAGGGGTGAAGAGGATCAGCGGCCTCATCTACGAGGAGACACGTGGCGTCCTCAAGATCTTCCTCGAGAACGTCATCAGGGATGCCGTCACCTACACGGAGCACGCCCGGAGGAAGACTGTGACTGCTATGGATGTTGTTTACGCTCTCAAGCGACAGGGGCGAACCCTCTATGGATTCGGTGGTTGAGGGGTTCTGGATGTTATGTTAGGATTTAGATTTGGGGATTTGGTGTAAAAGGATGTAGGGATTATGCTTTGTGTTGAAATTGTGTTTTGTGGTGGTAATGAATGAATTTAGTGTTTGGGATTTGTTTCGTTGGTTTCGCTTGCGAATTGATTTGAAATTGGGGTTTTTTTTTCCTTCTTTCTCCCCCTTTTGATGGGTGCTAAATCGATCCCTCATTAACATTGTAGTCTTGGACAGCTAAAACTAAATGAATCTCTTAAAAAGAATTAAGATTGGTATTTTAATACTTGAATTGGTGGGATTTTATCGCTCATTCTAACGGAGAACATTTAAGAATGTATAGTTTTAGAGATAATGGAGGGGGTCATCTGCTTTCAGATTGGACGTCTCGAGAAGAAGATGCTTTTCACAGTTCCTTTGCTCAACTATCGCTAAATGTGTAAATATGTAACATGGACCTGTGGATATTCATATGGCCTCCCTAGTACATCTTTACAGATTTAGAGAAGTTAATCAATAAAAAATAAATTTTAAATTTAGGCCAGTTCTAGACCTCTTTTGACAAACAAAAAAACCATTTAAAAAATTGAGCCAAGTTCAAATTTGACACAATTTAATAAGGTTGATAAACGCACCCTTCGTTTCACTGATTTTGTACTTGTATATCCTCAGTTGTTTTTGGCATTTATATATATATATATATATATATATATATATATATATATATATATCAACTACTTTTATACCTAAAGCAAAACCTCAAGGAGGATTGTATGCACAAGAAAGATTTCAAACTTTTCGTGTCTTTTCGCAGGTTTTTAAGATTTTTTTCCGGTTACCCGGTTCTATCTCACCTTTGAAATTTAAAAACACCCACTTTCTCTCTGAAACCCTTCTCGAGATTCCCCCTTCTCTCTATCCTAATTCAGAAACCCCATCTCTCTCCTTCCCTTTTCCCTCTCCCTAATTCAGAACCCCCTCCCTCTCTCTCTCTAAACTCATCTTCTTTCCTCTCAATTCCACAATGGAAACACATGTAGCCACCGTGGATTCCTATACCTCTGAATTTAAAGCACAACTGATTCCTTTCTCACCCGCTTTCTCTCTCTTACTATCCGGATCCCCTTTCTCTTAGCCCTTATTCAAAATTCAAAAATCACATTACAATCTGCCCTTTTTCTCTCTCACGCCCTCAGAACCCCCTCCTCCACCTCCTCCTCTCTCTCCAAGCTCTTCGATTCCTTCAAAGACAGCAATCACCTTTGTGACCCACCTCCTCTCTCCGATTTTTTTTTGTTTTGTTAATATAGGGTTTTTGGATAATATGTTTTGTTTTTTTAGAGTGTTTGATTGGCCTTCGCAATCCGCCTCCTCTCTCCGGTTATTGCTTTGTTGATCTCAATTAGAAAGTATTTGTCTTGATTTCTTTTTGGATAATATTTATTATCTACCAGTTACATGTTTGGATTTCCTGCTATGTTCTAAAGTTTGGAAAATATGTTTGTACGTATTTGAAGTTGATTATTTTTAGGTGAATTTTGTGCAGGTGAATGATTGAGCTTTCCCCTTTTAAGGTGAATTTTTTTCTTTTTGATGATGAATTAGGTTGTGTTGAGCTAGAAATTTCTCAATTTTCATTTTTTTATCGAAAATAAAAAAAATTTATAGAGCAGATCAACGAAGAGTTTATTTTCTGTCCTCATTTTTAAAACTTCTTATTGCAGGAAGGACCCAAAATAGAAAGAATGGCTATGGATTGCTTCATCCAAGCGTTCTACTTGCTCAAACTCGACGCCAAGACAAAAGAAACTAAGCCAATGTAAAGCTAAATTGATCGACAGTACCAGATTTCAAGTATTACAGCCAAAATAAGGTATTTGATCTTCATCGTTTTCTATTTAATATTTATTTTTGAACAATTGTCCTCTCAATGTAATTATGTGTCTAGATCTGTAATTTCTTAGATTAGTTTTGTAATGTGATGATTCTTTGATTAGTTTTGTGCAACTTAGGGGTTTCTATGAGCAAATTTTGTTGTGGTGAAGAAGTTAAGTTACAAAAGTGTTCTAATATAAATTTTACTAAATTTCTAATGTAAAGGAACAGAAAGGATAAATCATAAGAGATTTTATGAATTTAACATTAGATATTTTTAAAAGGCATTTGATGAAATCTTTTACTAAATTTCTCTGAGCCAAAATAAGGTTTGTTTCCGTTTCCTTTTTAATTTTTTCTTCTCTTTTCTTTTGTAGTATAGATGATAACTTTTATCTTTGATGAAAATTATTCCCATTATCTCTCAACTTTTGTTGAGGAAGAAGAGTTGAATGGTGATGAATTCGTGGAGCTAATTAAAGACGGCTATGGAAATAGCTTGGAGTAATGTCAATAGAGCATTTGGTAAAGGATCCGAATATTCCAAAGCTTACTTTCATGGCATTGACTTTCCTCACTCATTAATGCTATAAGACTTTTGCACCTCTCCATATGCTTTGCTCATTAAGTACAGTTGCATTTTTTTTCATATATATAAACTTTTATTTCACATTTTATTATGTACACATAATGTTTATATCATTTTGATCTCATGTCGAATTATGTTAAAACATACTACTAAAGCCAACTAAATATTCCATATATGATTCTCTTAGAGATTCTTCTTGCTTATCGATGTTTAAAAATATGGATGTTACTATTTTAGGTTCAATGCAATGTTTGTGTCTAATTTTTTATCTGACTTGGGGATAATATAGAGGTAATCTCTTTTATTTCTCTTTTTTTTCCATGTAACTAATGTGTGTGTGTATGTACACGTGTGTGTGTTCTTGCTATTTTGGGTTTAAAGCATGCTGAGGGCTGATTAGATTTTCTATTATTTGGTATGTCGAATTTATTAAATATTGATAAATTTCCTGTTGATGAAGGGATTTTTTCAGTGTTCTCTCTGCTTTACTTTTTTGCACTGTTAGTTACCAATAAGTATTATGGTTTTATAGTTAGTCTCACATATTTCTTTAGTCTTTAGTCATGGATCCAAGCCCTACGTCTCCTCAATAGAATCTCAATTGCTCCTTTGTTAGCCGATTCCATCAAGTATCCTCAAAGATTCCAAGAAATAAATTTTAGTTTGGTGTATTTTTTTTTACCTTTTTTTCAAATCCTGAAACACTTTAATTTCTCTATTACTTTTGTTTTTCTTTTTATTTCTTTCAATTTTTCTAAGAAATCAAGGTTCGATCTCATGCTTCAGCTAATAGACATTTTTGTATTCTTGATCAAAATACATTCATTTGATTTCTATTTAACATTCGAGCTTGATTATTAATTTGATTTAGCCAGTCTTGAAACTGATAATATAAACGAATAATATTTTGTTTCAATTATCCGATAATTTATATTTACCTTCTCGCTTTTTATTGTATTTAAAGCGGGTATTTCTGGTGATTGTCTTATTTAGCGAAATGTGTAGGAACTTTCAAGGGTGGATTGGTTATTCATATGCATTTCCTACAGCTCCTCAAGCACTCTATGTAAATAACTCTTTACATGAAAACTTTACTCTTTAAAGATTGCATTAGAGATGCTTAGTTTCTAACATTACTTTATTAAAAGCCACTTTGATCTTCAATGGTTGAATATATGCATACAAATGGTAATGAGATTTTTAATGTTATTTTGGTAATGCCAGATTAATCTTAAACTTTCAAACTAGACATAGCTATAATTTCAGAAGTTAAAGTGAATATGATATCCGTTTCTCTACAATAATGTCTCCTTTATAATAAATCAATTTTAGTTTGGTGTATATATATTTTAGTCAAAATCATTTGAGTGATGCTAATTCTCTAGATGGGCAAGAGGAGGATTACCGGAGATTCTAGGAGTCACTGAGGGACATGATAAAGAGAGCCAATGAACCAAAAGATGGAGAAAGCAACAAAGACATGGCGAGGATTAAGGAATAGTATGCTTACTATACCCGCTTACTTTTCATTTATTTTTCTTTTTCTTTAGCGTGGTTGATATATCACATGATTAATATTCCTTTGCTCTCCCTGTTTTACTTCTTTCCATTTTCTTTTTCTAAGCTACAAGAAATATTGCAATATGAATTATGATGGAACGTTATTGGGAAAATAATGATTATAACCATTGATGTGTACCCTAAATTCCCTTCACATTTCGTTGTGAAATTACCTAATCATTTGGTCTTTATCTTTTGTCAAAAAAAATTAGCAGGTAGCCGCAACGGGACAATGGCACCTTTACCAACGTCCTTCTGTCTTTGGGCTATTTCTCTGAATGGGTTTAGATTAGTTTGGCGAGTTATTAATGTTATAAAGATTAATTATAGTTTAATTGCCTGCTTACTTTTTAATTTATTGTAATGTTTTCTCATATTTGCCCATTTAATCTAGGTTCTTGATTATTGTACAATGGATTATATAGACGTTTTACAATGTAAACTTATTAATATATGATTTCTTGCATGGTCAAATCATATTAAATGTTATTTTTCTTGCGGGACCAAATTTCTATGGCAAAACATGAATATTAATAGTCTTTGAATATTTTTGGATGTGTTTCTAATTTTTAGGGATTCAAAGTGCAATCTTGAGGATGAGACAGCATCTGAGAGTTCATGATTGGTTCCTCAAAGGTTTCTATGTCACTCTCTTTTACTTGGAAATTAGTTTAATTGCTTGCTTACTTTTTAATTTGCTATATTATTATTTTATAGTGGATTATATATACTTATTACAATGTAGAGTTATGAATGTATGGTTTCTTGCGTGATCAAATCATATAAAATGTTATTTTTCTTGCATGGTCAAATTATCGTTTTATGAAAGCTTATGGACACAATTCTAGCAAAAATAGTGTATTAACAATGATGCAAAGCATGACTTGAATTTTATAATATCATGACTTCTAATGAATATTTCATTACTTATTAGAGACGATGGGTAAGAAGTCTTGAGGATAATCTAATTTAGATGTCTGTAGACACGTTTGTATGAAACTCTACCAACACTTGAATATAATAATTATGAACATACACAAAAATCGAGTAGAATCACAAACTTTGAAATTTATATACGTAAAAACTTCATGTTTGAAGTATAAAACTATATTTGCCAAACATAAAGCTTATGGACATAGTTCTGGCAAAAACAGTGTCTTAACAATGATGCAGAGCGTGACTTGAATTTTATAATATCAAGACTTCTAATGAATATTTCATTACTTATTGGAAACGACGGGTAAGGAGTTTGAGAATAATCTGATTTAGATGTTTGTAGACACGTCAATATGAAACTCTACCAACACTTGAATGTAATAATCATGTACACACAAAAATCGAGTAGTATCACAAACTTTAAAATTTATACGTAAAAACTTCACGTTTGAAGTATAAAACTACATTTGCAAATCATATTGATGTGGATTGGTATCTCTTGATATATTGTTTTGGTACATCATTTGATAGTTTTCCGCTGTATCCAAATAAATCTAACTCAAGTGAACGTAATTCTAGAATTTTCATTCGTGACATAAGTATCATGATATGCACATAACAAACTTATTTTCATTTTGCCAACTCAAAGTCCATTTTAACTTTGATACCCAAAAGTATTTCTTTAACACTTTGATACCAAAGTTCCAAGCGTGTTTCACTTTGATTAACTAAAATATTTTTAGCACTTTGATACCCCCATCTAGACATCGATTATCATTAAATTTGCATCATGTGTTTTGCAATTGGGTAAAATGAATCTATATGTGTCGCTAGCTATATACAGGCATGATCCAAATTTAATAAAAAATCTAATGGAATATGAATAGGGGTATCAAAGTGAAATAAGATTAACTTTGGGTATGAAAATGTCAATTGGATTTAAAGTTTGGGGTATTAAAGTGTTTAAAAAATACTCGAGGCTATCAAGGTAAAAAAAGGGTAAACTCCGGGGTACCAAAGTGAAAATAAGGCCATATGAAAGATACGTGCCTCGAGCGTCCCTCTAGACCAGGGTTAATCAATATATAAACCATCACATGATAATGTATATTTTGTCAAGAACATTGTAGACAATAACCACACTATTATATTTATTGGATTTTGTCAATTCAGATACTTTTTTTGCTAATATTTATTAACTGGGAACTTTTGTGTGTATATTTCATTAACTAAATGTTTGTGAGCATCCGTTACAAGCATCCATATGTGCTGAATATTATTGCAGTCAAATGGTCAAAAATTTCTTATCTTGGAAAATTAGTGTAATGAGTATATTATACATGTATATATGTGAGTGCATGAGTTGCATTAAATATGATTCATAACTCGATTGGCTAAAAGGGAAAAAACTTTTATTTGATTACATCATCTCAATGAAACCATCACCTTCCTCTTCTTTTGGTGCGGCTCTGAGCTTTTAACTAATGCAATTTTTCCTTAATACTAATAGGCACCTTAACTTTATGTTATAAGTCAAAATTTACTCTAAACCGTAAACCTATATTGCAAGAATAGTAAATTCTAGCTAGCATTTGATTTCTCATTTATTCTTTGTCCACTTATAATTCAAGCACTCAATTTCTTTGACTCCTCGCATCATTTTGTTTTTTCACAACGCATTTGGGTACTTCTTACGAATGTCCATGAATTTGTTCCATTAATGAGACACTTTTAGGGTATGCTAATGTATTTAGTTTTCTTTATTATTTCTTCCCCTTTTCTCTTGATTAAAAATGAGTCGATAACAAAATATCGCGATTAATGATAATAGTCTTTCTTGATAACAAAATATCATGATAGATGGTCTTTGCTCATCAAGTAAAGCGATTGTTTTTCCTTGCATAACTGTGGCAAATATTTGTTTCTAGCTTTTACCGCTTAGGATTAATGGAAACTAAATATTGTTATGGGTACAAATAACTCTACTCGCACAATTTTGTTTTCTATGCCTTTTATTCAGGTTAAGACAAGTTGTCCATGTTGTATGTCATAATTTATTCATTCAACGATTCTTTTTGACAAAGATATTACGGGCCAACTCTTGATCAATGCCCCATGTGCCATTGTTATTTGGTATATTGTGATTCTATTCAACATCAAGCGTTACATTGTATAAAAGTTGCATTAATTTTCTTCTTCTTGTCTAAAAATTTATGTTGAATCGTATTTAATTAAAAGCTATTGGATTTAATATCTGAAAAATTTAAAACTCAATTACTTCTAAAATGTTGGTTGGTAATGCGGTATGTACACTTACAAAAAGAATGCTAGCATGAGATATAAGGATAAATTTGGGGGTTTGGTTTTACTGCCAAGTTTTCAATTTCGACATAGATAATTTTTAGAGAGGTATCAAGAAAGGCAGCCATGTATTATGTGTACCTTTGACGATGACGTTGCAATGTTATCATCAAAATGGTTGAAATAAATGTATGAGCAACATTGAGTAGATACTTGAAGAAATTCAAGAACAACGTTGAGTTTCTTAAATTAGTATAAGCATTTGAGCAAAGCTGAAGACTAAATTAGCTGTCATTTCCTTATCAAGATTGATTGTGTAAAGGTGTTAAAAGTTAAAATGGGACTTCTATAAAATAATATTGAGTATACTTCAACATTCACTTGGTTGGAACATTAATGCATTGTACATATATATAGTTATATTGTTCTTGTTGGGTGTTGCTACAGTGATGATGATAAATTATTTTGTATAAATTTAAGTTGTTATGGGAGGAATTATTGTTGCCTAAAATCTAGGTTTGATTATACAAAATGACACGAGCAATGCACGCATAGCTACATAATGCAGATTAACAAAGAACACTAATCCGTGCATCGCACGGGTAAAATACTAGTATATATATATAGCAAGACTCCTATGAACTTAAGTTCATAATGAATAGTGGTGCACCAACTTTTTTATCCACTCATCTTGCCTTGAGATTTGTAATGCACAAATCTCAAAGTGGTCTTTATATCTTTCACGGATCCCAAAGCAAGATGAGTGGTTAGAAAAGTTGGTGCATCACTATTCATTATGAACTTAAGTTCATAGTGAGCTCATTTATATATATATATATATATATATATATATAAAAGTTATTTAAAATAAGCATATTTGATACCCTCAACTATGTAAACGTAAGATTTTTTAGCTGAATGTTCTAACATGACACTCACCAGATTCGAAGCGTCAAATGAGAAAGTTGGGGTGAAAGTTTTACGCATAATATAGAATACTAATGTGCAAAGTTTATATAAATTAGAATGTATAAATGCTAGGAAGAGGAAATAAGAAAATATAAGTGCAAAATGAGTGAACTATATAAGGTCATTTAAGTGCTATTTTGCCGCTGAAAAGACGAGCGATTCTTCACATTCCAAGAGGTACTAGACCAATTATCGCTATAATAAGGCGTGCAGGGAAGCGAGTCGCCTTGTTAAACAATAGCCTGTAGGTAATCAATTTGGTGGAGCACAAATGCAACCTAGTTGAAAATCTCATAGGCCCACATTCGCTTGCAATTTCCTATTCGATGTCCATCACCATCACTTACCGCCGCCTCTTCACAAAAACCCCGGTAATCTCACCGCCTCTCCTCCAACTCTTCTCTCCATCCCTCCGCTCTCTCTCCACAAATTCCACCCCAACAATCTCCACCGTCCATCTCAACCCCAGCCTCGACCCCGCCATCGCCCGCTCCAACCTCCAAATAACCAAACTCAGCCGCGAGGGCAAAATCTTCGAGGCCCGCCAACTGTTCGACAAAACTCCTGACCGAGACATCATCACTTGGTCCGCTCTCATCTCTGGCTATATCCGATGCGGCCATCTCCGAGAAGCCCGCTACCTCTTCGACCGACCTGACGCCAAGAAGAACGTCGTCACGTGGACTGCATTGCTCTCGGGCTACATTCGCTCCAATCGGATACAAGAAGCCGAGACTCTCTTCTACAAGATTCCCGATAAGAATGTGGTGACTTATAATACCATGATCGAAGGATATCTCAGTTGTGGGTTTGTGGAGAAAGCCCGCGAATTGTTCGATGTAATGCCGATGAGAAATGTGGTTTCTTGGAACGCTATGGTAACGGGTTTGTCGCAAAAAGGTCGGGTCGATGAAGCTTATGATTTGTTTTGTAAGATGAGCGAGCGTGATGTTATCTCGTGGACTGCGATGGTGACGGGTTTGGCTCAGAATGGAAAGATCGATCTTGCTCGTGACGTGTTTGACAAAATGCCTGATAGAAATGTGGTTTCTTGGAATGCAATGATATCGGGGTATTCAGCGAATAAGAGAGTAGAAGAAGCACTTGAGCTCTTTGAGAGAATGCCTACGAGAGATATTCCTTCGTGGAATGCAATAATTACTGGATTGATTCAGAACACCAAATTGGATCGAGCGAGGAAATTGTTCGATGAGATGACAGAGAGAAATGTGGTTACTTGGACTTCATTGATCACTGGCTACGTTCAAAACGACGAGAATGAAATTGCATTGAAGTTGTTCTTAGAAATGCTAGCAGATGGTATTAGACCAAACGAAGGAACATTTGTAAATATATTACCTGCCGTTGGAAATTTAGCTATTCTACAAGAAGGGCAACAAGTTCATCAAATGATCATGAAAACCCCTTTCCAATTCAAACCCTTTATTGATTCTTGCCTCATAAGCATGTACTCAAAGTGCGGTGAGATTGGAATCGCTCAGAAAGTGTTTAATTTTTCAAAGCGTAAGGATTTGGTGTCTTGGAATGCAATCATCGCAGCATTTGCTCACCATGGCCGTGCGAATGATGCAGTTCGATGGTTTGAGGATATGCAACGAAAAGGGTTCAAGCCAAATGACGTAACTTACATAGAATTGCTTTCAGCTTGTAGCCACTCTGGTTTGGTTGATGAGGGGCTAATGTTTTTTAAGTCAATGGTTAGAGACAAGTCTGTTCAAATTAGAGAAGATCATTACACTTGCTTGGTTGATCTCTGTAGTCGTGCTGGTCGTCTTGAAGAAGCTATGAATCTCATCAAAGGACTTAAGATTAAGCCACCAGCATTGGTTTGGGGAGCTCTTCTTGGGGGTTGTAATAATCACGGAAATGTGAAGATTGCAGATTTAGCAGCTAAGAGATTATTAGAGGCTGAACCAGACAACGCTGGAACTTACACACTATTGTCTAATGTATATGCTTCTGCTGGGAAATGGGAGGAAGCGAAGAAAATTAGGTCGGCGATGAGAAGTAGAGGATTAAAGAAGCAACCTGGATGTAGTTGGATCGAAATTGGCAGTATGGTTCATGTGTTTCTTGTTCAGGATAAATCACATAGTGAGTGTGAGTTGATTTATAGCATGGTTAGAAATCTTCATCATAAGATGAGAATGGCAGAGCATATGCCTTCTTTGGATAATTATGCTGTAAAGGATGCTGATTTCGTGGTTTTGTAATTTATAATTGATCTCATTGTTTTAATTTTGCAAATGGGGATAATTTGAAGATGGTCATTGATGCTCTGAAGTCTGAAGAATTACGAGATTTCAATAATACTCAGGACTTTGGAATTGCTCTGGCTTTCCTAGCTAAAACTGATGGCTGATAAAGAATACAAAGGATGGCGTTGAGATTGAATTTGGGGAGATTTTGTGATTCATACATTTGTGCCATTGTGCAGTATGCTTTGCTCCGTGAAAAGGTATTTCTCATCAACTAATTGTTATTGTGTTTCTTTTTCTTTCTTTATTGGTCTTCTTTCTTTTGGAAATTGATGCTTATAACCTGCACTGCTTTGTTCCCTTTCCCATCACCTTTTAACCCATCTCTTATTTCTCAACCGTCTTCCTCCACGATCGCCTTTCTCCTCTAAGATACCCTCCATCAAAGATGTATCAAAGTTAACAGTTAGCAAACAATGTTAATGATTGAGACATGAGCTAATATTTTTTGAGAGTTGCTGTGAGGCCAAGCCCCCAGGGTTTCATTAAAAAGATAATAATGAAAAAATATGCGTACTAGAAAGATACAAACTTAATATGACAACCCGCATATAATCTGATCCCTTGATAAAAGGAGAAAAAAAAGATAAAACATAAAACATAAAAAGTCGTCCTCGTCTGGGACCAACACTTTGTCAGCTCCAATGGAACCATGTCCAAATCCAGCAAGCCCATTGTCAGCTTCGACAAATCCCTCTTCGGCTCCGGTAAACCCCGTGTTGTCTCATGCAACCGCTCATCAACTCCAACAAACCATAGCCATATCTAACAAGCCCCTCTTCATATCCGATCAATCCCTATTTAGCTTCGAAAAAACCCTTGTCATCTTAAGCCAACCCCTCGTCAGCTCTGATGAACCAATATCAAAATTAACAGTTAACAGAATATTAAAGTTAAATGTTAGCTTTAATGCATTTAAGTATTAACTTCATGTGTTAACTGTTAGTGCCAACGTATGTTTGACGAAGAGCATTTTTGGAAGAGGAAGGCAGCTTAGGAGCGAGGTGGCGATAATTGAGGAGGAGGAGAAGTAGAAGAGATGGTTAAGGAAGGACACTGTGACTAAGAAAGAAAGAGGCCACAGTTGAAATGAGTTGAAATGAGAATGATTTTTTGGAGAGGCAACAACGTAAAAGGAGTGACGAGGAGGGTGGAGGTGGAGAAGAAGGTATCGTGGTGGGGCAGAGGTGGAGGAGGAGTGGGAGGATGGTGCAAAAATTTTTAGGTTAAGAGGGGTAGAAGCTGAGAAAATTTTCAGGGTAAGTCGTAGTTTCTTCAAAGTTCGCAGGCATTGGAAGTGTATGTAAATACTTCCGCTTAACATGCTTAACAGATTTTGACATCGTAGGTAATAAGGTTGGAGGAGCATGAAAGGAAATCGCTGAAAATTTCGGTGCCCACAATCCCTTGTCATCATCTCCTATGCAATGTCCATCTCCATCAATTGTCGCCGCTCCACCAAACCCCAGGTAACCTCACCTTTTAGCTCCCTCCCTCTGTCCTCTATCGACCCACTCAATCCCATGAATCTCCACCGTCCATCTCAACCCCGGCCTTGATCCCTCCGCCATCCGCTCCAACCTCCAAATCACCAAACTCAGCCGGAAGGGCAGAATCTTTGAAGCCAGCCAACTGTTGACAAAATTCCTGACCAAGACATCATCACTTGGTCCGTTCTCATATCTGGCAACATCTGATATCGCCTGCTTCACGAAGCTTGTCTACTCTTCGATCGCCCTGATGCCAAGAAGAATGTCGTCACATGGGGCTTTTTGCTCTCGGGTTACATTTGATCGAACCGGTTACAAGAAGCCGAGACTCTCTTCTACCAGATACCTGATAAAAATGTTATAACACGATCATGATTGAAGGGTATCTCAGTTGTGGGTTTCAAGATAAAGCCTGGGAATTGTTTGATGCAATGCCGATGAGAAATGTAACTTCGTGGGATGCTATGCTAACAGGTTTCTCACAAAAGGGTCGGCTTGGTGAGGCTTATGGTTTGTTTTGCAAGATGGGTGAGCGTGATGTGATCTCGTGGACGGTGGACCACAATGGTTACAGGTTTAGCACAGAATGGATAGATCGATCTTTCTCGTAAAATGTTTGATAAAACGCCTGAGAAAAACGTGGTTTCTTGGACTGCAATGATAAAAGGATTTTCAGTGAATAAGAGAGCAAAAGAGGTACTTGAGCTCTTTAAGAGCCTGAGAGAGATGTGGTTTCTTGGAATGCACTGATTTCAGGATATGCAGCGAATACGAGAGTGGAGGAAGCACTTGAGCTCTTGGAGAGAATGCCCAAGAGGAATATTTCTTCTTGGACCGCAATCCACTGGATTGATTCAGAGTGGGAAATTGATACAAGCAAGGAACTTATTCGATGAGATGACAGAGAGAAATGTGGTTACTTGGACATCACTAATCATGGGTTATAATGTTCAAAAGGGTGAGAATGAAATTGCATTGAAGTTGTTCTCAGAAATGCTAGCAGATGGTATTTGACCCGATTAAGGAACTTTTGTAAATGTATTGCCCGCCATTGGCAATCTAGCCCTTCTCCAAGAAGGGCAACAAGTTCATCAAGTGATCATCAAAACCCCTTCCGAATTCAAACCCTGTATCGCTTCCTGTCTCATAAGCATGTACTCAAAAGTGCTGTGAGATTGGAATCGCTCTGAAAGTACTCAATTTATCAAAGCGTAAGGATTTGGTGTCTTGGAATGCAAGTATCGTTGCATTTGCTCATCATTGTCTTGCGAATGAAGCAGTTCGATGGTTTGAGGATATGCAACGGAAAGGGTTCAAGCTAAATGATGTAACTTACATAGAATTGCTTTCAGCTTGTAGTCACTCTGGTTTGGTTGATGGATGGCTTATGTTTCTTTAGATCGATGGTTGGAGATGAGTCCATTGAGGTGAGAGAAGATTATTATACTTGCTTGGTTGATCTCTGTGGTCGTGCTGATCGTCTTGAAGAAGCTATGAATCTTATCAAAGCGCTTAAGATTAAGCCACCAGCATCAGTTTGGGGAGCATTTCTTGGGACTTGAAAGAATCATGGAAATATGAAGATTGAAGATTTAGCAGCTAAAAGATTTTTAGAGGCTGAACCAGATAATGCTGGAACTGATACATTATTGTCTAATGTATATGCTTCTGCTGGGAAATGGGAGGAAGCGAAGAAAATTAGGTCTAAGATGAGAAGTAGAAGATTGAAGAAGCAACCGGGATGTAGTTGGATCGAAATTGGTACTATGGTTCATGTGTTTTTTGTTCAGGATAAATCACATTTGAGTGTGAACTGATTTATAGAATGGTTAGAAATCTTCATCATAACATGCATGACTGTACAGTAAATGTTGCTGATTTCATGCTCGTGTAAAGTATAGTTGATGTCATTATTTATCGAGCGAACATGACAATAATTCATTTGGACTCTCAGTGGGGAAAGAAAATAATACAGAAGGTGTTTGTATTTAGCTACTTTGAAGTCTGAAGAAGTAAGAGATCTTATTGTTCAGGACCTGGGAAATCCTCTGGCTTTGGGAGCTAAAAGCGATGGCTCATAAAGAAGATAAAGGAGGGTGCTAAGAAGAACTTGAAGGGATTTTATGATTCAATTGGATTACTATATTGTGCACTGTGCTTCCGCTGTCAAAAGGTATTTCTTAGAAAAATTAATTGAGATTATATTCCTTTCTTTCTTTCTAGAAATTGGTGCTCATAACCTGGAGTGCCTTTTCCCTTCCTCCCTTAAATTCTGCCCTGAAGCAATCCAGCTCTTCTAATCTATATTCAATAAAAACTATTCTTTTTCTTGAAAGCTTAAAACATTTTTCATGTCCATCTTCTATTTGAAATATCTAAAATTTTCATGTCTATCATCTATTAAAACATTTTTCATGTCTACCATGTATTTGAAAGATCTAAAATTTAACGGTCCATCTACTTTGTATCCTCATTTATGATGTCACCTCCTTAATTAGAGAAGTTCATAACACTAATCGAATAGGATTTGTACTCTATAACAACAAATGAAACGATAACAATATCCAAAGGGTGTGGAATTAGTCTTCACGCAAAGCATAATATTTTAAAGTATTCTTAAAGTAAATGAAATATTTCATATTCATGTCACACCTAGAGATAAGGCCATCATTCCCTCTCTTCTTGACAATTGGTCATTTGAGTACAATGAGAATAGCCATTTGGAAGCACGTCAAAGGCCAAAAGTTCATTATCTATCAAGCAGACTTCTTTTAGCTTAAAACGAAGCACTAGGTCCAGCTAAGAGTTTTCTGTTTCCTCTTGTAGCTTAAAAATAGTTAATTAAATAGAGAGGCGGCCGCACGAATCAAAATCTCCACAAAATTTAACTACTAAAAGCGAGGGAAGACTCTTTGTATGCAGATCCACCGGCACATACTGCAAATATACTTCATGTTGTTATATAACCTGTAGTGAACCTTTTGGTAATGATAACAAATTCTTAAGAAGAATAAATTCAGGTGCTTTTGATAACAGAATTTGGTGGAAAACTGATTTGAATGTATCAAATGAACCATTGATTAGTAAAATATTGCCTTTTCTTTTTGCAGAAGAAAATTAAGTCATAGTATAAAAAATGGCGAGAAAAATCTTAACATAAAAAAGAGTAAAAAATTCTTGTAAGATATAGTTAAGTTTGTATTTTTTTTTATTTTTTTGGGTGGTGGATAAGTGTTGGTTGGTAAATTATTTGACTTGCCACAAGCAGATTCTAACTTTAAGTCGTACAAAACCCACCGTGAGTTATCCAGACGGTTGAGAGGTTTCAATATGGATTTCATGGTCGTAGTTTAGATTTCAAGTTGGATTATCCCAAAAAGAAAAAAAAAAGAAACAACGTGCTCGTTGGTATTCTAAATTAAGATGTAGGGATAACAATATTATAGAAGGAGTTTTCTCCATAGTTATTCTATTCTTTTTCATTCTGATTAAAGCATTGAGCAAAATTCTTTGCATACACTACAAACCCAATTATACACCGACAATCTTGTTCAATAACGACATCAATTTTCGTCAATCAAAACATTGATTAAGTAATTACATCTCTAAAATTTCCCGTATCTCCTACAATCAATTACATCCCTGTGATCTCTCTCATCTAATATTTTCCCACCCACAAAACAAATTTCAGTTAATACTTCCCTTCCCAAAATACCCCTGCTCCTCATACCGACCCCGAGCAGCTCAACGTCCTTAACGGCACGGTTACACTAACGTCAACCGCGCTCTGCGACCCCTTACAACTGAGCGACTGAATTACCCTCCAAGCGCCCTTCCCGCTCTCGACCCCACAAACGCCGTTAACCTCCGTCGCGTCCGCCGCTGTTGAGCTCCGCCGCCTCTGCCTGCTCTTTATCTCCTCGATCCCCATATTCGCCGGAGCCCTCGCCGACCAGAACGCGAGCCAGTACCAACGCGGTTTGACTGATCTGGCCCTCGGTAGTGGTGGGGCCCGCTGCGGGCCGATGGCCTCGGACTTGGCTCTCCTTAGCTTGCGGTGCTCCGCGGTGAGCTTACCGCCGCTGATGCCGCCGTCGGATTCGCTTCGCTTGTAAACGAAAGAATGGGGTTTCAAATTTGATGGGAGGAGTCTGCCGTTGCGGATTATATCGTCAGCAATGCAGATTTCGGCGGCGCCGCCGCCGGAGAAGAACTCGAAGGGGTCGGAGGATTGGGTCATGATTAATTGGGTTTGGTAGCGTAGAGGGAGAGAGGGGGGAAGTTATAAATTTGGGGATGGGGTATTTTGGGAAGAGAGGAGAGAGGAGGGTCTTTAGTTTTTTGTCGTCCGACGAGGCTGAGGAGAGAGCGAGGGGGATTGGAATTTGTAGGCCGAGGATTTCGAAATGTCCTCTTTGTCGTTGTCGGGTCCCTGCTGGGTTGGAAGCGGGTCGGATCTGGTTTTAATCCGGTTATGTGATACGCAGATCCGACTCTGATTTATGCAAGAAGATTGCACAAGACATTTCATTTTATTATTATTATTAATTTTTACATTATGGTATTTTGAGGTATGATGGAATTATATTGGTGGTCCTAGAGTCTGCGTATCTACACGGATGACCCTAAGATTACTATTTGTAATTATACTGGTCACCTAGAGCCCAATTGACAAGCTACTCCCAATGTACCTGTGTACTACAATTAGAAATCTTAGGGTCAACCGTGTAGATATACTGACTCTAGGATCATTCGTGTCATTACATCATACTTTAGAGCACCCGTAATTAATCCTCTTTTCTTTATTAATTGATGGTAATTTCGGCCTGCGTTTCGTTAAAGAGATCAAATATAAATGAAGTGAAAATGGAAATTTATCGATTGTTTGGGGAATATTATAGTATAAAAACTAGATCATGCCTCAACCGGCAAGCAAATAGGTATTAAGCTATAGAAATTACGAAACAGAGTGTTTTGTATGCTACAATTGTAAATGCAATAAATATTGCATGCAGAAATTGCTTCAGGCATAATTTTTTGCAAGATATCAGCCGCAAATCCATCATTTGAATATCTACATTTTTATTTCAGGAAATGTATATTTTGATCTAATCGAAGTTTGGTTATATGTAAATGATTTTAGATGCATCTTCAATTGTAGAAAAAATGTCATTACAAATGAAGTGTTTTTTTTCAAAATAAATGTTAATAACCTACTTTTTCAAGTTTAGACTCAATTTATATGATGATATGATTTTAATCTTTGTTATGATTTTATATTCTAACATGTTCTCGTAGGTTAGAGACTCTTTAATGTGTTGAAACCTATAGTGTCAGAGCTGTATATATATTTTTTAATCCGCTTTAGATATTCTTGGATAATAAAATTCGAATCCGGATTGCTTTGTTATCATATCAACCGCCTCTGCCACTGCACCAAAGCTTCAAATTTTGGTGATAGTTAGGGATAAGAATTTTATACTCCATAATCAAGAATCATCATAATATATATATGTGCGTCTTTATTTGACTTTTATTTTATTGTGCTCGTCTATAAATATGATTGCAGAAGATATGCACTTATACCGTCGTATATCTTTCGTAAATCACAAACAAATGTCTATTGTGTTATCAATTTTTGGACTCTGAATGAGTAGAACTCATAGGCAAGGTCTGACTGAGATAGATTCCCAACGCAGCAATGGACTCGCCTTTCCAAGTCCAAACTCCACATTCAAAACTTTTGAATGCGAATTCTTACGAAAGATTAGCTAAGTTTACTAGTCAACACCTTTTCGTTATGGACTTGCACTTGAGTAGGATTTTGTTTTACTTCTAGATGCAAGAATTTAATTTTTTCCATGCCTTCTAATCTTTGAATGCTATTTGTTGCACTTGTGGGGGGTTGTTATGCTTTGTCTTTGTCCATTTCATAGGGAATTCGGAAAATTCTTATTAGTATCTTCAGAATTTTTAATTATATTTAGACGTTAAAGATGATTTTTTAATCATAATTGTATATCATTTAAATGATTTTTTCGCTCATTTAGTGAAATATTAAAAGTAAAGCTGACTATAAGAAACATGATATAGTTCTATGAGAATGAAAGCAACAGTTTTAGCTATTACGGATTGACTAGATAAAGGGTATATTAGAGAAAATCCTCATGAATCAAATTATCATCATTGTTTTTTAAACAGAACGATCATCAATTTTAATGTGATATTTTCAATGTAATAATCATGTATATGTTTCTGTTTGTGTGCACAAAATTGTGATTTTGGTTTATATAGCAAAATTAATTTTGTAGAAACTAGAGTTTAGCGAAATGTAAGCAAAAGTTGTTTCCACGTTAGCTCATAGCAAATAGTAAGTGAAATGCAAACTTCTGGTATCTAGCTATCTACCTTTCTTATTCCCCGCCCACCTCTTTTTTTTTTTTCTTTTTGACAAAATAATTTTTTTTGTTTATTGTACATTGTAAAATGATCTCGCCTTGCCATCATATTGGCACTGCTAATAGAAATTTCTTTTTTGGTGATGGACACTGCTAATAGATTATTATTTGCTAATAGAACTTTCAAGTACGCTTATAGTTATAAATTTAAAAATAGCCAAGGAAACATATAAAATTTTTGGAACTATGAGATTTATTCGATAAGCATAAATACTATCCTATCAAAATATTCCACATGCGTGCTTGCGTGAGATTTTGAGCCCTTCGCATTTCCTGTGAAAAACAGGAGGGACAATTAGAACTTAGCCTCCTGTTTGTGGCTTAGAACTGGGCTGGGTTTCCTTCCTACGTGGAGTATGGTCCAGTGATGGTTATATGGGTTAATTTGAACTCATGTGAATGCAATAGTATTTTGGTCATTTTCATATGTCTTTGGGCTTATTGTTTGTTGTGGGAGATGCTGTAATTTGTGTCAGTTGATGTTGTCTGCGGCTGCTTGAAGAGAGCGAGGTTTTGGGGAAAAAATCCAGAGAAAAGAGGAGAGTGTTCGATCAGGTGGTCATTTCTCCACGGATTAAGCTGAAATTTTTATTGAAGATTCCTCAACATTGTTCTTCAATATAAACGGTGGAGATTTCCATTGGAACTCTGTAGCTTGAGCAAAATTTGTGCAACCAGCAGCTCTGTTTTTTAGTGATATTCTTCAACCCTTTGTCGGTATTTTCATCTTGTTGGTGATGCTGATCAAGGGTGAATGTTTCTTGATGACTGTATTGAGTTGAGGTGTGGTCCTAGTGTTTATTACTAAGGGGAAAATCTTGTATCTCATTATTTGGTGACAGTGGAGATCTGAGTAAGTGGTGTTATCCAAAAAAAAAAAAAAAGGATAATAGTAAGTTGTGTATACAGGGTAAAAGGCAAATTTGGTTCCTATACTAGGACTTTATTCTCAAATTGGTCCTCGTACTTATTTTTTTCTCAAATTGGTCCTCGTACGTCATTTTAGTAACAAACTTGGTCCCTTTTTTACATCCATTAAAAATAAGGAGTTAAATTTTCTTTTATGACCAGATTACCCTTAATGAAATGGCTTCATATTTAAATTGATCATTTTACTTATTTTTATCTCAAATTGGTCCCCTTATTTTTGTTCTCAACACATCAATTAGAAGTAAAATTTAAAATTTAAAATATTAAAAGATCAAAGATGAGAATTTACTAAGTCCAAGTTCTTACTCTGGCGAAGGACACCAAAAACTATGAGTGTGATCATCGAGCTCGTCATCAAAGAGCGCACCAAGCCCGTCAAATCTTATGTATTTTGAAACATATTTTTTATGTGCTACTAGAAATGAATTTACCACAATCATTCTTCTCGTATGCTTTTTACCTATTTTTCATGTAGTAATTAAAATATGTATTTCCATTTCCAGTCTAAGTCTGTACCAACCAAGAACTATGAGTATTTAGTTCTAATTCCTATTTTGTAACCTTTTTTGTATGCTAATAGAAGTGTATCTATCCATCAAGATAGCAACATAAATGTCAAATAGTTATGAAAATTCTAAATGTAAAATTTAGCACTTCACAATCGTGATGAAGATCAATGTCGCTATCAAAGTTTTCGAGATGAAAGTGTAGATAAGATTGTTTTGAAATTCTTTAGATTAGATAAACTAGGGCTCAAATCATCAATTTTGTTACCTAGCATAATTTTCCATATTGTATTAATAGACATGACCGCACTGTGCGTTGTATTGTTTAATTGATGGAGATACCCATTCAATTATTTTGTTTGTTACTATCCAATTCATCAAAGATGTAGGAAATTTTTTATATTGAGCCTTAAAAGTTCATGTTATGCTGTACAACTCTTTATCATTGATAGACATGTAAACGTAATAATTTTAGCTAGAAATAAATTAATCGGTGAATTTTAATGAAGATACAAAAAGAAAATTAACAATATTAGTCAAGATTGTAAGTTTTGCAGGAAGCACCAATTCTCTTCTTCAATTTTGGTTTAATACTTTAAATTTTGTCTTTTACTTCTAACTTATGTCGAAAAAGAAAAATAAAGGCACCAATTTGAGATAAAAATGAGTACAAGGACCAATTTGAATATGAATCCATGTCATTAAGGATAATGGTGGTCATAAATAAAATTTTAACCCTTAATTTTTAATGGATGTCAAAAGAGGACCAAATTTGTAACCGAGGTAGGGTACGAAACCAAAATGGCCTTTTAGCCGTATATATATTAGAAATATTTAGAGTTGATTGGATTAATAGTCATTATATTTTATGTCATAATTGGATGTTCATGTCTTTGTTTTAATTACTTGGATAACTTGTACTATAATTAAATACTATTAGTCACTTGTAACATTTTTCGTCAATTGGATTTGTATTTTTGCACTTACTTTTAAACAATACAACTTACTCAATAAAAATGCCAAATGCCAAATATAATTACTCAATACAAGTTCTCTAATATGCCAAATGGTAAATGCCACGAGTTAATATATTCAAGAACAAAATGCCAAATGCAATATAATTACTCAATACAAGTTGTCTGATATGTCACAAATTTGTTATGTCAAATGATCAAGACTTTTTTATATCACGTCAGTGAAAATTTGTTATATTAGTTTGCAAAAAAACATTAAAAGTGATTAACAATCCAATTACTATTTAATTACATGACCAGTCATACAAGCAATTAAAACAAAGATGTAAACGTTCAATTATAAGATAAATTTTTAGAAAGGAGCGCCACGAGTCAAATGCAGATGGATGCTTTATTGACATGCACGTAAAAAAAGACCATATCCCCTAATCCTAAAGGCAGGTTTAATCAGCTTGGCAGATTCCCAGAAGCCCATCAGTAACACGCATTTTGACAGAATTTCAGAAATAATTAGCCTTTAGGTTATTTTAAGTAATAAATTTGAGTCTTGTTTTGATTAGAAAACACATCTGGCTTAATCTTAGATTTGACCGATTGATTTTCTCAACCATAGGAAGTCTTTTTTAGGATAGGATTTGATAATTACTATTTCTTTGTAATTCTAGTTCTATTAGAAGTTTATTTTATTGCTCTATTTAACCGTAGAAGATAACTTTTATCAATAACATTTCTCTTTTTATATTTTCTTTGTGGATTCGGAGATTGCTTTTTGTGGATTCAAAGAGCACCTCTTGGTGGATTCTGAGGTTTGTCACTTCCGCACTGCGTTAATTGGTATCAGAACTCTATTTTCAATCCGATTATAGGCAATGAAGTCACTGTTACCCGAACTCAGATTAAGACTCATGCAGACCAACTTGCGTTGGCAATGGAGCCTCTAAACTCAGGATGAGTTCGAGATCGCGTTGATAGTCGTCATAGACGTGATTGGACTCCGAATGAAGAATTCCACAGGGACATCAATGAGTATGAAGCCCCGCACCAAAATCATGGTCATCGAGACTACTCAAGATGGGATATCTATGATACTGAAAACATGAGGGTTGATTTTCCGTCTTTCAATGGAAAACTCAATCTAGAGGATTTTCTTCATTGGATTGATGAGATGGATAGATTTTTTGGGTACTTCGGAATTACAGAAGATTCGAAGATTAAACGAGTAACCTATCGACTTAAGGATAAAACATCTTCTTGGTGGCAATTATTATGCGGGGATCGAGCCTGTCAGCAGAAGCGAAAAATCCGATCATGAGCGAATATGAAGGAATTGTTCTCATTTCCTTCGTACCTATTATTCTGTGTTCAACCAATTCCCAAATTCACACTCTAACTATGATCATGGAAGGATTAAGCAATTTCAATCTTCCCCTAAGCAAGACCCTGAAGTTGTGAAGAGCACTAAAGAAGCAGCAAAGAGAGAATAATCACCTCAAAAGTATAATATTTTTCGCATGAGAAGCACTATGATGCAAAAGACTTGTTGTGATGCCCCATGTGTGAATAGTCCCACATCGGGAAATGAGTGAAAAATTTAGTGGCTTAAATAGGTAAGCCTAAGACTCAAGTGTAACATCGGCTAGTTGATTTTGACAGTGGTTTGAGCCAAACAACGCGTTACACTCGGTGGGTCCCACGGCTTGCACTCGCCAATAGACTCGCGGGCCCGGGGCTTGACAAATGGTATCAGAGCAGTCGCCAGCCGGAAGTGTGGAGCTAAGTACTACACCACGTGAGCACGGTGGGAGCCACATCTAAAGCCCGTAGGAGCCACCTCTAGAATCCGCATCGCCTGGCGATACTGGGATGTGCCAATTATCATGTCGCGACGAGGACGTCCCCTTTGTAAGATAGGGTGATTGTGATGCCCCAAGTGTGAATAGTCCCACATTGGGAAATGAGTGAAAAATTTCGTGGCTTAAATAAGTAAGCCTAAGACTCAAGTGTAATATCGGCTAATCGATTTTAGTAGTGGTTTGAGCTAAACAACGCGTTACACTCGGTGAGTCCCAAGGCTTGCACGCGCCAATTGGCCAGCGAGTCCGGGGCGTGACACTTGTGATGTTACCATTGACAGCAGCAATAGCGAGAATCTTGTCTCTCAACATATGGTGGGGAAGTTATGTTTGAAGACATAGAAACACCCTAATCCCTGCAATATCGATTGGATTCGCAAGGGTGATGTGCAAATCGATGAGCTGTGTTGAGTGCATGTTTCCATCGACAGCAACTATGTTGATGAGGTACTGTGTGATGTGGTCGAGATGAATGTTTGTCATAGGCTTTTAGGTAGGCCATATCACTTCGATGTTGTTGTTGCCCATAGGAGAAGAGACAATACTTATATCATCAGGATGGATGGACGTCTAATTGCACTCATAACTCTTACAAAAAAGGAGCCAGCTAAGATAGAGACTGCTGAGAAGAAAAAGATTTTGGCGGTAGATAATGAGGCTTTACAGAAAATTTGAAGCAATCTGAAGATATCTATGCCTTGATTATAACTGAAAAGGAAGAATCTGCCCTATTGATATTCCTTTTGAGGTGCAAGCACTTATTTTGACTGAGATTCCAAATGTTGATAGTGATATGTTAGTGAATTTGAGTATTATATATGAAATTCCTGAAGTAATTGTGAGTAATATTACATCTATTGATGTTGTTCTGATATAAAAGAAGGGAGCGAGACGATTGATGATATGTGTAACTTGATGGATGTAAGATCCAAAGCAAAGGAGATGAAAACATTGAAAATGGAGTATGTGAAAAATTCTTTTTTAGAAGCAATGATTGCAACAATGTTGAGATGGTACTTCCGATACTAGAACATAAGAAGCAGCAAAGAAAATATTTAAAGGAATTTTTTATGTCAACTGTAGATTCACATGCCGCAATCACATACACATGGTGCGGAAAAAATTCATATAAAAGTTTAATTAAGAAATACTAGCCGGGAGATACAAAGAACAAACAGAGAAAATTAATACTAAGTACAAGACGAATACTGATCGATGCAGGAGAAGAAAAATGTTTATCAAATAAACTGCTATTCAAGCAAATATCAGCTTGGGTTGACCTTCTCTCAACAAAAAAAGACTGATGTATGACACATAACCAACAAATTCATGATAAAATAAGAGCGTCACGAGTCAAAACGCGAATAGGAATGTTTTATTGACTCGCCATAAAGAAACGATCATATTTTTTAATCCGAAAGGCAAACTCAATCAGCTTGACAGATTCCCACAAGTCCATCAGTAATACCCATTTTTGACAAAATTTTAAAGATAATCATCTTTTAGATTATTTTAAATAATACATTTGAGTCATATTTTAATTAGGAAACCCATCCAGTTTAAACTCAAATCTAACTAATTGATTTCTTCATAGTCTTTTAGCATTGAATTTAACATTGTCTATTTATTTGTAATTCTAATTCTATTAAAAGTCTATTTTATTATTATATTTAGGTAGATGTAGGTAACCCCACAATATAACTTTTATTAATAAAACTTCTCTTATTATATTTTCTTCAACTGGAGAAAAAGTTCTTCATAACTTCGAAAATCGTTCTTTGTTAATTCAAAAAGCTCCCCTGATTAATTCCAAAAATTATCATTTTCGTGCTGCTTTAGGCCCACATAATCATCTAATCTATTAAGCCTACTTTTAGTTGATCAAGAACTAACATTTTGCCATCTCTCCATTGTTATCAAATCACAATGCAGGCGAAAAAAGATCACATGTAACTAATGTCTTCTTGATTTCAGATAGTCCACAAAAATCATGCAGATTTGAACCATGAATCAAAACAAGTTAGTGCAAACCGCTTTAATTCCATATTCATCCTCATCCCAATTTGGTAGCCACAAACCATCACAGTAAAATCCCATAGCTAATCTTTAAAGTCTAAACAAACTGCTTTAATTCCAAACACTAAAAAACAACACTACTAAGCTTTAACCCAAATTCTTCTTACAGTAAAAACCCTCAACCCCCAAATCCATAAAGAGTTCGGCCCTGTCGCTTGAGGGCGTAAACAACATCCATAGCAGTCACAGTCTTTCTCCGGGCGTGCTCGGTGTAGGTGACGGCATCCCTGATGACGTTCTCGAGGAAGATCTTGAGGACGCCACGTGTCTCCTCGTAAATAAGGCCGCTGATCCTCTTCACCCCTCCTCGTCTCGCCAACCGTCGGATCGCCGGCTTCGTGATGCCCTGGATGTTGTCTCGTAGAACTTTCCGGTGACGCTTGGCTCCTCCCTTGCCTAGCCCCTTTCCTCCCTTTCCTCGGCCCGACATTTTTTATGAATTTTTTTGATTTTTTTTGGAGATTTCTGTTTGCGGGGATTTCGCGAGTTGGTGATTGATGTGGGGGAGTGGGGTTTGGATTTTATAGGGATTGGGTTGGGGGTTGGTTTTGGTGGAGTGTGTTTCTTTGTGGAACGTTGGATGAGGGGTCGATCCGCGAGAGGGAATTTGTGGCTGCTTATGTCCGTTGGATTCGACGCTCTTGGTTACTATTGGATCGAGGAGGAAATGCCGGATCGTGCTTTTTGTTTCGTAGTCACTGGTTTTGATGGGCTGTCCGTTATCATATTGTTGGGCTGGCGCCTTAATTGAAGAAGCCCAAGGATTTGTAAAACTATAGTTTAAGTGGCGTGTTAGTTTTGGGCTTGGTTTTGTTTTCCTTGTGCAATCTTTAGCCACAAAGATCGAGGAAAATGGACGAAAAATGAAAGCGCTCTCTAAAAGCTAATTACGTATGAGAATATGAATTTGTAATGAAAGAGAAGAGTAAAGGTTGGGTTGAAGAACGAATTTTTTTTTAAAAGATTGGTGAATTTTAGCTGAAGGTTCTATGTGCAAGAGGCAATCGGTTGACACTTTGGTCGGGGAATTGGGATTTCTTCTATCCTATTTAATGGAGCTATGAGTTGGGGTTTGCAACGTCATTAGGCTTTGGAGGGCTTACCTATGGGCCCATAAACCATTCAGCCCAAACATACAAATGAATTAATATCTTTTACTTTCTAGGATAAAATCCATTCATTCGGATATCAATCCCAGCACATCTCATAACTCCACGTGTGCCCAACTTGATAAATCCTCCTTTGTATAATATTAAACTACATAGAACAAAACGAACTTCCACGTAGATATTATTTAGCCGGTAGATGTGGACTTAAATCTATACTATTTATAAAAGAGGATTGGGGTGTTAAAACTTTTGATTGCCTCATTTACCCTTCCAAAATTTGATAATTCACAATAATACCTTGAAATTTATTCAGTTCATTCTATTTATTATACTATAATTATTCTTGCAATAAACATGAGAACTAATATTAAAACTATATATATATATATATATATATATATATATATATATATATATATATATATATATATATATATATATATATATATATATATATATATATATATATATATATATATATATATATATATAGAGAGAGAGAGAGAGAGAGAGAGAGAGCTCCTATGAACTTAAGTTCATAATGAATAGTGGTGCACCAACTTTTCTAACCACTCATCTTGCTTTGGGATCCGTGAAAGATATAAAAGCCACTTTGAGATTTGTGCATCACAAATCTCAAGGCAAGATGAGTGGATAAAAAAGTTGGTGCACCACTATTCATTATGAACTTAAGTTCATAGGAGCCTTGCTCTATATATATATATATATATATATATATATATATATATATATATATATATATATATATATATATATATATATATCATAAATTTTATTCAATTCATTGTATTTATTACACTATAATTATTCTTGCACTAACCATAAGAACTGATATATTATAAATTTTAACCATATTAGACTTATGTTAAATAAGATAAATATTTCACTTTAGATAGTAGATATTATACAATAAATATACAATTTTAATATATAAGATAATAATATCGTAACTTAAGATAATTTAATATTTAATTAAACATCTAACATCTAATCTAATACTATAATATATTGATATGTGCATCGATGTATAAAAAATTCGTGGAGAGGAATACTAATATAAATGTTAACATCTTGGTGTAGTCTAGAAATAACATATAAATTATCATAATATATGTTAGTAACTACCGCAATATACTTATCATAGTATTTGGATACGAGGTAATTCTAAGCATGCGAATTCTAAACGGTGTGGGAAGCTATTACATTTGCTCGGACCTTTGGATATGGAAAAGTAATTTTTGAAGAAGATGCATGCAAGAATTAGAGATATCCATAATGGGGTGGAGCAACACTCGATTTTTGGACACTTTCGGATAATATTCAACATGTTGCACATGACTCGAGGAATGAGATTTTCGGTAGTTAGTCAAATGGAGAATATAAAGGCTCATGTGTTGGTCCAAGAACTAAGGAAATTAATGATTTTGTAGCATTGCTCGAAGACCTCTTGTCATTTTACACAATGTTTTATAGTCGATAAGGAGCGTTAATCCGCATTCTTTGTCAGGCTTCTAGGTTTTCAGTTTAGTTTTGACATGTCTTAATTTTTTTCCTTGAAAAAATTAGTACAATATAATAATTAAATCCTAGCTAATAAAGTAATTTATGACATCTCCCATTCTAAACCTACTAATAATGCATTTAATATGAATTTAGTGAGAAAATGAGCCCATAATTAAAGCATTCATGTATATTCTCTTCTTGACTAATCAAATTCTCTTCATTATTTATGCACTAATTATTTCACGACTAATTTACTTCCATAAACATTCTACTTGGATCTCAAGAGTTGAATAAAATTATGCTATATATGGATGCTCAAATGCACAAAAGGAAACACTAAAAGAATCAAAAGGAAAAAGAAAGGAGTGAGAATTTTGACAAGAGAGTCACCTCGATTATAGTAACCGGGATACCTTGTAGTCAACAAGATTTTACAGCGATAATTGAGTGAGAAGATTGTATTGCCTTTCTTTGGAGGAAACGAACAGATCTGTGACCGATTTCACCTTCAATTTATGAAAAAAATATCAATCTATTAGTTATACAAGTTTGCAAATTCGTGGAGAGGAATACTAATATAAATGTTAACATCTTGGTGTAGTCTAGAAATAACATATAAATTATCATAATATATGTTAGTAACTACCGCAATATACTTATCATAGTATTTGGATACGAGGTAATTCTAAGCATGCGGAATTCTAAACGGTGTGGGAAGCTATTACATTTGCTCTGGACACTGGATATGGAAAAGTAATTTTTGAAGAAGATGCAGATGCAGTAATTAGAGATATCCATAATGGGGTGGAGCAACACTCGATTTTTGGACACTTTCTGGATAATATTCAGCGATGTTGCACATGACTCGAGGAATGAGATTTTCAGGTAGTTCGTCAAATGGAGAATATAAAGGCTCATGTGTTGGTCCGAAGAACTAAGGAAATTAATGATTTTGTAGCATTGCTCGAAGACCTACTGTCATTTTTACACAATGTTTTATAGTCTGATAAGGAGCAGCGTTAATCCGCATTCTTTTGCTGTGCTTCTAGGTTTTCAGTTTAGTTTTGACATGTCTTAATTTTTTTTCCTTGAAAAAATTAGTACAATATAATAATTAAATCCTAGCTAATAAAGTAATTTATGACATCTCCCATTCTAAACCTACTAATAATGCATTTAATATGAATTTAGTGAGAAAATGAGCCCATAATTAAAGCATTCATGTATATTCTCTTATCGACTAATCAAATTCTCTTCATTATTTATGCACTAATTATTTCACGACTAATTTACTTCCATAAACATTCTACTTGGATCTCAAGAGTTGAATAAAATTATGCTATATATGGATGCTCAAATGCACAAAAGGAAACACTAAAAGAATCAAAAGGAAAAAAAAGAAAGGAGTGAGAATTTTGACAGTAGAGTCAGTCCCTCGATTATAGTAACCAGGATACCTTGTAGTCAACAAGATTTTACAGGCGATAATTGAGTGAGAAGATTGTATTGCCTTTCTTTGGAGGAAACGAACAGATCTGTGACCGATTTCACCTTCAATTTATGAAAAAAAATATCAATCTATTAGTTATACAAGTTTGCAAATTCGTGGAGAGAAAAACTAATATAAATGTCAATAAATTCATGGCGAGTGAGTAGTGGCTGGGGGCTCTGTTTGAGTCATCTTCGTTGTTCTAAAAAAAGCTTATAGCGAGTGCAATGTTAGATAGCCTTCAAATATTTTAGTCTCATATCATTACTTAATATGCACCACGTGCAAAGCACGTGTTACATACTAGTATGTAGAAATAAAGATGGGGAAATCTCTCACTTCATTCTGTTGGATCTACGATGCAAGCGCGCAAGTACTACCGTTATTAATTTGCGTAAACACAGAATATGCCGTGGAATATATCAAATAAAAGGTAAACGATATAAAGCAATATAAATATCACAAACGCAACCAACCTAGGAACATATGAGAGGTTTTATAGTGGTTCGGATAAACAATCCTACATCCACTCTTTATTCTCGTGAACGGGCTTCCTCACTATGAAAATAGTTCACCTGAATTACAAATTTGATTCAGTAGGCTTACAAGACCGAAATGCTAGTTTCTCCCAAACTAGTCGTCTAAGCTAACTCTTTACAATGAGTAAGTCCTAGCCCTAGCTAGCTAGTCTCAACTCTCAATTCAACCAACTTGAGTACGTCGTAAAAGATATTCAAATAAATACAAAAGTAAATATCAAATAAGTTCATAATTGTAACAATCTTACAGCCTTTTAAATAAAACAAACTGTCATTTGAAAGATATAAGCGAAGCTTGATGAAGAACAGGGATGAAGATCAATCTAAAGGCAACTTTTCTCCATGTGGAACAATCCAGTGATGTTATATGCGGCAAGAGTTTGACGACGCTCAGGGAGATTGAAAATCACTTCTTGATATCTAAATTCAAAACCCTAGAACTGCCAAGACCGCTTCTAAGTTTTTCTTTCACAATTAGGTCAGGAAAGAGATGTGTGAAACATGGTGGAGGATAGAGAGAATATGAACCACGAACGGCTACGATTGAATCAAAAAAGAAAAAAAAACCAGCCGATTTTACCATCGATGGTTGTAGTCGACCATCAATGGTGTCAAGAGACCATCGATAGTCGATGAGCACCATCAATAATTTTGATGCCTCTGGACATCTGCACCATCAACGGACATTTGAACCATCGATGATCACCATGCACCATCTATGGTCAAAGGCCACCATCGACGGTCTTGGTGATGAAATTAGGTTTTGAGCTGATTTGTGCGTCGTTTCGCCTCGTGCATGTTCCATACCTATATTTACCTGTACTAAACTATCTCAAACCAATAGTAGTACCAAATGAGAGTTTATGATTAATCAAACAAGAAATATTGCACGGACAACATCCTAATACATTCAACCTTTTAATTTGTAATTGATTCAGTTTTGTGATAAAACATACTTACTTTTTAGTTCTCTTTTAAAAATTTATTTCTTAAATTTAGTACCGCTCATCAAATTTATGGAACGCATTTTTGCAAGGACCTAGCCCTTACTCTGCGAGTGCGAATATGAACATTGCAGTTGTTATTTTTGACCTAAGAACCTTAAAAAAAAAACACGCTTAAAACTAAGCAATATGATATACTGTAATATTGACTAAAAGGAAAATAAAGTCTTCCTAGGAGTCAGTATACATGGACATTTTTCTGATAGACGTAAGGATAACTCCTAAAGAAAGTACGGCATGCCGAGAAAAGTGAAGGCAATGTTGATCAACTGGTCGTTGAATCAACCATTTAATTGACTTTCTACCTATTAGCTAGGATTGCATAAAGATCAATTAATTAAACTGATATGTAGAGGGCGTAAACCGACAGGAAGACATCTGAATGCAAGTATGAAAATATTTATTCGTGATTTCATTTAGATTCTATATTTGAGAGACATGTATACATTGTAAAGTACTAATAACGTCTAAATTATGCATGATATTATTCAAATTTGGAAACACCCAGATTCATATATTAAATACCCAAATTCATCTACACTTTTGGACGGGTTAACAAAATAGAGTTGAACTCAATCCAAGTTCTAGATATCGATTGGGATTAGACAGAGTAGTAAGATTGGGTTAGTGTTGTTGAAGTAGAAAGAAGACATGATGGCATGAAACTTAATATATGAAAATAAAATAAATTATTGACAATGTTACATAAAACCAATGATAAACACTTTAAATTAGTGATTAGCTTAACTTTAAAAGTTCCTGTGACAAGTATACTTGCATACATGCTATTTAAAACTTATATTGAAAAAAAGATACTTTACCATTACCCATTTCAGTTGAGACCACATGAAATCGCTATTCGCTATTTTAGCAATTTACGCGTCAACGACTATTTAGAGAGTAGAGGCTACGCATGGACAAGGCTGGGTGCCCTATTACTCCTCTTAAAACTTTTTGAATGTGCATATTCAAAACTCGCTCTTTAAAGTCGTGCATGAATATGCGTGCAACAGCTGTCAAACCCTCATTCAGTCTTGTTTTCACAAAAATATTTGTTCGCATAAACCAAACCATTGCAAAGTTTTCAGCAACAGCCAGATGAGACGCTCGTGCACCGGAGCAAAAGACAACTCGGATCCCGGGAACAAGGCAGAGCCAAACAAGGGCGAGTAACAGTAACGTGAAGAGGATGACGTCACGCGTAACGCACGTGTGGTCCACGCATGTACCAGGGCTTGCTCCTGTTTATGGGAGAAACCCATGGGCAGTGTAGCACGCGCGGTGGAGGTGCAGGAACATGAGGGTAACGTGAAAACACATCCACAAACATGTGCTGACTACAAGGCTTTAACTTGGTTGGAAGTGACATTTTTAAACTTTTTATCCCTAGATTATGATCTACACCTTAGGCTAGTACTTGCATGTTATCACCTAATGCTATATGTGATTCTCCAATTTCATGCTTTTTAACTTTTAATGACTTCGGCATGTAATTAAGTTGCCTAATACTTAATTTAGCAGAGATCTCCCTTTCTAATTATCCTAAAGCGAGTATAACATAACTCATGCACACCAATTGATTTCAAGTAAGAAATTAAGACAATCACTCACATTAATTATTGTAACTAAGAAAATGAAACTTCACTACTTAATAAAGCATAAAGATGATCCAAATATCCACTTCCACTATATTTTGCAGCTCTCATTGTCAAATTTTAGGTAAAACTAAACGCATAGAGATATGACACAATACCAAACCTATTCCAACTTCACAAATAAATAGCATCTAAAAGTATGTATTAATTCGTAGGGGCACATGTTCTTAATGAATCGGTTATTGGTATATGTTTATTGAGATTGATCAGCCGAAACTCACACCATAAGTTCAAGAGTACTGTAGTTTGAGTGGCTCTTCTGTCTATTCATTTACGCAACTTGTAGTACAATATTGGCAACTTTTATATTAACTAGGTGGACATAATTATTTTTTATGTTGAGTTTGTTTTGTGATCAGAAAAATGAGAAAGTTGATTAAAAGAAATAAATTAAATTTAGGATAAAATATTATAAAGAAACTTTGAGTGTTTACATATATAATAATTGTTATGGTCCTGAACCCTATTTAATCCCTAATTTATGATTAGAAAGAAGAAATCCATGCATCAGGTAGATATACATTTTAACCTCTTTGTTTAAAGGCAATCTGGACTCGCCAGCCGAGTCAATTTGGACGAGTCGCTTTCTTTGCTTGGTCCAGCCATTCGAGTTGATCAGACGCCTTCAAGAACAACTTGAAGGGCAGTACTAGTCGGTCCTTCGGCCGACTAACTTCATGGACGACGCGAAAGGCAGTACTAGTCGACCTTTCAGCCAATTGTCTTCATGGATGACGCGAAAGGCGGTACTAGTCGACCTTTCAGCCAATTGTCTTTGTGGACGACGTGAAAGGCGGTACTAGTCGACCTTTCAGCCAATTGTCTTTGTGGATGACGCGAATGGCGGTGTGAGTCGTCCCCCTGGACACGCGACTCCTCCCACTCATCCAGAGTGGTTACTTCAACCTAAACGACAGTTGCATGAAGTTGGGTCCCAACAGTACGTCTATATCGCATTAAATGCGTTGTCAGCCCCTTAATTCCTCCATCTCTCACAGTAATTAAGGCACCTCAAACTAATTCGGCTGCGGACGTCGTCAATCCCATCTCATTAATGGTCAGGGAACATCACTAACTCTTAGATCAACTCTTAGCTTGACACCTGTAAAGACAAGCCGCCGTGGCTGACAACTAAAGACACTTACCCAGTCATTAGTCCACGCGTGGAGGAGGGATGCTGAGTCGTTTACCAGTTTTCTTACCAAATGAAAAGGCGAAAATACCCTTCAACCCTTCATATAAATAGCGAACTGTTCAATGGAACAAGTAAGTGATCTTTTCTCAGTTAATAATAGCTGCTCTGTTAATTTTTGTATTTCCTCACATATTGACTTGACCGTCGGAGGGACCACCGGAGATCTCAACTCCGTCCTTCCACAGATTTCTCCTCTGGCATAGGTAAACCCTCGGTTTGACAACATCACCGGATATTAGAGGAGAAGGCGGACTCCACTCAATCAACAACTAATCCAGCGGAGTTTAGTGACTGTGATTTCATACATCAACAACATTTATTTTAGACAATGATACAAAATAAAGAAAAGAAATGAACTTATGGGACTAAACAAATAGTAATCTCTAAAATAAATTGCATGAAAACACCACGAACTATCATTAGGTTTTTGCACGAAACTATTAAAAAAATTTCATAGAAACCACCTTTAAAATAAGGTCATTCTATAGGAACCACCTTTGATTTTTACTTTATACCTAAATCACCTTTAAAGAGTTTTTTTATTGCAGTCAACCACCTGGGCCCACTTTCTAGTTAATTTTTTTTGGAAATTGTTCACACCTAACCTACATTAAGGAGTAAAGGTTCTATCAGAACAATGCATAGAATTGAGTGATCGATCTATACCATTCATAGGTAGTTAGAGGGTTTAGTTTGGTAATTAATTATAGCTAGTCTAGCTATGTTGTAAATCACCCCACTCTTATAGGAGTGGTTCTGACCGGATTACTACTGTTCATTAAGAATCATCTTTCTAACATATTTGATATTCCACAACTAATAATTATAGCAAAACCAAAAATCTTGACTTAAAAGTGAGTCCAAGTGGTTCATTGCAACAAAAGACCATCTAAAGGTGGTTTATGTAAAAATTGATAATCAAATATGGTTTCTGTAGAATGATCCTATTTTAAAGGCGGTTTCTATGAAAATAAAAACCCTCACTTTAATTAGATACATCATTTTTTTTCACTAAACTGTCATCAACAGTAAAACGTCAGACTAATTAAGTTGCCACATGATACATATGTTACATATATTTTTATTTTCACATACTCCTCTCTTACCCTTTCCTTCCAAAATATTTACATATAGTTTTAGGCTTTTTAACGATATTGCTAGCTCTTTTAAGTTAATTCGCTTATAATGTATGATTTTTTTTCTAAAAAGAATGTTTGTGATACATTTTCATCTAATAAAAATTATTAATATAAATTGTTTCATGTAAAACAAACTTATCCAGTCAAGATCATGAAGAAGATTCAGAGTCTAAGCTCCCCCATCATAAGAGAGCACACCCGCTTGTCTAATAAAAATTATTAATATAAATTGCTTCATGTAAAACAAACTTAGCCAGTCAAGATCAGGAAGAATATTCAGAGTCTAAGCTCTCCCACCATAAGAGAGCACACCCGCTCATCTAATAAAAATTATTAATATAAATTGTTCCATGTAAAGCAAACTTAGCCAGTCAATATCAGGAAGAAGATTCAGAGTCTAAGCTATCCCACTGTAAGAGAGCACACCCGCTCAGGACCCATGTAAATAGCACGAGCGAAGCAAATATATATTCAGGACAAGAGTGGCATAGAGGGTCCAAGGACTAGACCTTAGTCCAAGGACCCAACACCCAACTGTTGGGCCTGTTGGATCTGAGATGCAGGCCTAGAAAGAGCGTGAATTGGATTGCTACCTTTTTTGCCAAAATACAAAATATGCAACAAAAAATATCAAATAAAAAAGATAAGCAATATAAAGCAAACTAACTATCACAAAAAATAATCAACCAAGAACACACTAGATTTTATAGTGACTTGGATAAATAATCCGAGATTTACTCTTCCTTCTCGCGAAGGGGCTTCCTCACTATGGCAAGAGATCACCTGAATCACAAACCCGATTTAGTAGGCTTACAAGACAAAAACCCTAGTTTCTCCTAAACTAGTCGTCCAACCTAACTTTTCACAATGAGTAACTCCTAGCTCTAGCTAGTCCCAACCCTCAATTCAACCGGCTTGAGTATGCTGTGAAAGAAGTTCAAAGTAAAACAAATCACAAACCAATTAAGCTCAGAATAAAGAATGATCTTACAGCCCTTTTGATGAAATAAATCGTTTTTCGAAGAATATAAGCGAAGTTTGATGAAGAACGGTGATGAAAATCAATCCAAGGGCAACTCTCCTCGCTGTGGAATGATCCGAAGATGTTGTGCGCGACGTGTAAGAGTTTCATAAGGCTCTAGGAAATCAAAATCTCTTCTTGATCTCTCAATAACAAAACCCTAGAACTCCTCATCTCCTCTCTCCCCCTCCTCCCCCAAGTTATTCTCTCACAATTAGGTAAGGAAAGGGATATCCCAAACATGGTAGAGATTGTAGATAATATAAACGATGAACGGCTATGACTTATCAGAAAAAACTGCATTAGCCGACTTTACCATCGATGGTTAAGAAGCCCATCGATGATATTCATGTCTCTGGACTTTTGCACCATCGATGGATCATAGTATCATCGATGGTCTTCATTCACCATCAATGGTCAATGACCTATCATCGATGGTAATGATGCTAAAATTAGCTTTTGAGCTGATTTTTGAATCGTTTCGCCTTGTACATGTCCCGTACCTATATTTACCTATATTACAAAATTTCAAACCAATATTATTAATACCAAATGAGAGTTTGTTATTACTCAACCAAGAGATATTATCTGGACAACGTTCTAACAGGGCCAACCGCGGAGGGTTAAAACATTGAAATTTACCAGGTATATATAGTATATATCATTTGTACATTATATACCCAAAAAAAAAATTTGCTGTTGGCCAAAATATGCAGCATGAAAATTGATATTTGCGTCGACGCCATCAAGATCGAAGGAAAAACAAATTGGAGAGTCAAACGCCGAACCGTTCGGCGAACGCAGCGCGGTCGTTCGCACCACGCATGCACAAATATCGACAAATTTCAAGAAACCTAACGTCCTCTTTACGCCTCTCAAATTAATTTATTTCAAAATTTAATCCACAACTACCCCAGTTAATCCAATCCCAATTTTTTTCAAAATTTAATCCACAACTACCCAAGTTAATCCAATCCCGATAAAAACACAACTCATAAAACACACCCCCATGCTTCACTCTCACACCAACACACGCTCTCACTCCCATAAGCTCTATTAAATTAAAACTTAAAGTAATTGAAAAAGGTTACTATATTATTTATTTCACAACTCATCTCTCCCTTACTCATCTTTCTCACTTGCAAGCAACAACAGCTTGCTACTGCCACACTTTGCCAGTTATGGGATCTTGTTCACTGCCATTTAATTAGTAGCAAAGAGATAGTTTTTAGTTATAATCGCTGGACGGTGTTCAAAATGCAATATTTTTTATTGTTAACATGATAGTTAATCAATGTCATTTAAAGGAGCATTTCCTTAATCATAATTTTTTTGTATTCAAAATGCACTAATTTCCCGACCAATAGTGTTCAACTGGACTTGTGATTCATTGCAAAATATAACTAGAATAAATATCTTTCAGATCAAGTTTCTCCCATAACAAATCTTTCAGATTAACTAGACTACACTGGTAGTTAATATTTAAGATAAAGGGTTGCGGAGAGACCCTCTTCACTATCGTCAAATTAAACTTATTACCCCTGTAGTTCTATTGTTGCACATAGACCCCCTTGAGTTAAACTCTATCTTAAAAATGGTAAAAAAAATTTCTCACTCAGGGAGTCAGGACTCTATCTAGCTAGACAGTAAACATACATGGTTCGCAAGTTCAATTTGACCATAATGCATGGGGATCTATCTGTAATTAGCCCTAATTAAGATAAATCATAATTATCCATAAAGTTTTAGATGATTACTATTTAGGAATTAGTGACATTAAGCTTGTTAATTATAAGATTTAGATCCTTACTAATACGAAATGTATTATGAGAAAATCACGCGGAATATATGCTTAGCTGTTGGATTTGAAATTAATGAATAACAACCGGAATATTATATATCAGGGGAGAACATTCAAATCCCCATAAAGAGGATCCCGTTTCATCCCCCTCCTCTCTCTCTCTCTCTCTCTAAAATAAACCCTAGCTACCCCTTGTTTACTCTTCAGTCTTAACCCTTGCCTAAACTCTCTCTCTCTCTCTCTCTCTCTCTCTCTACATCCACAATGAACACCATAAACTCCCACCAACATGCACTAAAGCGGCAGAGATTAACCAACGAGATCTCGCCCTTCTACATGACTTCCCTCATCCAACCTTCTCCTCCTCCGACCACCAAGAAATTGCTCGGCCTTTCGATGCCCGTCGATGCTGATGTGGCAGCCTCGGCCATCGTGCCATCAGTCACCGTCGTCCTCGAGGGCCGATCGATATGTCACCGGATACAACTGACGAGGCACGCCAGCTACCAGAGCCTGGCTGCTGCGCTCCACCGGATGTTTGTTGATGTGGACGGTAGAGATGAGGTGGTGGAGGAGGAGAAGGGGAAGAGTAAGATGGACGGTCTGGATTTGTCGAATGCTGTGCCCGGGTATATGGTTGCTTATGAGGATTTAGAGGATGATCTTCTTCTTGCCGGTGATCTCAAGTGGAAGTAAGCAATTTTTAGATTTGCAACACTTTATTGTTACGAATTATATACATAAATATGGATTGCTACTTAAAAAAAAAAGGTACCACTTTTTTGTAACAGTCCTTAATTGTTTAATAGAAGGTTGATAGAGTGTAAAGTAGGAATTAGTGTAATTCATGGAGATAGTAAATACTAATTTTGGATGAATTTCAATTCTCCATCATTGTCCATTAATTAATAATTCAAAGTCATTAATTAATCAATGATTTGTAATAAACAGCAGTGGTTCCTCCACTACTTTTGAAATCCCATAAATACCGTTGAACTTTCATGAACAAGTCATGAAAATTTATCCTTAAATTGTGATTAATTTAATTACATTTTTACCTGTTATAATTAGCTCTTTTTTTCTTCAAAATGAACTGACAGCTTATATCCATGGTTAATTGGTATACTTATATACATTGATATAGTAATTTGACATTATATTTTTAGTGAGTTGATATTAGATAATTGGCAGGTGGTCGTGAAACTTTCTCTTCAACAATTTTGTCATATATAATTTATTCATGAATACCGACCTCTCTTAACTCAAAAGAAAACAATTCTTTCATGAGCTTCATAATATTGACAAAGTTCTTGAAATTGATTGTGAATTGGCTGTGAATTTTTCTGAATTATGGCATCAATTTCCTTGTCAAGAAAATAATGAATATAAGAGAAGCTTTTATTATAATCTTAAAAGGTCAATTCACAAATTTCAAGTTTTCTAGAGACGACAAAACATTTAGAAGAAAGAAAATTGATGGTAGGTTCCGTATGAAAGATGCATTTTGATTGTGAATCGTTCATGAAATTTGCATTTGTTACGGAAAATTATACTCCAAATAGACCTACATATCAAGACAATTTTTTTGTCACTGGATACAAATCAATTATTTCTTCGCACCAACCATATATTATTGCATATCAAGTAGACTGATAATCAAAGGCTGTTTGTTCCTTTTGTGAAATATTTTCTCACCAAATAAAATGTTATTTATTTTCCGATTGAATAAAGTATGTGTATGGATTATTTCTTTATTTTTCATCAAAAATAAGTCGCTCAAATTTTATATTGTATTAACTGTCTTAATTTCTTTTTCTTTACAGGGATTTCGTTCGTGTGGTTAAGAGGATTAGGATAATCCCGGCAAAAGCAAGTAGGAGAAAACACTGTAGAGCGAATAAATGTGATTGAGATATTACTGTAACTGACTGTACTGCGTATTTCTTTTCTATCATTTCTCCCTTCAATTTAATTAAATGTCATCTCTAATTAAAGGATGATTTATGTAGAAAGCTATGTGCATTAGACTGAGCTTGAACGGTCGGTATAAAGGTTGTCTTTTGAATGAAAAGGATCTATGAGTTGCTCCAACTGGGAAAAGCATGCGTACCAAATTGTTCCCTTTTTCCTATGTTTTTCTGGCAAAACTTCTGTAGAGTTGTCTACATCTGTGATGTATTGATTAAATATGACTTGTATTCTTATTGTTTGGAGTCATTAAAGGATCCCTAACATTACATTCGTCATCAGTCTAGGTCCTTTGTACAAAATTTCATGAAATCTTTCTGACTTCGCGATGACGTAGCACTGTCAAGTTACTGCCAAGTCAGCAAAAAATTAGCGAAATTCCAAGTTCAATACAAACTTAGAGTTTTACTAATTTTCATGTTAGGGATCCTCATTGATGACTTGAAAACATTAAGAATGAAAACAATATTTAGCCAATAAATCAGAAACCTCCATTAAACTTTTGTATTTTATTTTATTTTAGAAATGAATAATGTATTTCCTATTGAGATCTAGCTTAAGATCTCGCATCCATCGACAATAACCCATATAGACGTGAATTAGCATGAAGTTGAGTTAGATTTAAGATACAGTCCGGAAATATATGAGTAACATGTAGACAGTTCTCTTTGAGGTTTCAAACATGTACCTTCATTTCTAACTTTTATTTCTATCTTCACTCTCTTTCCATGTTTGGAAGTGAATCTGGTGAGGTTCGAAAACTTCCATCTCTTTTGTTAATCAGAAAAATCCTCCTATAATATATATATATATATATATATATATATATATATATATATATATATATATATATATATATATATATATGGTAAAATGGACCTAAGGTGGCTCCTTAGGTGCCCCCTAAAGATGCACAATCTCAGCCGTCCGTTTACATATTCACAAATTAATCTCAGCCCTCCATTCAAAACCCTATCCCCAAAATCCTCCCCCTTTTCATGTCAGACTAAATTTCAACACCCCCTCCCCCTCCTCTCCTCAGCCCAAGTCCGATCTCGCGCGCCTCCGCCTCGCCACGTCTCCACCTCGCTGCCGCCTCTGCCTCCGCATCGTCATCCCTCACTCGCCTCCGCCTCGCCACGTCTCCACCTCGCTGCCGCCTCTGCCTCCGCATCGTCATCCCTCACTCGCCTCCGCCTCGCCACGTCTCCACCTCGCTGCCGCCTCTGCCTCCGCATCGTCATCCCTCACTCGCCTCCGCCTCGCCACGTCTCCACCTCGCTGCCGCCTCTGCCTCCGCATCGTCATCCCTCACTCGCCTCCGCCTCGCCACGTCTCCACCTCGCTGCCGCCTCTGCCTCCGCATCGTCATCCCTCACTCGCCTCCGCCTCGCCACGTCTCCACCTCGCTGCCGCCTCTGCCTCCGCATCGTCATCCCTCACTCGCCTCCGCCTCGCCACGTCTCCACCTCGCTGCCGCCTCTGCCTCCGCATCGTCATCCCTCACTCGCCTCCGCCTCGCCACGTCTCCACCTCGCTGCCGCCTCTGCCTCCGCATCGTCATCCCTCACTCGCCTCCGCCTCGCCACGTCTCCACCTCGCTGCCGCCTCTGCCTCCGCATCGTCATCCCTCACTCGCCTCCGCCTCGCCACGTCTCCACCTCGCTGCCGCCTCTGCCTCCGCATCGTCATCCCTCACTCGCCTCCGCCTCGCCGCGCCTCCATCCTCGTAGTCCATCGCTCACCTATATATGGCGTAGTTCATCGGCAGCCATGAACTTCCTCCACAGAATCTCAGGTACTCCCTCTCTCAGACATCGACGAGATATCTACTCCTCCAAATCCTTCAACTCTCAGCTCGAGCTCATTCATGGTGATCTCCCTTAAAAACCTAGATCTCCTTCAGATCTCCACCAAATCCGAAACCCTAGAACTCCGCCATGTCGAACTCCAACACAGTCCCCCTCCACGCCTCCTCCCAGTCCGACATCGACGAGATCGAAACCCTAATCCACTCTGGCCCCACCTCCGTCCTCCCCGCCCCAAAATTACCAGAGTGCCTCTCCCCGCCCCAAAATTACCAAAGGCCCCTCCATTAAACTTTTGTATTTTATTTTATTTTAGAAATGAATAATGTATTTCCTATTGAGATCTAGCTTAAGATCTCGCATCCATCGACAATAACCCATATAGACGTGAATTAGCATGAAGTTGAGTTAGATTTAAGATACAGTCCGGAAATATATGAGTAACATGTAGACAGTTCTCTTTGAGGTTTCAAACATGTACCTTCATTTCTAACTTTTATTTCTATCTTCACTCTCTTTCCATGTTTGGAAGTGAATCTGGTGAGGTTCGAAAACTTCCATCTCTTTTGTTAATCAGAAAAATCCTCCTATAATATATATATATATATATATATATATATATATATATATATATATATATATATATATATATATATATATATATATATGGTAAAATGGACCTAAGGTGGCTCCTTAGGTGCCCCCTAAGGATGCACAATCTCAGCCGTCCGTTTACATATTCACAGATTAATCTCAGCCCTCCATTCAAAAACCCTATCCCCCCAAAATCCTCCCCCTTTTTCATGTCAGACTACATTTCAGCACCCCCTCCCCCTCCTCTCCTCTGCCCAAGCCCAATCTCGCGCGCCTCCGCCTCGCCGCGCCTCCATCCTCGTAGTCCATCGCTCACCTATATATGGCGTAGTTCATCGGCAGCCATGAACTTCCTCCACAGAATCTCAGGTACTCTCTCTCTCTATATATATATATATATATATATATATATATATATATATATATATATATATATATATATATATATATATATATATATATATATATGGTAAAATGGACCTAAGGTGGCTCCTTAGGTGCCCCCTAAAGATGCACAATCTCAGCCGTCCGTTTACATATTCACAAATTAATCTCAGCCCTCCATTCAAAACCCTATCCCCCAAAATCCTCCCCTTTTTCATGTCAGACTAAATTTCAACACCCCTCCCTCCTCTCCTCAGCCCAAGTCCGATCTCGCGCGCCTCCGCCTCGCCGCGCCTCCATCCTCGTAGTCCATCGCTCACCTATATATGGCGTAGTTCATCGGCAGCCATGAACTTCCTCCACAGAATCTCAGGTACTCCTCTCTCAGACATCGACGAGATATCTACTCCTCCAAATCCTTCAACTCTCAGCTCGAGCTCATTCATGGTGATCTCCCCTTAAAAACCTAGATCTCCTTCAGATCTCCACCAAATCCGAAACCCTAGAACTCCGCCATGTCGAACTCCAACACAGTCCCCCTCCACGCCTCCTCCCAGTCCGACATCGACGAGATATCTACTCCTCCAAATCCTTCAACTCTCAGCTCGAGCTCATTCATGGTGATCTCCCCTTAAAACCCTAGATCTCCTTCAGATCTCCACCAAATCCGAAACCCTAGAACTCCGCCATGTCGAACTCCAACACAGTCCCCCTCCACGCCTCCTCCCAGTCCGACATCGACGAGATCGAAACCCTAATCCACTCTGGCCCCACCTCCGTCCTCCCCGCCCAAAATTACCAAAGGCCCCTGCCTCCGCATCGTCATCCCTCACTCGCCTCCGCCTCGCCGCGCCTCCATCCTCGTAGTCCATCGCTCACCTATATATGGCGTAGTTCATCGGCAGCCATGAACTTCCTCCACAGAATCTCAGGTACTCCCTCTCTCAGACATCGACGAGATATCTACTCCTCCAAATCCTTCAACTCTCAGCTCGAGCTCATTCATGGTGATCTCCCCTTAAAAAAAACCCTAGATCTCCTTCAGATCTCCACCAAATCCGAAACCCTAGAACTCCGCCATGTCGAACTCCAACACAGTCCCCCCTCCACGCCTCCTCCCAGTCCGACATCGACGAGATCGAAACCCTAATCCACTCTGGCCCCACCTCCGTCCTCCCCGCCCAAAATTACCAGAGTGCCTCTCCCCCGCCCCAAAATTACCAAAAGGCCCCTCCTGCCTCCGCCCCGTTCGTCGACTCCAACCTCCCTCCTCCTTCAAGTTATCGCATGTTGATAGGTGAAAAGATGAATAAATAGGTAGATAAACCATCCAATTTAATCTTGATGTTTTAGCGTGCAATGGGTCATCTAAGTTGTGTTTGTATATTCATTCTTTTGCTGAGAAATTTGAAATCATTGTAGAATGATAACTGATAAGCTTCGGTGGCGTATCAAAATATGAAGCAAAGTTGATGTTTACTATTTTGGAACAAGCTATAATATGTAGAGCACTCCCCTCAAAATAAATAAATAAATAAATAAATAATGTGCTTCATACATCAGACACTGTATGTATCTCCATACATGCCGGACATGTACTAACTTATAACTAATTAACCATTTTTGGAAATTCACACCCCCAAATCTACAACATTTTTGGGAAGAATTTGGGGTATTTTAACTGGATGGGGTAGGATTGGAGGGTAAATTGACAAATATCTACATTTGAATATGGTTGATTTGAACTTATATGAGTAAAAAGATCCTTTTTTTGTTGATTTTGTATGTGATTTGTAAATTTTGAGGGTTTTTTGATTTAGGAATTTCTTGCTGAGAGATGTGTATGATGATATGATGCTGGATGGGGTTCAGCCGCTGAGGGACACATTTCATTTGCTTATTGTTGGGACGATGAAGGGGAGCAGGTTGCAGGATGCCTTCTTCTTTAGGGATGAGATGAAAGCTAATGGATTGCCCCCTGATGTAAAGCTCCGCCGACCTCCACTCCTCCTCCAACCTCGACCACAATTACTCGTAGTCATAGCGTCCAAGTCATGGCTTCGAACAAATTGAAGGGGTCGACAACTAGGATTTAGAAATAAGTTTATGAGTTTCATAGGGAGTAATTGGACGTTGGGGAAATTAGAGCATCATGAACTTGTGCCAGTTGCCGCGCTTCAACAAGAACCGTATGTGTTTCATGCATTTCTATTGTAATTTTTATTTTTTTTTTCTCAAAGTCATTTTCAATATCATAAATTTTTTTTACTAAATGCAGAACCTTAGATTGCGGGATCTTTATGATTGAATTCATTAACCGCATTCTTGAAAAGCGATCGATAACAATCACACAAGCAGATTGTACAAAGTACAAAGCAAAGTTTTGTGCAGCTCTCTTGTATGCACGTGATTCACCATATTTGTGACGATTGTAAAAACACAGTTCGGACTATGTAATTCACATGTTTTTGGAAGTTTTATTTTGCACTTTTTTGGTGTCATAATTCATTCAGATGATATATCTCTTTTTGTGTACATATGAAGAAGCAGTTGAATTGTAGCTCGATAACAATTCTCTCCTGGTTTTGTAACCCAATTTAGTTAATTGTGGTGAATTTGATATTGCTGGTGCTATGATGATTGTGATGAAATTTGCAGAAAAAAATTATAACTCCTTATTCATATTTTGTACCCAGTTATCACTGTTTTATAGCTCATAGTTCTGGACAAAAAATTTTGTAAATCCTTATTCAGTTTTTATAACTCTTTAGTCCAGTTTTGTACCCGGTTATTGAAGTTTTATAGCTCATAGTTCTGGACAAAATAATTTGTAACTCATTCAGTTTTTGTAACTCCTTATTCGGTTATTAAAGTTTTATAGCTTATAAAAATTTTGTAACTCGCTATTCATGTTTTGTAACTCTTTAGTCGGTTTGTACCCAATTATTGAAGTTTTATAGCTCACAGTTCTGGACAAAAAATTTTGTAACTCCTTATTCAGTTTTTGTAACTTCTTAGTCCAGTTTTGTACCCAATTATTGAAGTTTTATAGCTCATAGTTCTGGACAAAATATTTTGTAACTCCTTATTTATATTTTGTAACTCTTTAATCTAGTTTTGTATCCAGTTATTGAAGTTTTATAGCTTATAAAAATTTTGTAACTCCTTATTCATGTTTTGTAACTCTTTAGTCTAGTTTTGTACCCAGTTATCGCTGTTTTATAGCTCACAGTTCTGGACAAAAAAATTTATAACTCCTTATTCAGTTTTGTAACTTCTTAGTCGGTTTTGTACCCAATTATTAAAGTTTTATAGCTCATAGTTCTAGACAAAATATTTTGTAACTCCTTATTCATATTTTGTAACTCTTTAATTTAGTTTTATACCTAGTTATTGAAGTTTTATAGCTTATAAAAATTTTGTAACTCCTTATTCATGTTTTGTAACTCTTTATTTCAGCTTTGTACCCAATTATTAAAGTTTTATAGCTCACAGTTACGGACAAAAAATTATAACTCCTTATTCAGTTATTAAAGTTTTATAGCTTATAAAAATTTTGTAACTCCTTATTAGGTTTTGTAACTCCTTATTCAGTTATTAAAGTTTTATAGCTCACAGCTCGACAAAAATTTTGTAACTCCTTATTAGGTTTTATAACTCTTTAGTCGGTTTTGTACCCAATTATTGAAGTTTTATAGCTCACAGTTACGGACAAAATAATTTGTAACTCATTCAGTTTTGTAACTCCTTATTCAGTTATTAAAGTTTTATAGCTTATAAAAATTTTGTAACTCCTTATTCAGTTATTAAAGTTTTATAGCTTATAAAAATTTTGTAAATCCTTATTCAGTTATTAAAGTTTTATAGCTCATAGTTACGGACAAAATATTTTGTAACTCCTTATTAGGTTATTAAAGTTTTATAGCTCACAGTTACGGACAAAAAATTATAACTCCTTATTAGGTTATTAAAGTTTTATAGCTCATAGTTCTAGACAAAATATTTTGTAACTCCTTATTCATATTTTGTAACTCTTTAATTTAGTTTTATACCTAGTTATTGAAGTTTTATAGCTTATAAAAATTTTGTAACTCCTTATTCATGTTTTGTAACTCTTTATTTCAGTTTTGTACCCAGTTATCTCGTTTTATAGCTCAGTTAAGGAAAAAATTTAACACAATAAAAAATATTATATTTTAAAGCTAATATCAGGGGCTCATTCAGAATAAACTACCAAGACAAAAGCATCTCCATTAAGGCTCTTTATAAATATAACAGAAATTCAAATTACTAATATATGCAACCATCACATTATTCAAAAGAGGTACGATCTTAGAAAACCTATTCTAAAATTTATACAATTAAACCTAATAATAATTTACCAATATACAGACACGCTATTGCATCTTTAAGGTAAATATAACTACCATTTATAATAGAGTTGAGCTATGGTTCTATGATTGCAAAGGCTACAACAAGAAGGTGGACAAAGATGCTAATAATGAGTGTATAAATGATAAATATTGTAGAATCACCGACGACGTAGTACCAATGTTAAGTAATATCCCTTCTTCATGAAATAAATATATCAAAATTAACTATTAACATTATAATCTAAAGCAAATTGATAATAAAAAATACAGGTATTTAATTCAAATCCTCATGGAAAATGACACAGACAGAGCAAATGTAATACTATTGACGCAGCAGAAACTCTTATTTGATGCACATCAGAAGAATTCATTGCAGAGAAAAAAGAGGCAACTCCTAACCTTATTTAAGTAATAAATTAAAAACACAAGAAATTTCATATATATAAATTTAATATTTGTTCTCATTAAAATAGAAAAAAAATCAAAGTCCGTATTTTTAGAAGTTTGTATTGAACATCGGAAATACATTCAACTTCTTTGTGAAGTTAGACGAGAAGATATAAGATGAATGAGCTCATGGAAAGATAGCAATATAAGAAATTCAGCTCCAGCCTGATATCACAATCGATGTAGACGATGAACACACTACTCTAGACTTGCCCAGGAAAAAGATAAAGATGAAAAATGATTGATCTTGGCTCAATAAAAAAAAATAAAACAAAAGGACTAAAAGACAATATTTTAGAATTATTATAAAATAATTTAATTTTTGAGTAAAATTAGGTATCTTTATAAGAGATTTTCATAAACTTTTTTAGTACTTTTATATGCTTATGTGTATGCTTTTATCATATAAAAGTGTACTAGAGTTATCATTAATCTTTAGTTTATGATTTTGTTTATAAACTCTTTTTGTCATTTTAGCCCACTTTAAATCAATCATCTTGGTTTGTTGGTTTTATTATTCATCTTCCTTTTATAATGCTATTTTATCAATTGTTTTTACTTTTGCAGCGTTATACTTTCCCAGTCAAGCTTGGTTTCATGTCGGTCTAAATAACATGAAAATTTAAATTGGCTTCAGATTATATTTATTTCACGACAATTCAATTATCAACATGAAAATTTAAATTGGGTGTAGCTTATTCAAACAAACATCAAAGAAAATAAATAATCACAATGCTAAAGTTTAGAGACATAAGTGAGCAAAACTATCAAAATGTAACCGAGGAACAAATTTTAGTAAGCAAATAAACCAAAATAATTAATCATGATATTTTAACCACGTGCATAAAATCTAATATATATATATATATATATATATATATATATATATATATATATATATATATATATATATATATATATATATATATATATATATATATATATATATATATATATATATATATATATATATATATATATATATATATATATATATATATATATATATATATATATATATATATATAGAAGCGATGTTGTGAGATGGTTTGCTTAACATGAGATGGCTATTCTACACCGTTAGATTTAAATTAATGGTTAGATTTAAACTAATAGGTTAATTAATAAACTAATGGTTAATTAATTAAAGATACGTGACCTTCACATTTATTTGATTTCCCTACCAAATCTTATCTAACCCTAACCCGAACCCACTAACCCTAACCCTAACCCGAACCCGAACCCGAACCTGAACCTGAACCCTAACCCTAACCCGAGCCTAAACCCACTAACCTGAGCCCTAACCCGAACCCGAACTCGAACCCGAACCCACTAACCCTAACCCGAACCTGACCCCGAACCCTAACCCTAACCCGAACCCAAGCCCTAACCCGAACCCTAACCGAACCCTAACCCTAACCCGAACCCAAGCCCTAACCCGAACCCTAACCGAACCCTAACCCTAACCCTAACTCTAAGTCGAACCCAAATAAGAAAGAGAGGAGGCAGAAGGGAGGATATGAGAAATCTTAGAGAAGATTTGACAGTGAAATCAAATAAATGTGGGGGCTGTAGGCATCAAAAATTGCTGATGAACCCCAAATACAATTTAATCAGAAGAAGATTGAAGAACGACATCATCAAAGTCTAAGGAAGTCAACCGCAATGGCAAGACGATCAAAACCGCTCTCGCCATCGCCGAGACACCAAAAGTGCTTGGCGTTCTTCCGGTGTTTTATTATCGCTATGGGTCCCATTTGACCTCTTCAACACGTGGAAGCGTTCAGCTACATTAGTGGGCCGTTACACGCTCAAGAAACGCCCACTAAACACATTTATAGGGCATCAAACGTGCCTAAAAAGATGGGGAGAGCGGTTACAATAGCCAGGACACGACTTTTTGGCGAGGCGATCAAAGCTGTCTCGCCATCGCCGAGACACCAAAAGTGCTTGAGGCGTTCTTCCAGGTGTTTTATTATCAGTTATGGGTCCCATTTGACCTCTTCAACACGTGGAAGCGTTCAGCTACATTAGTGGGCCGTTACACGCTGAAGAAACGCCCACTAAACACATTTATAGGGCATCAAACGTGCCTAAAAAGATGGGGAGAGCGGTTACAATAGCCAGGACACGACTTTTTTGGCCGAGACAGTCCAAACTGTCTCGCCTATTGCCGAGACAGTTGTGGTGCGCGATACCAAAAAGGTTCGCGCTTTGGCGAGACAGTTTGGTGCGCGACACTAAAAACTGTCGCGCCCACTGTGCAGTCTTAGCTGGTCATAACTCACGTTCTTTTCAACAGTTACATTTCCTGTAGCCTATAAATACCCCTTTTAACACGTGTTATGGGGAGGGGGGGTCATTTTGACAGAGGGGAGAAGATCTATCTTATAGAGAGGAGTCCTTTGGTGAATTTCAAACACCAAAAAGAGAATTCCTCATCAAATCAAGAACGTTCTTGAAGCTTCCTTCGGAGATCCCTCGAGATTAAGCCTTGTCTGATTCTTGGGAAGAGTAGATATCTTACTTGGCTAAGATATTTGCTTAAGTTATTATTTCCTTCGCGAAACATAAACTCAACCCCGTCAACTCGATGATCATTGCTCGGTGGTCCACGGACGACGCGTCCCCGGCACAGGCAAATATCCCACGCAAGCAGGAGCTCGCTACGTAGTGACTTCTGTGTGTGTTTTGTAAGAGAGTGAGATAATTTTCTTCGTAATAGAGAGAGTTACACGTGTAATCTTTCACTTGTTTTCATTTTTTGAAATGTTTTGGGAATGGAAATGACAAGGAAGCCCACTTTCTGCGGAAACGCGCTAGCGACCACAGTGGGAGCCAATAGTCTCAACGTTGAGGCTATTGTGTCGCAGCCAAGCAGCGCTCAAGATGAGTTGATGATCGATGGCTTGGATTACGTGTTCGATCAAGCCAAGTTCGAGGAATATCTCTCCTCGTCTTCATCAAGATCCTCTTCCCCCAAGTGCAGCAGGATCTTATCTCCAAGGAAAACTCAACGTGAAGACTTCCCTCCAATTGTTGCTGAGGCTTCACCTCACAACATTGTTTCGGCGTCCCCCAAAGCCGAAGGCTCTGCACACCAAAGTGCAACAACTCTGACGAAGAGAGCTCGTCAGAGACAGCGCCAAAAGAAGGCCCGTCGATTTGCAAAGGCTTTGAAATCAATGGATAGAGTATGCTACAACGCTGACTTGCAAACGAGAAGACGTCAAGCAATTGAGTTATCTCAACAGCAAGTCATCAACCCCTCTGCTAAGGAGGAATGGGTTCTCATCAAGAGGATGCATTTGACAAAAAAGAGTGCGCCCAAAAGCATCGTACACGTGCCACTCATGCGCGTGCTATTATATGCAAGGCGCAAGAATTGAAATTATCTAAGGAGCCAAATCAAAGCCACAAAGTTTGGATCCCAAAATTCACACGAATGGGCCCAATGCTCGCCAGCCGAGACAGCCAAAGAAGGCCCGCCGATTTGCAAAGGCTTTGAAATCAATGGATAGAGTATGCTACAACGCCGACTTGCAAACGAAGACGCCAAGCAATTGAGTTATCTCAACAAAGAAGTCATCAACCCCTCGCTAAGGAGGAATGGGTTCTCATCAAGAGGATGCATTTGACAAAAGAGTCGCCCAAAAGCATCATTACCGTGCCACTCATGCGCGTGCTATTATATGCAAGGCGCAAGAATTGAAATTATCTAAGGAGCCAAATCAAAGCCACAAAGTTTGGATCCCAAAATTCACACGAATGGGCCCAATGCTCGCCAGCCGAGACAGCCAAAGAAGGCCCGCCGATTTGCAAAGGCTTTGAAATCAATGGATAGAGTATGCTACAACGCCGACTTGCAAACGAAGACGCCAAGCAATTGAGTTATCTCAACAAAGAAGTCATCAACCCCTCGCTAAGGAGGAATGGGTTCTCATCAAGAGGATGCATTTGACAAAAAGAGTCGCCCAAAAGCATCATTACCGTGCCACTCATGCGCGTGCTATTATATGCAAGGCGCAAGAATTGAAATTATCTAAGGAGCCAAATCAAAGCCACAAAGTTTGGATCCCAAAATTCACACGAATGGGCCCAATGCTCGCCAGCCGAGACAGCCAAAGAAGGCCCGCCGATTTGCAAAGGCTTTGAAATCAATGGATAGAGTATGCTACAACGCCGACTTGCAAACGAAGACGCCAAGCAATTGAGTTATCTCAACGACAAGTCATCAACCCCTCGCTAAGGAGGAATGGGTTCTCATCAAGAGGATGCATTTGACAAAAAGAGTCGCCCAAAAGCATCATTACCGTGCCACTCATGCGCGTGCTATTATATGCAAGGCGCAAGAATTGAAATTATCTAAGGAGCCAAATCAAAGCCACAAAGTTTGGATCCCAAAATTCACACGAATGGGCCCAATGCTCGCCAGCCGAGACAGCCAAAGAAGGCCCGCCGATTTGCAAAGGCTTTGAAATCAATGGATAGAGTATGCTACAACGCCGACTTGCAAACGAAGACGCCAAGCAATTGAGTTATCTCAACGACAAGTCATCAACCCCTCGCTAAGGAGGAATGGGTTCTCATCAAGAGGATGCATTTGACAAAAAGAGTGCCCAAAAGCATCATTACCGTGCCACTCATGCGCGTGCTATTATATGCAAGGCGCAAGAATTGAAATTATCTAAGGAGCCAAATCAAAGCCACAAAGTTTGGATCCCAAAATTCACACGAATGGGCCCAATGCTCGCCAGCCGAGACAGCCAAAGAAGGCCCGCCGATTTGCAAAGGCTTTGAAATCAATGGATAGAGTATGCTACAACGCTGACTTGCAAACGAGAAGACGTCAAGCAATTGAGTTATCTCAACAGCAAGTCATCAACCCCTCTGCTAAGGAGGAATGGGTTCTCATCAAGAGGATGCATTTGACAAAAAAGAGTGCGCCCAAAAGCATCGTACACGTGCCACTCATGCGCGTGCTATTATATGCAAGGCGCAAGAATTGAAATTATCTAAGGAGCCAAATCAAAGCCACAAAGTTTGGATCCCAAAATTCACACGAGAATGGGCCCAATGCTCTGCCAGCAGTCGAGACAGTCAAAAACTATCGCGCCAACCATAGATAAATTAAATCGCTCGGCCAACGCTACGACAACCCTAATCGTCAGGGCTACCGCGAGACAGCTTTAAACTATTCGCCAGCTATGAGACGCTCAAGCCGTCGCGAAGAGATGTCAGCCAAGACACTTCCAACTGTCTCGGCCAAGGGGGTTCTCTTCCGCTCCATCCATCCACTTCTCTTATTGTTGAAACAACGACAAATCCCGAGAAGCCGTCTAAGCTCACAACTTCGATGCTTAATCGCCTCGGTCCACAGCCCGAAAACCAAGGCAAAGCACCGGTGAAAGAACGTCTAGGTCACATGGTCCGTACACAACAACAGACTGGGGGTTGTGTCCAGACTCAGGCTAGTCTCGAGCAAGCTGAGACATCTCAGGCCCCAAGAATTCCAATCGCATTTCGTCTGAGCATCCCGCAGGGGGTCCGCGAGTTTGTTGAAAGGAAGAAATTGAAGCGCGTGACTCGCAAAGTCACAAAAGATGACCAGACACTTGTGGTTCATATAAAGACGACTTCAGATGATGAAGTCAAATGTTTAAAGGTGTCTCACCGGCCAAATGGTCAACGCCCCCAAAAGAAGACGTGTCCTCTAGTTAAAGGCAACGATACACTTGCGGGTGGAAGTGCAATCCATGACGGACCACACCAACCGCCTCATCAGGCTAGGGGTGGCAATACACAAAAGAGGACAATTAATAATATAGATTGTTCTTGCTCGTGTGCATAGCTAATTAAGACATTACTATCAGGATGTGCTTGCTCTGAGTCGAAGGCTCGTCCACAAAGAGCTTCGGTATTCGAGAGACTTTCCCTGCCAGCAAAGGAAGAATCAAAGCCAAGGCCAAGACGCTTCCGAAGAAGAAGATCTGCTATTCAACATGACAAATTCCTCGAAGTTACCATCAACATGGTAAATAAAGGAAAAAGAGAGGCAGCGACGGATACGGATCCTGACTTCACTCCTGGCGGAAAAGTCGGCACTCGGATTTCCCAAAGGATGTCTCGGCTACAATTACATGCTATAAAATGCAGAGACTATAGAAGGATGCATGAGGGAGATTCATTTGAAGATGAGACCTCCAACGCATGCTCAGCCCTGGCATCAGATGACACAATGTCAAGCATGGGACAAGCTAGAAAAGCTTATACCATTACTCCTGAGACCCTGGCTCAAATGTTGCAAGAAGTCTTGGCTCAGCAGAGAGAAGAGCTTAAGGCCGAGATGAAAATAGAGATGGAGCTAGCCATGCAACAGATGAGGGAGTTGCAAAGCCAGAAAGCTCCACAGCTCGAGTCCAGTCAACAAGGCGGATCCAGTCACCGTGTCGCCCACGATATAGAAGACAGCGATACGGAAGTGGATGAACACATCCTTGCTGATCAACCTCCAAAGAAAGCTACATCAGGCGCTCAAAGTGGAGATGGCCCAACCCCTCCTACTGGGAGTAATCTGACTAATCATCCGAAGCAAGGTGAGGATGAAAGCAAAAAATTAAAGGAGCTTGAAGGCAAGATCAATGCTCTAATGTCCGCTCAGAAAGTCAAGAAGACCGGCATTCCGTGTCCATATCCGAGAGAGTGGGACTCAATCCCGTACCCATCGAAGTTTAATCTGATTAACTTCACACCATTTGATGGAAGGGGTTTACCCACGCAACACTTGATCTACTTCAAGTCTCACTTGGGGGTGATATCGGGAAATAAGCCTTTGATGGTTCGGTCATTCGTAGGTACCCTTCGCGGGGCCGCCTTTGATTGGTAATGAAGACTCAAGGCTGAGAGCGTCAACTGCTGGAATGACATGGAAAGCTTGTTCCTCAGCAACTTCTTCGACGACGACACCGAACTCTCGATCGGAACCCTTATAGATGTAAAGCAGAAGAGCAGAGGGACGATTGACTGTTTCGTCAAACGCTTTCACAATAAGGCCATAAATTGCAAAGATCCAATCACCGAGGAGTTCATATTGCAGACGTGCCACAATAATCTTTTCATTGATCTGCTAAAAGTCATGGGGGTTGTCCCACCAACTACATGGAAAGATTTGAAAATACGAGGACAACAAGCCGAACGTTTTCTCAGAAGGAAGAAAACTGAAAGAGGCAAATGACGGTTGACCCCTCGGAAGTAAATTTTGCCTCTAGCAATAGGGGAAAGGCACCTGTGACTGCTATTGACGTAAGTCAAACATCACAACAACGGCCGTGCCAAAAAGCTTCTAAATCAGAATTCCACGGGACATACTCCTTCAGGGACGAAGAAGTTCCGATCATTTTTAAGCACCTCCTCGACAGCAACAAAATCAAGTTGCCACCTATTACAAATCAAGAGGAGGCTGACAAGACTCCGGACCTTAAATACTGTGCGTACCACAGGAGGATCCTCCATCTTACTAAGGATTGCTTAGCTCTCAAGGCCATCATCCAAGCCTTGGTCGAAGCCGGCGTATTAACGCCGAAATAAGCCGAATGAAAAATTCCTCCGATGAGTATAAGAGGTTAAACTGTTCCTCCTTCTTACTCCAATAGGAATATGAGTATAAACTATTTTCTACATGTAATGGGCAGTTCCTCGAGAGTGTTACATCTAATATTCTTAAGGATAACCCGACCATCTAGATGAATGCAACCCAGTTTTGCAAAGAAAGCTGGGGGTGGATAATCCATGAACGAGAGGTCCACTTCCAGATTGAGCGATCAAACCTTCCGACAGTTAGGATTGTCTCAAAACTCCTATCCTGGTCAAACCTTGCTACAGTTAGGATTGTCTCAAAACTCCTATCCTGATCAAACCTTCCTACAGTTAGGACCACGGCCAAAATCCCCTCTCGATTCCTTCCATGAACGAGAGGTCCACTTCCAGATTGAGCGATCAAACCTTCCGACAGTTAGGATTGTCTCAAAACTCCTATCCTGGTCAAACCTTCCTACAGTTAGGACCACGGCCAAAATCCCCTCTCGATTCCTTCCATGAACGAGAGGTCCACTTCCAGATTGAGCGATCAAACCTTCCGACAGTTAGGATTGTCTCAAAACTCCTATCCTGGTCAAACCTTCCAACAGTTAGGACCACGGCCAAAATCCCCTCTCGATTCCTTCCATGAACGAGAGGTCCACTTCCAAATTGAGCGATCAAACCTTCCGACAGTTAGGATTGTCTCAAAACTCCTATCTTGGTCAAACCTTCCTACAGTTAGGACCACGACCAAAATCCCCTCTCGATTCCTTCCATGAACGAGAGGTTCACTTTTAGATTGAGTGACCAAATCTTTGAACAGTTAGGGTCATTTGAAATTTTCACTCCCACTTTGTCAAACCTTCGAACAGTTAGGGTCATTTTAAATTTTCACTCCTACTTTGTCAAACCTTCGAACAGTTAGGGTCATTTTAAATTTTCACTCCCACTTTACCAAACCTTTGAACAGTTAGGGTCATTTTAAATTTTCACTCCTACTTTGTCAAACCTTCGAATAGTTAGGGTCATTTTAAATCTTCACTCCCACTTGGCCAAACCTTCCAACAGTTAGGCCCGCCAGCAAATACTATAATCTTTTCTTGATTCCAGGTTCGTCTCTGCCCCAAGAGGAGACAAACTTAAGCAACCAGATCTTTTGAATAGGATAGGTTTCTCCAAAATTTACCTTTTACTCACGTGAGTTAAAAGGCCCCCTTTTATCTCTGAGTCAAAGCCACGTGGCCTGACTCCATTTTGATTCTTGAACTGGAGATCCCACTTTGAGTTTCTTTATAGACCCCTTAACGCACGTGCGTCAAGGATTTCTGACTCTCAGTTCGCGTAAATAAGGAGTCACCAATTGAAGCGGGAGATAAGAAAATATCTTCTTCTTCTTCAACACCACGGGTTCGCCTTCGCCCCAAGAGAAGACAAAACGGGTTCGCCTTCGCCCCAAGAGAAGATAACAATTCCAGAAGTCTACACTTGTAGCCAGTCTCAGTACTGACTTAATAATTTGTTAAATCTACGCCTATTTATGCGTAGTAGGCGTTATTCCTGTCCTTAAATCGGGAATAAGTCTGCATCTAACACATGCTGCTGTAGGCGTCGAAAATTGCTTATCAGTACCCGAACAAGACTCGTGACGGTGGGCTGACAACCGACGACCCATCCGACAACGCGACCTTAATCGCCGACGACGTGGTTACCGCGAAAACGATAAAGCGAAGTCGACGAACGCATGAAGTGAGTCGACAAGGCGACGAAGTCAACGAAACGACGGTCGTGGAAGGAACCCGACGACGGTTCGACGAGGCGAAGTTGACTAAACTCAAGCGCCGGCGAAAGCGGAATCAACCGTACTTAGTCCGTCAATGCAAACGAGTTGTTTGAGCTCTGAAAGTTGATCGGATACGGACTCAAACACAACGGCAACATCACCAGAGGAAAACTAAGCCCGGAAGACCGAGAAAGTCGACGAAAAACGACGCAAAATGACGAAAAACGATGCAAAACGGCAACCTCTACCACCGACCGAAGTTACTCGGCCAAGTGGCGAGGTGGCTTCGGCAAAGTGGTAGAGCCACCTCGACCACTTGGTCGAGGTACTGCCAAGTTGGCCGAGGTGGCTCGGCCATGATGGCCGAGCCACCTGGGTGGCCGGCACACCACCCCCCCGAATCTTATAAATAGGGGGGGTCTTCTTGGCTGAAGGCTGGATTTTTTTGGAACCTTGGATTTTTGGTGATCTAGGAACGGGGATTTTTGGACATTCTTGAAGATCTCTCGCGAGATCTACGAGCCGTCAACACAACGTTCCAAGCACCGGCGAGCACAAGTCCGGTCAACGTCAGATCTACAAATCGCGAGGTAAGCGAACTCGGTCGACTCTGAGCAGTATGTGATTTCTCCTAGTAGATCTCACCGCTCGGCGATCCTCTCCTTCGTGAGTGTGATCCCCTCGGTAACCGTTTCCCTCGTGAAGCGAGCCCTTCCGTCTGTTGTTCGGAGCAGGGTTTCCACGGATCGAATTGCGGTGGTCCGCGGACGAATAAAAGTCCGGCATAGGCGAAGAACCCACCTGGCGAGGATCCGTATAATAGAGATCCGAAGCGCTTGTTCAGAAAAGTTATAATTTTCGTTTTCATTGTACTTTAAAATAAAAGGCATTTCTTTTGAATTTTGTTGTAGGCCAACGGTTGTAAACAAATTTAACCACAATGAATAACAAGCCAACTTTCCCCGCGAACAAGCCGGCGACTAGAGCCAACAGCCAACAAAGAAGCCGTTGCACAAGAACCGGATCCCGATCCGGTCATCGAGGAGGTCGATGCAATTCGACCAAAAGAAGTACGAGGAATACCTCTTCCTCGCCTAGATCCGCCCCCGCAAGTCCAAGATGGTCTCCGCCGCAAGGAAGACCCAATCGGCCTCGATGAGGCAGAAAATCCACCACCACCGCCGTCGGGGCTGCGGACAACGGTGGTTCCCGGCTAACAACGGCCAAATTTCGTAACCCCTATCTTTGCGGGGTCGATTCCGCCAATGGCGTCGTGACTCTCCAAGAGAGCCCGCCGAGGCGACGCCACCGGCGAAACAATTAGCCTGTGCAAAAGAATCAATGGATGGGTTCGCTATGAGGCGGATCTAAGATCCAAGTTGACTCGTAGATCAAGTTCGATCGCCGCCGACTCATACAAGCCGGCGATAAATGAATGGGTCCGAAGTCAAACAGAATCGTTCACGCCTCAGAGCGTGATCCGGAAGCGCTACGCTCCTCGCTAGCACGGGCTTTGTGCAACAAGCCCGCGAAGTTGAAGAAAGAGGCGCCAAGAAGTCGCCAACATCGGCTAGTTTGGAAGCCCAAGTCCGCCGAGGCTTCAACTCCGACGAACCCAAAGATCCAAACCCAGCTCGCCAAGAAGCCAACTCCGCCCCGTGCTCAAATCGAAATTGTGAGCACCTCAACAAAAGTGGTATTGACGCCGGTTACCTCCGATATGCGCACCCAAACTTCGTGAAGCCAACCCTCGCCCGCGACCGGCGGGCTTACCGTTAAGGATCGCCTAGGTCCGCTAAAGGAATCGCGGGTCACTCGATCTGAGTCGCACCCACAAAGACAAGAAGAATCCCCGTACTGCCGCACCGCTTCAAATCAAGTCCGAGCCCGTTGAAGATTCACACTCGCTGGCGCGGCCGCGACGAGTGACTTATGAAAGGCCTATTTTCTCTCGGAAGGAGGCGGCTCTCATCGGCGATGACAACATTATACACGAGAAGTCGTGCCAACACACGATAGGTTGCTCGGTATTCATGCCGACGAAGTTGTACTATCGTCTTTGAAGTGCAGTAAATCTCGAAGAGGAGCGAGAACCAAACATGCCTTGCTTGTGCTCAAACCGATCAAGGTAGTGTTATCGGAGTGCAACCGCGCTTAAATGACTCGGGAAAAGTCGGTCTTTGATAGGCTCGACGAACGCCAACCCAAGTCAAGACGCCCGCAAGAAGAGATGAAGCCTCAGGCGATGAATTGCCGAGTGTTACCATCAATATGACCAGCAGAGGGACGCCGCCACGCGTCGCTCGGCATCGCAACGAATGACTCGATTATGTCCCGACCTAGACGACCCAATTATCGCAAGATGCGAAGGATTACCCTCGATGATGAAGTGTCGGATGCCGCCCGCAGCGGCTTCCGATAATACAATTTCCAAAGATAGGACAACCTCGTGAGGCGTTCATGATCGGCGGAACAAGTATCCCGATGCTTGAAGAGGCCCTAACCAAGCAAAGGGACAACTTTAAGCTTGAATGGAACCGCCATGCCAGATGAGAGCAATGCATGACCAGCGGATCCGCGATAATGAACCGCCAAGGCGAGCCAAGTCGCCGCAATAATTTCAACAACGGATAGCGACACGGACGAGAAGGAGGCGAAATGTAGATGATCGTGTCGCTTCAAGAAAACGCTAGCGATAACACCGCCGTTCCTCCCCAAGTTTACCCGAACGAGACGAGGGGAAAATGAGAAAATAAAGACCTCGAGAGCAAAATCAATACTTTGATTTCGCTCAAGAAGGTAAAGAAAACGGTATACCATGTCCTTACAGGGAATGGGAATCAATCCGTATCAGACAAAATTGACCTCATCAACTTTACCCCGCTTGACGGAAGGGATCACCCACTCAAGACTTGATCTACTTCAAGTCTCATCTAGGAGTTATCTCCGAACGAGCCCTTGATGGTTCGGTCATTCGCTGGCACCCTTAGTGGAGCCGCCGATTGGTACCGCCGTCTCAAACCAGAGCGCTAATAGCCGGGATGATATGGAGACCATGTTTTCACCAATTTCTTCGACGATGACACCGAGGTATCCATCGGTCTTTGTTGGACGAGAAACGAAGAGCGGAAAGCGATGGATAACCGTCAAGAGGTTCGAAATAAGGCAATGAATTGCCGAGACCGATAACGAGAAGTTCATTCTCCAAACTTGTCACAACAACTTGTCATTGGGCGTGTTGGAAGCAATGAGAACTGCACCGCCCGAGACCGAAAGACTTAAAGATCTGCGGAGAGCAAGCCGAAGCGATTCACGAAAAGAAAGAAAGCGAGAGAGGTCACCTATGGTGAATGCTCACAAGCGAACTTTGTCCCGTGGCGAGGTAAAGCGCCGACAAAGTCGTAGGCGCTAATCAAGCGTTCGAGCGCAACCACAGCGGCGGTCGCAACAAGCGTGCACCACGGCAATCGCGGCCTCAATGGCGCCAACAAACTCAAAATCAGAAACCTTCCGGCCCGAGGTTTCCCAAGACTTACTCGTTCAAAGACGAGGAAGTTCCGGGCATCTTCAAATACCTTACGGAGAACAATAAGATCCGGTTGCCCCAATTGTGAACCAAGAGGAGGCAAACAAGGTTACAGATCCTATATCAAGGCTTACCACTGTATGTACATCATCCTACAAAGTTTTATTACCATCTCAAGGACAAGATTCAAGCCTTGATCGATGTTGGAGTCATTACTCCGAAGCCCTCCAAAGAGAAGAAGGTGGGAGCAAATGTAGTCTCTATAAGCTTCGGATCAGTTCCTTTGGATTGGTTTCAATCGGCCTTGATTGTGAAGGTAGGAATGAGGATGGTGAATGAAGATCCTCACGCAACGGAGAAGGGCTGCACCGCACACCCACAAAGAAACGGAGAAATCCTTTGGGTCCACCCCGACTTGCCGGAAGACGATCAAGGCTACATCCTGGCCAAAAGAAGTCCAAGGAAAGGGCAAACTATGCCATGCCAAAGAATTCCAGAGGGACGATGAAGAAGTGGCGACTTTCCGGTTTACGAAGAAGAGCATGAAGTCTTTGCCACAAGGAGTGGACACGAATACGCCTACAAGTATCCGGAGACTCCAAATCCAAACGCCAAGACGCTTATCGAACCGGGGTGGCCACGACTCCTCTCACTCATGCAGAAAGGACAATGTGCAGCATACCGCTAAAGAAAAGCGGTGAAGCAAAGGAGAAACACCAGTCCGTGAAGCTCAACTCCGGCAATCCCGATTCAATCGCCCGACAGAGGGATAGACCGGGACGCCGAGCTCTCCATACCGCTTTGATGTCATGGCCCATTGGTAAACATCCCGCTAGAATAACTCTCACGAAGGTTCGATTGTCGAAGGAGACCCGAAGCCTTACAAGAGGCTCTAGGCGATTGAAGTCTTTCTCACCCGCATTAAGCCGAGTCCGTAAGAGTCGGCCCAACAAAGGTAACCTTACGGCAAACACTTCCCACATTACTTTTACAAAGGAGGATATGCGGGCGAGGGATTCAAGCACGATAGGCCGCTATACTTCACCGTATATTGGCTCTAGTGGCGTTAACGGATCCAAGTCGACCGGGTTCATTTGTGAGCATCATGCCCTGCGCCTCATGTATCACCTTGAATCCTCGCAAGAAGTCGGCATCAACAGCACGGTGATCACGGATTTAACACCGGTCTCTACGCTTGGTAAAATCCGGATAAAGTGCCAAATGGGGACTTAAAGTCCAAGTCACCGCTATGTGATTGACGCAGACTTTTATAACTTATTGTTGGGTCGACCTTGGATCCACGGTAACGCTATAGTCCCATCTACTCTTCATCGTCTCAAATATGTAGACACTAATAATGAGGTCAAGGCGGTGGTCGCGGACAAGCGGCCGTTTAAGGGGATGGAGAATTATTTCATCGATTCTCTCCTCTACGGTAATGAGTCCGAAACTGAATCATCGGCCCAAGGCACGGACAGCGGTGAAGAAGCTGATACCGAAGCCGGGCTTGATTATAGTGGTGGTTTTGTTTTAAACGACATTGTACCCCTTGTAATCAATCTTGACGATGAAGAATCGTCAGATGAACATTGTAATTGGCAAATCGCCGATGAATCAATAAATGACGATTTAGAGTACCCTTTGTCTTTGAATGATGTGATGACAGGTTTATACAACGATTCAGAGTTGCACTTACCAACTCGGTCATCTTGCTTTACACAAAAGCAGTTCCAAGATTCCTTTGGGACAACACTCGTCATCCCACGAAAATCAAATAGTGAAAAAGACTTGGTTTACGGAAAAGGAGATGCAGTTCCAACGCCGAATTATTTCTTAGAAGAAGATGAAGATGACAATGGGCCTATCCTCCACACATTCAGATATAGTCCAGAGACACTGGGTATCATGAAGAAGTGGGGGTACAACTTGACACAAAGAGAAGGTCTTTGCTTTGGGCGAGGTCCTCGAGTCCCTCCTAAAGCGACATATGTCCCAAGAGGGAAGCCAGATAACTACTATGCATTTAGAAGGGGATTGAGATACGAATCCTCCTCAGAAGATGAATGCTCATGGTTGATTGATAATAATCCACCCGATGAGGGAGACGGATATTCGTCTGATTCTTCAGCTTGGGATTCTGACACCAGCCTCGGAGAAGCTTTCAAGGCTTTAATGTCAAATATGGCTTCAGTTGATCCTGCTACTATTGAGGATGATGAAGATATGCCAACATGGGAAGACCCATAGATCCATCAACTCAAGGAGCAGTTTGGGGATAGATTCGAACAAAGAGAACCCCCCACTAAGGACGAGGTAGTCCAGGTTAATATGGGGGATGAAGAGCATCCTAAGCTCATAAACATCAGCAATACTCTTCTCTCGGAAGAGAAGGAGGAGTTGATCGCCCTAATCAGGGAGTATATCGATGTATTCGCCTGGAGTTACGAGGACATGCCAGACTCGACCCTAATGTGGCGACACATCACCTCAACATCAAGGTGGATGTCAAACCTGTCAAGCAACCGCAAAGACGGTTTCGTCCACAAATCTTGTAGGCAATCGTTGACGAAGTGAAGAAACTCATAGAATCGGGATTCATCAAGGAAATTCAACATCCGGATTGGGTGGCGAATATAGTCGATTCACGAAGAAGAATGGTTCGATTAGGATCTGCGGTCGACTACGCAGATCCAACGCCGCTGCCCAAAAGACGACTTCCTCTTCCAATCACCGATGTCATAGTCGACAATACGTGTGGATTTGAAAGAATGTCGCTCATGGATGGTTTCTGATACAATCGATCAAAATGCACCCGATGATGCCAAGCACCACGGCGTTGAAGCATATCGGTATATATTGCTATCACGGTCATGCCGTTCGGCCTCAAAAATGCTGGCGCCACATACCAGCGAGCAATGACCAAGATTTTCCAGGATCATCTTCGGAAAACGGTCGAATGCTACGTCGACGACTTGGTCGTGAAAAGCCGTGACAAAGGAGATCACATCAAAGATCTTAGAACGGTATTCGAGCTCATGCGAACTCATCAGCTAAAGATGAATTCTGCCAAATCCTTCCTTGGGATGTCCAGTGGCAAGTTCCTCGGCTTCATCGTCACCGACAAAGGAATCCACGTCGATCCTGACAAAGTGAAGGCAATTCAAGAGTTGCAACCTCCGAAAAATCTGAGAGAACTCAGGGGGTTACAAGGACGATTGGCGTACATCCGGCGGTTCATATCGAACCTATCTGGGAAGTACCAACCGTTCTCTAAGTTGAATAAGAAGGGCGTGTCGTTTATTTGGGACGACGCCTGTTAGAAAGCGTTCGAAGAGATCAAATCATATCTCTCTAAACCTCCTGTTCTTGTTGCACCGCGGTCGGGAAAACCATTTTTGATTTACATCAAGGCAACAGATCACTCATTAAGCGCTTTACTTGCGCAGGACGACGACGGCCACACGTAACGTGTGTATTACCTCGAGCCAACATGGTCGCTACCGAAGTCTCGATACCCAATGGTGAAGCGGTGCCTTGCATTAGTGTTCGCGATTCGTAAAATGCGGCACTATTTAGTCGGACGGGCGATTTATGTTATCTCTAACGTAAATCCGGTCCGAATATTTATGACCCACCGCCTCAATGAGTTGGCGTTTGGCGAAATGGGCCTTGCTCTGTCCCAATATGACTTGCACTTCAAACAAAGAAAGTCGGTCAAAGGACAAGCGATTTATGATCTCTTGGTCGCCAACCCACAACGGACGCAGCTTGAGCTATATGATGATCTTCCTGATGAAGTTCGAAGTCAATACTACATCGCACCAACAAATATGGCGATTGTATTTTGACGGAGCTTCGGCCACTAATGTGGCAAGTACCCCGGATGTTCTAAAATCTCATTTGGAGTCGGAGTTGTCTTGATTTCGGGAATCATGTCATGCCCCGCGTTTATTCACTCATCGAACCTTATTCCAATAGCGTAGCGAATACAGCGTTACTTATCGGACTTAGCTTCGCCAAGGAGCCGGGGTCAATACCTCGAAGCATCTGGTGATTCACAACCGATAGTCGAGCGGATCCACGGAGACTCTGAAGTCGAAATCGAGATCTAATTCCTTATCATCAGGTAGCAATCGAAATGGCAGACTCGTTCGAAGAGTTCTTCATCGAATATATCCCACGCCTCCAAAACGCTCACGCGGATGCACTAGCGGCGTTAGCTGTGTCGTTAGCACAACCTTCCGAGACCGAGCAATTAGTTACGGTCAGGACTCATCAACTCTTCGTACCAATATATAATGAGGTACAAGAAGATAAAGGGGTAGTTACCAAAGAGGTACATGCAACCCAAACCAAATTAGAGCCCCGAGATTGGCGCTTTCCTATCATCGATTACGTCTTGCACGGTATTCTGCCAGAAGACGTAAGGGAGAGAGAGTCGATCCGACGAAGAGCTCCAAGATTCTTTTACAACGCAGAAACCCAGATGTTATATCGCCGGGGGTATGACGGTCTTTTACTTCGATGCCTTTCAAACAGGGAGGCAGAAGAGGTCCTTCGGGAAGCACACGAAGGTGAATGTGGTGCGCACCAGCCTGGTCCCAAGCTCTACGATCGAATCAGGAGAATGGGCTACTTTTGGCCCACAATGATTAATGACGCAATGAAAGTACACTCGAAATGCCACGCGTGTCAAATTCCGCGAATTATATGCATCGACCTCTGGCGGTTGCATCCTTCGGCCACATCCTGGCCATTCGAGACATGGGGAATGGACGTTGTAGGTCCCATTTTCCCTCCGTCAGTCAAAGGCGATCGGTTTATTCTAGCGATCACCGATTACTTCTCCAAGTGGGCTGAAGCAATCCCGCTAAAAAGTCAAGGCGAAGTAATCACATCAAAGTTTATCAAACACCATGTCATCTATCGACATGGTGTCGAAACGGATCGTGCATGACAACGGTCCCCAATTCATCGGCAATTCCTTCATCGGGTTTTGCGAAAAGTTCAAGATACAAGATGTCTCATCGACAACCTATAATCCAAAGAAATAATGGATTAGCCGAGGCGCTCAACAAGACGATTATCAAGATTTTGTCGAAGCTTGTGAAGAATAACAAAGCGAGGCGGGGCGATAAACTTCGGAGAAGCACTCGGGCATATCGCACAACCAGACGCGACGCCAACCGAGCGACCTGCATCTCGGTTTATGGGTGTGAAGCGGTCCTCCGTTGGAAATCCAGATTCACTGCACGCCTTTCAACAGATGACGACCAAGAACAACATCAAAAACGCCTCAAGAGCTTGAGATGTTAGATGAGAAGCACACGGAGGCTCAACAATGCATTGAGTTCTATCAAGCTAGGATGTCGAGGGCTTTCAACAAGAAAGTTCGACAGAGAACCTTTAAGGAGGAGATCTTGTCCTCGCCGCCGATCTAATCGATAATTCTCAACTCCAAAAGAAAGGTAAATTCAACCCAATGGGAAGGACCGTTTATAATAGACCGATCTATTCAAGCGGTGCATATCATATATCACCTGAGAATGGCGGCCAGGCAATTAATGCCAATAAACGGAAGTTTCAAAAAATATTATCCTTAGTACATTCGGGATAACCCGTTTTGATGGGAAGTTCCTCGAGAATATCTCACTCATTTTTATGAGGATAACCCTAAGTTATTGCGTTTTCCTCCAAAATTCTCTCACCGATCAAATTTATTGACGGTGGGCCCACTAAAAATCTCCCTGGTCCAACCACCAGCAAAATCCCCTCTCGATTCCTTTCACGAACGAGAGGTCCACTTTCAAATTCTGGTTAGCAATCCTACAAAAGCGAAAGCTATCCGCACCCTTTCAAGAGTCTCGTGAGTGGAGACCCCGCTCTTAGTCCACCTTCGGGAAATAGAATACATTCTTCCTTTCCCACATTTTACCTGGAGATAGAATACATTCTTCCTCTCCAGAAGCAAGGGATAGAATACATTCTTCCTCTCTTGTCTTAGGTTCTCGGAGTGGAGATCCCACTCTTAGTTTCATCTTTCAAGATTCTCAAAATGGAGATCCCATTTTTAGTCTCTTTCACTGGAAACAGGACAAAAATCCTTCCTTTCCAATATCCGGAGATAGGAGACAAGATCCTCCTTCCTCTCCATTAATAAGAGATAGGATACAAAACCTTCCTCTCTTATTTCGGATTCGTCCCAAACACCCGGAGATAGGAGACAAGATCCTCCTTCCTCTCCACTGGCAAGAGATAGGTTACAAGACCTTCCTCTCTTGTTCATCCCTTACTCGGAGATAGGAGACAAGATCCTCCTTCCTCTCCACCTTCGGGAAATAGAATACATTCTTCCTTTCCCACCTCAATCAATCTTATTCCGGTTCAATCATTCTCGGTCGGAAGAAGACACGAGTTTGATTAAGGGAATTTGATCCCTAATCCTAAATGGATAGGTCGACGCTTAACACGCCGCCGGGTTAGTCTTCCTAAAAAAGACGGCTTCACGATTCAACATCGTAGCATTAAGTCTAAGAGAGTTTCATTCTTTTAGCACAACGCCACGCACGGAACGGATCCGATAATCAGACGCTAGCCCAACTCAAACGGTAGTTGGTAAAGGCTAATCAAACCCGCTGATGGTCGAGGGTTTGCTAAAAATCCTATAAGTATTATGGTTAATTATTTACGTGAAATAAAAGAATCATAAAAAAAGGGGGACATATTTGATTAATAAAGGATGAGATTACAAATCCTTAAACATCAAATTTATGGGAACTAATTTGTTATACTTTATCGATGAAAGTTCTTTGAAGTTAAGCTGGCTTCGATACGAAGGACTCCTGTTGCTATTAAGGGCCTTGATCTCCTTCTCGATGTCAACCGGCTTACGCCCGAGAGTTCAAATTTCTGCATGACCGCAAGAGTCTCTTCTTTGTTGGCCTTCGTCAGCTTCAAGATGATCAGACTCTCCCTCGCCGCTTGAAGTTCCTGTTCGAGCTCTACTATCCTCGCTTCTCCAGCAGCGACACAAGATCGAAAATGTCCCACGGAAGATGAAGCTTCAGTGATAGCAGTCTCAAAATGATGCACCTGGTCTGTGCATTTGAACTTCGAGTCCAAGAATAACGCTAGCATCCTCAAGCCGCAGCGAGCTCGCTCGTCTCCTGTGAGGGGAGCCCGGCTGCCTCAAAATCTTGTAGACTTTGGAGCTTAACCTCCAAATGGTCGAAATCATCAGCAATGGCCTGGGCAAACTCAATTTTCCAAATATTCTCCCATGTCGCCTAATCCTACTCCAATCAGGAACACGAGTATAAACTGTTTCCTAATTTTGGCGAGAAGTTCCTGGAAGATATCTTAAGGATAACTCGACCACCTCCGAATGGGTATATGAGGATAAACTAATTCTCAAAACTCCAGTGAACGCATGAGTATAAACTGTGTTGACGCCAGCCAACGCATCATAATCGCCAGTTGAAGGTTGAACGTCAAGAGGAAATTTCTGACGCCGGACAACGCCGATTCGTGCATCGCTGCCGGAGGGCCCATCGGTCAACAGTTTGGAACGGGAATAAATCCCAGGAAAAATCCCTCCCACTGTGGATAATTGTACTCCAACAAGAAGTAATGCAGTAGCGACGCCAACCAACGCCATTGCCGGCCAAGAATTCACCGATCAACGGTTCGATCCACGAAGATAGCACGTCGGTCAGCGTTGCACTTTCGCCGATTGAAGGCTAAAATCCATATAGTTTGGCGCCAATTAGCGTCGCGACCAAGGATTCCCCGATCAGCGGAGGAATCTCGATGGTCAATTGGGCGATAATTCACCAACCGTCGGCGGTAAAGGGAACTTAATTAGCTTCTGATTTAAAATTCTAACAGCGGTCAAGCATTAAATGCGGCAAGTAACACCCACAGGTATCCTACAAAGCGGAGAACACGAGAGGATTGGAGGAATTAAATCTGGAGCCAATCTCAAAAGAAACTCATTAATCCACCGGCCAAGATCTCAACAGCGGTCGGACAAAAAATGCGATGCAAGTAATACCCTCGGCAATCCTACCAAGCCTTGGAAAGGCTGAAGGGAGTGGAGAGATCAAGCGAGATCATTCACAAGTCCTATCCGCTAACTAAAGGGTGAAGGGCTCATCATGTCAAAGCATCGGACTCATCAAGAATCGAGGCGAGGCGGCTTTGGAGGGAATATCTGTGGCGTCGAAAATTGCTTATCGATGCGAACAAGACTTCGTGGCGGTGGGGCGACAGCGACCCATCCGACAAGCGACCGAAGCTGGCGGCGGCGTGGTTCGCCGCCGCGCGCTAAAGCGAGTCGGCGAGCGCATGAAGTGAGTCGACAAAGGCGTCTGAAGTCAACGAAAGCGGCGTGTCGTGGAAGGAACCGACGGCGAAGTTCGGCGAAGCGAGTTGACTAAACTCAAGCGCCGGCGAAAGCGGAATCAACCGTGCCAGATGCATCAATGCAAGCGAGTTGTTTGAGCTCACGAAAGTTGATGGGATCACGGACTCAAACACAGCGGCAACATCACCGAGGAAAACTAAGCGGGAAGGCAGAAAGTCGGCGGAAAGCGGCATAAAGCGATGGAAAGCGGCGCCAAAGCGAACCTCGACCTTGACCGAGTTACCTCGGCCAAGTGGCGAGGTGGCTCGGCACCACTGGCAGAGCCACAGAGTGGCGACACACCACCCGAATCTTATAAATAGGGGGTCTTCTTAATTTGAAGGCTGGATTTTTGGAACCTCAGTTTTTGGTGATCTAGGAGCGGGGATTTTTGGACATTCTTGAAGAGCTCTCGCGAGATCTGAGCCGTCAGCATAGCGTTCAAGCACCGGCGAGCACAAGTCGGTCAGCGTCGGATCTACAAATCGCGAGGTAAAGCGAACTTCGGGTCGACTCTGAACAGCTGTGATTTCTCTTGGTAGATCTCACCGCTCGGCGATCCTCTCATTCGTGAGTGTGATCCCGAAGGCGATCCTCTCATTCGAGTGTGATCCCCTCGGTAACCGTTTCCTTAGTGAAGCGAGCCCCTTCCGCGTCTGTAGTTCGAGCAGGGTTTCCACGGATCGAATTAGCGGTGGTCCACGGATGAATAAAAGTCCACAGCGCGGTGAAGAACCCACACAGCGAGGATCGTATAATAGAGATCCGGCGTTTGTTCGGGAAAAAGTTGTAATTTTCGTTTTCATTGTACGCCTTAAAATAAAAGGCATTTCTTTTGAATTTTGTTGTAGGCCAACGAAGCTGTAAACAAATTCAACCACAATGAATAACAAGCCAACTTTCCCCGCGAACAGCTGCCGGGTAGTCAATTCCCGTGATAATTGACCGAGTTTACGTACTCAATATCGTAGCATAGATGTCATTAACTAATGACACCTAAACTATGCCTTCATGCATACGAATGTTATCTCTGCCCCTTATCAGAAATAAGTCTGCATCTAACACATGCTGCCGGGTAGTCAATTCCCGTGATAATTGACCAAGTCTACGTATTCAATATCGTAGCATAAAGTCTAAGAGAATTCACTCTTTTAGCACAACGTAACATGTAGAATGGACTCAGATAATCTACATACTAGCCCAACTCAAACGGTAGTTGGTAAAAGCTTATCAAATCCGTTGATGGCTGAGGGTTTGCCAAAAATCCTATATCTATCGTACATGCAATAACTTGAGACAGCGGGTTCGCTCCTCCTACCGGGGTTAAGCACTTTCTCCCACTGTGATTTTAATGCACTTTGTAACTCATTGCTAGTAAAAATGTGCCATTATATCGCCTCTAGAAGCTCAAGCATGCTCGGGCCAGTTACGTGGCGGTCCGCCGGCGCAACACAAAATCTTGCGCGCCGCGTCCCCGCCGGTAGCGACACAAAGCACTGCGCGCACATTCCCCTTCGAGCGCGACACAACAAACTGTCGCGTACGTTCACCTCGTGCGAAACACAAAAAAAGTGTCACGCATGAAGGGAGACCACAAACTATCTCGGCAAATGCAAAATTCGACGATTACCCTCCGCACGTAATCTGAAGTAATGTATTCAAAGCAATTTGATTCAGTTACATTGGAGCTTTCGAAAGTCTCTAGCGGATAATTTGTGTCCCAAGTGTTCAGTAAACCGGACGATGCTTCTTCTCTAAATGCTCGTTGTTGAAAAAGGATTATATGCCATCGCCCATTGTGATGAGACAACATGGTTCTCAAGGAACTCAATTACAACCCAAGTGGTGACCCTCAAGATGAAGATGATCAGTTCAAAATCGACTTCGTCATTTCAATCAGTTCAAATACAAATGCAACAGCTATTGATCCTAGAATATGGTCAACGACATCGCGTAGCCAGGTTTCGAAAGCTGGAGCAAGATATAGACCTCTTCGATAAAGTTCAACGTTGGACAGAAGCAAGGCGTGTCTTATCCAAAGTATTCCAGACTCCTCGATAAAATACAGCGAAGTCTGAAAAACTTTGGAGGGGATATCTGTAGGCATCAAAAATTGCTGATGAACCCCAAATAAAATTTAATCAGAAGAAGATTGAAGAACGACATCATCAAAGTCCAAGGAAGTCAACCGCAATGGCAAGACGGTCAAAACTGTTTAGCGGTGGCAGAGGCGATCAAAAGCGTCTCGCGATGGCGAACGATCAGCTATCTGCCATGGCGAACAGTCGCTATCTCGCCATCGTCGAGACACTAAAAGTGTTTGGCGTTCTTCGGGTATTTTATTGTCAATTATGGGTCCCATTTGACCTCTTCAACCGATGGAAGCGTTGACTATATTAGTGGGCGTTACCGCGGCGAAGCGCCCACTAAGCATTTATAGGGCATCAAGCGTGCCTAAAAGATGGGGAAGCGGTTACAACAGCCGGAACCGCGACTTTTGGCGAGGCGGTCAAAGCTGTCTGCGCTATTGTCGAGCGATTGTGGTGCGTGATACCAAAAAGTGTCGCGCTCTGGCGAGACAGTTTGGTGCGCGACACCAAAAACTGTCGCGCCCACTGTGCAGTCTTGGCTGGTCATGACTCACGTTCTTTTCAACAGTTACACTTCCTGTAGCCTATAAATACCCCTTTTAACACATGTTATGGGGAGAGGGAGTCATTTTGACAGAGGGGAGAAGATCTATCTCATAGAGAGGAGTCTTTTGGTGAATTTCAAACCCCAAAAAGAGAATTCCTCATCAAATCAAGATCGTTCTTGAAGCTTCCTTCGGAGATCCCTCGAGATTAAGCCTTGTCTTATTCTTGGGAAGAGTAGATATCTTACTTGGCTAAGATATTTGCTTAAGTTATTGTTTCCTTCGTGAAACATAAACTCAACCCCGTCAATTCGACGATCGTTGCTCGGTGGTCCCGCGGACGTAGCGTCCCGACGCGAGCAAAGATCAGCATAGCGAGGCTTCGCTACGTAGTGACTTCTGTGTGTGTTTTGTAAGAGAGTGAGACAATTTTCTTTGTAATAGAGAGAGTTACACGTGTAATCTTTCACTTATTTTTATTTTTTGAAACGTTTTGGGAATGGAAACGACAAGGAAACCCACTTTCTGCGAAAACAGGGGCCACATATCTTTAATTAATTAACCTATTAGTTTAAATCTAACCATTAATTTAAATCTAACGTTGTAAAATGTCCATCTCACGTTAAGCAAACCATCTCACCCTACACCCTATCGATTTTCTATATATATATATATATATAGAGAGAGAGAGAGAGAGAGAGAGAGAGAGAGAGAGGAACTTGGTACCAAGCACAACTTTTTGTGCTTGGTAGTGAGGTGGCTTTTGTGCTTGGTAGTGGATGAGAATGAGCCACCTTACTATCAAGCAAAAATTTATGCTTAGTACCAGTTCTATATTTTTCTCATATATATATATATATATATATATATATATATATATATATATATAGAAAAAAGGAATATGGCCGTCACCTCATTTAGTAAAATGAGCTACCCACTCATGTGTATAGTGTTTAAGTAGGCAGGTAGTGGCATCGATTGAGTGTGGGGTATGATGTTTGTGAGTGGGGCTCGTTTCTTAAGGTAAATGCCTATATATATCATTGGGTGTAACTAAGATAGTTATACGCACCTCTCTTCACCGTTAGATCTTATTGATTGATCAATATTAAATATCTCATTATCATGAGGGGATCATATTTATTTTGCTTCCTCCTTAACAAACTATATTTCCTTTTCCGCCCTACATGAGAATTAATACCTTTTCAGGTTTTTCATTCATTTTTAATTTATTTTTGGAACTGCTTATGCATCTTCAAGTTTCAGCATCGAATTTCCTGTCCATCACTAATGTCGTCTTTCTACCTTGCTTATTTTTTCTATAATTTGGTGGTCTGGTCTATTGGTAGAATTATCGTATTTAAGGACAACTTATAAGTAGTTTTATAATAGTTGTGAGCTTTGATTAATATAGACATAACTTATGCTCATGCTGATGGGATTCTATACTCGCCATCACAACTAATTTAATTAGTTTAATTAGTTGTCATTTTTTCCTGATAAGTTTAGTAAAGAGTTTCATTGTGAAATAATATTAACAATACGATTACAAGGTAAGAGCATCTTTATTTCTTTATTGTGCACTACAACTTCACCATTAACATTATTTTGTTGATACAAGTCGAAATTTGTGAAGAAATTGGAGTCAGATTACAAGGTTACATGAGTCAACACGTTCATATTGTTTGGTCATTATCCCCAAAGATTATCTTCTATTATGGGAACCTCTATGTCATCTTGAAAATAAAAAAAATAAAAGATCTTAATGTCATATGTAAATGTAGAGGGATAACCTAGAGAGAACTAGAGGCGGACTATATATGTGGATATAATGGCTAATAGAACGAAAATGTAAAAGGGAACGCACCTAACTAAAAAAATGAAAGGAAAAGAGAAGAAAAATCTAAAATGGTATTAGTTCTCAAGTAGGCTGGAAAAGGAAATACAGTTTGTTAAGGAGGAAACAAAATAAATTTGGTCACCCTCATGATTATATATATATATATATATATATATATATATATATATATATATATATATATATATATATATATATTTATATGAAAATGATGAATATGAGGTGGCGAACATTTTCTTTAAATGAGTATCGAGATAGAGTGGTGAGGTCCACACATTTTAATGTATTTGTAGTATCAAAAATGAACGCGGAGCTCACCTCCGTGTTCTCACCATGGCGTTCTAAATCAAAACGCAAGGCCCACATCCGCGTTTTGACTTAAGTCAAGGCGAGGTCACCTCGCGTTTTGACTTAAGTCAAACGAGGTCACCTCGGCGTTTTCAAGCTCAAAGCATAAGGCTTGCCTCTGCGTTTTAAGTCAAACGCGAGGTCACCTCGCGTTTTCAAGCTCAAAGCATAAGGCTCATCATTGCGTTTTCAAGTTCAAAAGCGAGGTCATTTTGAGCAGCGGATCTCGTGTTTGACCTATTCAAGCCGCGTTATGCGGTTCCAAAATCATTTTGCGATTTGATGAGAGATTTAAGGGTCAGTTACACCTTAAACCCTATAAATAGGCTGGAAGAACGGTGAAGGCGGGAGTTCTTACGAGTCTTCGACTTTCCGAGAGGAAAGAGAGTGAAGGAGTTCTTTGGATCGTCGGGGAGGGGCTTTGGAGCATTCAATCTTTCTTTGTTGGATGGCTTTTGGAGACTTTGGCTTGGCGAGATCAATTCTTCTCGGAGGAAACTCTTTCTAAGTAAAGTTCTCAAACTTCGTTAGAGTTCCAAACTTACTTTGCAAGTTCTTTTCAGCGTTGTTCCACAGTGAGACATTAGGATAGTCAGCGGGATACAAGATTCAAGCTCCCATCGCTACCGTGAAGAACCCAGGTTAAACAAAGGGAAGGATCTCCGTTGATCTTTCCTTCTTTTGTAAATCGGGCGACCGATCGAGGAATTTTATAATTTCTTTGTCTAAGTCAGTTAGAGAGGGATTACTTTTTGAGAGATTGTATTCATTCATTCTTTCTTATATTTCTCAAATTTTCTCGCGAACAAAAGATGGCGACTCTGCTGGGGACTAGCTTCACCGACGAAGAAGTGGTGGCGCAATCCGACGTCAAGCTCGTAGGAACAACAGTCGAAATTCTTATCGTAGAGTTTGACCAAGCCAAGTACGAGGAGGCACTCTTCTTCGGATCCCTTAGCCCCAATGCTATGCGCAAGATCCGTAAAGTCTCCAAAAAGACTAAAGCTCCATCCATGATCGACTCGCCAAAGTGTCTCCCACGAGGTTAAAGCTGTTCATCTGATCCCTCTCTGAAGGAGAAGGCTCGGCTCCAACCGAACTCGTCAATCGAGTTAGAAGCCCCGCACCCGTGCCCAAACCTAAGGCAAAACGCAGACCTCAGAGGCGCGTTTCTCAAATGAAACACAGCTCTCAAGAGTGCGTTTGAGCTCGCCTGAACCTCGAGGCGTTTCTCAAACAAAGCGCGGCTTCGAGTGCGTTTTAGAATCCAAATGCATACTGTTATGGTCATAACCACTAACCAGTGATTAAGGAGAAAAAACGAGACACTAGCGGATAAGCGGCATGCATCAGCAAAACCGACTTCGAGCCTCGCGCCCGACCCACAAGGCGGCCGACACTTACCGACCCGCCATGGTCAATGGATGACTATCATCATAGCAAGCGAGGCGGTCGCGAGTCGACCCGTCGGCAACTCTCTCCAGCGGACGGCGAAAGCGGTGGCGGTCGTCGCCCGCTAATTAGCGGCGGGGCCATTTCCGTCGCTTCGTCCCATCGGACGGCGGGGAAGCGACCGGCTATCACCTTCCGACCGCTTCGTCTGTTTGGGCGATCGCAGCGGTGCTAGTCGTCCTCGACCCTTCACCTATTATAGCCCGTCCACCAATTGTTGGCCTTTCCCAGCGATGCGGCGAGTGAGACCCTCTTATCGGCCACCCGTCCTCGGGGGCGACAGCGGCCACAGTGCGTCCCTTCCGATTGATTACCTCGGCGTCGAGAGGCGGCGAGTCGGCCACCCGGCCTCGGCTCCCACCAACCTCATCTGCGGCTTCCTCCACTCAAGCAGCGGTTATCACGGTTTTCGAGCCCATCGGCATCGCATTAAATGCGGCGGCGGCCCTTAACTCCCCATCTCTCCGCGGTATTTAAGGCACCTCGGACCCATGCATTCTGGCGCCGTCAATCCCATCCCATTAATGGCGAATAGACCACACTAACCCTCAAATTACGCAATTGACACTGTAAAAGCCGGCCCCATAGCGGACAAATAGAAGGCCCGACCAACCACGGGCTCACCGTGGAGAAAGTGGCTCATCGATGGTTCCTTAACCGATGGAAAGGCGGAAATACCCCTCAACCCTAGGTATAAATAACAGCGGACGGCGAACCAGTAAGTGATCTTTTTGAGTAAATTCTGCTCCATTAGATTATCCCTTTTCTTGACTTGGCCGTCGGAGGAACCACGGAGATCCCAACTCCGCCTCTTCCACGGGTCCCTCTTTTCTTTGTGGCGAGTCCCTTGTCCAGTCGGCGTCATTTGGCTTTAGGAGAGAAGGCGGACTCCGCTCTCTTAAAAGCTAAACTCACTTTCGAGGTTAGTGGCGTGATTATATACATCAACACATACCTCAAAGGTGCGTTTCCCAAACAAAATCACGGACCTCGAGCGCGTTTCTCAAACAAAGCGTAGCTCTCGAGTGCATTTTAGAATTCAAACGCAGACTTCGAGGTGCGTTCCTAAACAAAACACAGACCTCAAGTCTGCGTTCCCACTTTCAAACCACGACCCTCGCGTTTACGGCGATGTGGCAAGTCGAGTTGAGCAACCGACATGAGCTTCAAAGCGAAACCTCAGAATACTCTGCGCGACTAGATTAAAAGTGCATCTAAGAAGTCCACGAACTCAAGGCATCTCAACAAGATCCAAATTCAACAAGAGCTAGTCCCGTCCAATCATAGGCTGGGGTTCGGTTCAAACCTCACGAGTAGTGAGTAACTTTCTCGAGTCTGCACTTGATTTGAGAGTTCCTATCGAGAGAAAGACCGATACAATAAATCGTTCATTCATGCCAATCTGAGCGATTGATTTCTCTGATCCCCTCGAGATGCCAATCTTTGCTCATGCACGGCCATTTCATCGGTATTCAACCCACCAATGAGCATTAAGCTTGGAGGATGAATACCACGGAGTTCTGATCAATATAGTTAGCGGGGAAAGTCACCGACCTCGGTTCGGATGAATCGGGTACCAATCGTTCTCCAAATATTAGAAATCTCGGATAAATTTGAAGGGATTTATTAACACACCAAACACGAAGGGAGCTATACCTCCTTTCAATTATCAAAGGCTAGCTAAAGGGATAAGACGACGGCGAGCACTTTCGGCCATTGCGATTCCCAATCTTCGGTTCTTTAGTGGAGCATGAGGCTGTCTATATGGCGGAGAATCTTGAAGATCTCAAGAAGAGCTCGAAGAATATCGGTACGTGATGCAAGAAAATATCGTCGCCAGGGAAGCCTGCGAGACCACAGGATCACAACAAGAGTCCATCGATCAACTTCGAGATTTGATGGCCCAAATTATTGCGGATAGAGCTCAATCTCAGATGTCTAGCTCAACACCTCAGCCGGAATCATCACGAAAGAGGGGTCAATCTTCAAAACAAAAAGAAAAAGTGAATGAAGCTTCTGATCAAGAAGCTCATCACATAGAATCTTCATATGAAGAGGAGAAGATGACTGAACACGAGCATGATCCTCAGTCGATAAAAATGGAAGAATTGGAAGCCCGCCTCAGTGCCATTGTCAATAGAAGCGAGCTTCAAGACGAGGGAGTTGTTAGGCCTTATCATTTGAATGGGGCCTTGACTCCTTATCCTCCAAAATTCGAGGCCCCGATACTACAAGTTTTTGATGGCAAGGAGTCACCGAACCAACATATCTATCATTTCAAGTCACAGACTGGAAATGTGATATCAACCGACGCCATACTAACTCGCTTGTTCATTGGCACCCTCAAGTGGGTTGCCTTTGAATGGTTTATGAAACTGCCCGCATGATATATTGAAATGGACAAATCTAGAGACTCTTCCTATCAAGATTCTTTGAAGGCGACAGAAGTCTCTGTCCATACCCTTCTAGCCACTAAGCAAAGAAGGAGAGTCCATCAAAGCCTTCGTCAAGAGGTTTGAGCGTGGCTCTTCGATGCTCGGCAGGTATGGCCAATATGCCTTGGTGGAAACCTATCGACACAATTTACAAACGAAACTCCTAGCCCGAATGGGAGTTACAGAATGTCGTTCCAGGAGACAGTTAATCTCTCAAGGTGAACAGGCTCAAAAAATTATTGCCAGAATCAAAGGTGAAGAAGAAAGTGAGCAATGGGACCAAGCTCAATCTTCTCAGCCAGAAGGAGAAGATACTACAGACACTAAAAATAATCCTCTTCAATAGGATGGCAGGTCCGCAAAGCTATCATGTCAACAGTTACCTCCGATAATCCATTCTGGTCATAGTCGTTATACTCCAATGTCAATGAACGACTTGACGGATAGTGGCCCATTTGGCGATATGCCCTGCCTACCCCTTTTCCCCCTTGCACTTGTTCAAGACTGGAGGTTGTTCATTGGATTATGAGTAATAAATCTTCTGAGCTGTCATGTTTAATAGAATACCTCTGTCAACCACGAAATTCACAAAATATCGTCTAGTTAACATTACACCTTTGACGATTAACCTCCCCACAAAGTTAAGATTATCTCGTCTCGTTATTAGCAAGGTGAACTCTTCTGACAATCAACTTATCGACTCTTTTCAATAGAGCGATAAGTCCTCAAAGTTGCTCCGATCGCAACATATCCTTATCATGTTAACCTCACACATCTGACAATCAACTTATCGAATCTCTTCAATAGAGCGATAAGTCCTCAAAGTTGCTCCGATTGCAACATATCCTTGTCATGTTAACCTCACACCTCGACAATTAACTTATCGGCTCTCTTGGTGAAGCGATAAGTCTTCAAAGATTGCTCCGTTGCAGCGTATTCTCATCCGTTAACCTCACACCTCGACAATCGACATCAATCCTCCTCAATAGGCGATAAGTCCTCAAATTTGCTTAAATGCAATCAACTTATCAATCCTCCTCAATAGGACGATAAGCCCTCAAATTTGCTTAAATGCATAATCAACTTATCAATCATCCTCAATAGGATGATAAGCCCTCAAATTTATTTAAATGCATAATTAACTTATCAATCCTCTTCAATAGGATGATAAGTTCCAAAGCCTTGTTAACACCACAAGCCTAAAGCCTTGTTCACACCACAAGCCCTAAGCCTTGTTCACACCACAAATCCAAAGCCTTGTTCACACCACAACCTCTAAGCCTTGTTCACACCACAAGCCCAAAGCCTTGTTAACACCACAAGCCTAAAGCCTTGTTCACACCACAAGCCCAAAGCCTTGTTCATACCACAAGCCATGTAAGCCTTATTAACATCACAGGCCCGAAACCTTGTTCAAATAACAGGTTTTATATTTTGTCCCCCGACTAAACCTAAACTTATCGACTCTCATCAATTGAGCGATAGATCCTCAAAATCCTGTTCAAACCACAAGTATGAAAGGCATGCCAAGTTAACATTATACCTTTGGCAGCTTAAAAAAATCTAAAAGGCTTAGTTGAAAATATGAGGTCATTGCGTCTCAAGCGCAAAGCGAAAGCCAACACCGCATCTCAACTTAAAGACGCAAGAGTCAGCCACGCGTTTCAACTTCAAAACGCCAGAGTTCATTCTTGTAATGACCAGCGTGGACAAAAACTGAACGTAATTTCTTTGAAGATGAGGAGCAATACCTTCTCAGAATCGAACAAAGAAGATATCCAAAGTGTTTGGCTTCGTTCGGTCGGTAGTGAACTTTTAAAATTTTGGAGGGATTACGTAGAAATTTGTCAAAAATAAGCGAGCTCACCTCCGCGTTCTCACCATGGCGTTCTAAATCAAAACGCAAGGCTCACTTTCGCGTTTTCACTATAGCGTTCTAAGTCAAAATGCAAGGCTCACCTCGCGTTCTAAGTCAAAGCATAAGGCTCACCTCAGCGTTTTCACTATAGCATTTTAAGTCAAGGCATAAGGCTCACCTCCGTTCTAAGTCAAAGCGCCAAGGCTCACCTCCTCGTTCTAAGTCAAAGCGCCAAAGCTCACCTCTGCGTTTTCTCTGCGTTTTCACTATAGCGTTTTAAGTCAAGGCGAGGTCACCTCCACATTTTCAAGCTCAAAGCATAAGGCTCACCTCTGCGTTTTAAGTCAAGACGCGAGGGTCACCTCCACATTTTCAAGCTCAAAACGCAAGCTCACCACTGCGTTTTCAAGTTCAAAACGCATAGGTCATTTTCAGAATGCGGACCTCGTGTTTGACCTATTCAAGCACGTTGTAAACGGTTCCAAAACCGTTTTGCACGATTTGATGAGAGATTTAAGGGGTCAGTTACACCCCTTAAACCCCTATAAATAGCTGGAAGAACAGCTGAAGGGGGGACTTCTTCTGAGTCTTCGACTTCCACAGAGAAAAGAGAGTGAAGGAGTTCTTTGGATCGATCGGGGAGGGGCTTTGGAGCATTCAATCTTTACTGTTGGATCGGCTTTTGGAGACTTTGGCTTGGCAGATCAATTCTTCTCGGAGGGAACTCTTTCTAAGTAAAGTTCTCAAACTCGTTAGAGTTCCAAACTTACTTTGCAAGTTCTTTTCAACGTTGTTCCACGAGTCGAGACGTTCGGATAGTTAACGAGATACAAGATTCAAGCTCCCATCGCTACCGTGAAGAACCCAGATTAAATAAAGGGAAGGATCTCCGTTGATCTTTTCTTCTTTCATAAATTGGGTGACCGATTGAGAAATTTTGTAATTTCTTTGTCTAAGTCAGTTAAAGAGGGATTACTTTTTGAGAGATTGTATTGATTCATTCTTTCTTAAATTTCTCAAATTTTCTTGAACAAAGATGGCGACTTCTGGCGGGGACTAGCTTCACCGACGAAGAAGTGGTGGCGCAATCCGACGTCAAGCTCGTAGGAACAACGATCGAAATTCTTATCGTAGAGTTTGACCAAGCCAAATGCGAGGCACTCTTCTTGGATCCCTTAGCCCCATGCTATCGCAAGATCCGTAAAGTCTCCAAAAGACTAAAGCTCCATCCATGATCGACTCGCCAAAGGAGTGTCTCCCCGAGGGTTAAAGCTGTTCATCTGATCCCTCTCTGAAGGAGAAGGCTCGGCTCCAACGAACTTCGTCAATCGAGTTAGAAGCCCCGCACCGTGCCCAAACCTAAGGCAAAGCGGACCTGGTGGCGTTTCTCAAATGAAACACTGACTCTCAAGAGTGCGTTTGAGCTCGCCTGAACCTCGAGGCGTTTCTCAAACAAAGCGGCTTCGAGTGCGTTTTAGAATCAAATGCATCTTGTTATGGTCATAACCACTAACCGTGATTAAGGAGAAAAAGCGAGACACTAGCGGATAAGCGGCATGCATCAGCAAAACCGACTTCGAGCCTCGCGCCCGACCCACAAGGCGGCCGACACTTACCGACCCGCCATGGTCCAATGGATGACTATCATCATAGCAAGCGAGGCGGTCGCGAGTAAACCCGTCGGCAACTCTCAGCGGGCGGCGAAAGCGGTGGCGGTCGTCGCCCGCTAATTAACGGCCGGGGCCATTTCCGTCGCTTCGTCCCATCGGACGGCGGGGAAGCGACCAGCTATCACCTTCCGGCCGCTTCGTCTGTTTGGGCGATCGCGGCGGTGCTAGTCGTCCTCGACCCTTCACCTATTATAGCCCGTCCTACCAATTGTTGGCCTTTCCCAGCGATGCGGCGAGTGAGACCCTCTTATCGGCCACCCGTCCTCGGGGGCGACAGCGGCCACAGTGCGTCCCTTCCGATTGATTACCTCGGCGTCGAGAGGCGGCGAGTCGGCCACCCGGCCTCGGCTCCCACCAACCTCATCTGGCGGCTTCCTCCACTCAAGCAGCGGTTATCACGGTTTTCGAGCCCATCGGCATCGCATTAAATGCGGCGGCGGCCCTTAACTCCCCATCTCTCCACGGTATTTAAGGCACCTCGGACCCATGCAGCTACGGTAGTCAATCCCATCCCATTAATGGCGAATAGACCACACTAACCCTCAAATTACCCGCAATTCGACACTGTAAAAGCCGGCCCCATAGCGGACAAATAGAAGGCCCGACCAACCACGGGCTCACCGTGGAGAAAGGCTGGCTCATCGATGGTTCCTTAACCGATGGAAAGGCGGAAATACCCCTCAACCCAGGTATAAATAACAGCGGACGGCGAACCAGTAAGTGATCTTTTTGAGTAAATTCTGCTCCATTAGATTATCCCTTTTCGACTTGGCCGTCGGAGGAACCACGGAGATCCCAACTCCGCCTCTTCCACGGGTCCCTCTTTTTCTTTGTGGCGAGTCCCTTGATCCAGTCGTCATTTGGCTTTAGGAGAGAAGCGGACTCCGCTCTCTTAAAAGCTAAACTCACTTTCGAGGTTAGTGGCTGTGATTATATACATCAACACATACCTCAAAGGTGCGTTTCCCAAACAAAATCACGGACCTCGAGCGTTTCTCAAACAAAGCGTAGCTCGGGGAGTGCATTTTAGAATTCAAACGCAGACTTCAGAGGTGCGTTTCCTAAACAAAACACAGACCTCAAGTCTGCGTTCCCACTTTCAAACACGACCCTCGCGTTTCTGGCGCGATGTGGCAAGTCGAGTTCAGAGCAACCGACATGAGCTTCAAAGCGAAACCTCCGAATACTCTGCGAAGCGCGACTAGATTAAAAAGTGCATCTAAGAAGTCCACGAACTCAAGGCATCTCAACAAGATCCAAATTCAACAAGAGCTAGTCCCATCCAATCATAGACTGGGGGTTCCAGTTCAAACCTCACGAGTAGTGAGTAACTTTTCTCGAGTCTCTGCAGCAGATTTGAGAGAGTTCCTATCGAGAAAGACCGATACAATAAATCGTTCATTCATGCCAATGCGAGCGATTGATTTCTCTGATCCCCTCGAGATGCCAATCTTTGCTCATGCAGCCATTTCATGGTATTCAACCCACCAATGAGCGTCGCTTGAGAGGATGAATACCACGGAGTTCCGATCAATATAGTTAGCGGGGAAAGTCACCGACCTCGGTTCGGATGAATCGGTACCAATCGTTCTCCAAATATTAGAAATCTCGGATAAATTTGAAGGGATTTATTAACACACCAAACACGAAGGGAGCTATACCTCCTTTCAATTATCAAAGGCTAGCTAAAGGGATAAGACTGACGGCGAGCACTTTCGGCCATTGCGATTCCCAATCTTCGGTTCTTTAGTGGAGCATGAGGCTGTCTATATGGCGGAGAATCTTGAAGATCTCAAGAAGAGGCTCGAAGAATATCGGTGATGCAAGAAAATATCGGTCATAGCGAGGGAAGCCTGCGAGACCACAGGATCACAACAAGAGTCCATCGATCAACTTGATTTGATGGCCCAAATTATGCGGATAGAGCTCAATCTCGGATGTCTAGCTCAACACCTCGGTAGGAATCATCACGAAAGAGGGTCAATCTTCAAAACAAAAGAAAAAGTGAATGAAGCTTACGATCAAGAAGCTCATCACATAGAATCTTCATATGAAGAGGAAGATGGTGAACACGAGCATGATCCTCGGTCGATAAAATGGAAGAATTGGAAGCCCGCCGGTGCCATTGTCAATAGAAGCGAGCTTCAAGGCGAGGAGTTGTTAGGCCTTATCATTTGAATGGGGCCTTGACTCCTTATCCTCCAAAATTGAGGCCCGATACTACAAGTTTTTGATGGCAAGGAGTCACCGAACCAACATATCTATCATTTCAAGTCCGCGGTGGAAATGTGATATCAACCGACGCCATACTAACTTCGCTTGTTCATTGGCACCCTCAAGTGGGTTGCCTTTGAATGGTTTATGAAGCGCATGATATATTGAGAAATGGACAAATCTAGAGAGACTCTTCCTATCAAGATTCTTTGAAGACGACACTGAAGTCTCTGTCCATACCCTTCTCGCCACTAAGCAAAAGAAGGGAGAGTCCATCAAAGCCTTCGTCAAGAGGTTTGGCGTGGCTCTTCGATGCTTTCGGCAGGTATGGCGCAATATGCCTTGGTGGAAACCTATCGACACAATTTACAAGCGAAACTCCTAGCCCGAATGGGAGTTACAGAATGTCGTTCCAGGAGACAGTTAATCTCTCAAGGTGAACAGGCTCAAAAAATTATTGCCAGAATCAAAGGTGAAGAAGAAAGTGAGCAATGGGACCAAGCTCAATCTTCTCAGCCAGAAGGAGAAGATACTACAGACACTAAAAATAATCCTCTTCAATAGGATGGCAGGTCCACAAAGCTATCATGTCAACGATTACCTCAGATAATCCATTACGGTCATAGTCGTTATACTCAATGTCAATGAGCGACTTGGCGGATAGTGGCCCATTTGGCGATATGCCACCTACCCTTTTCCCCTTGCACTTGTTCAAGACTGGAGGTTGTTCATTGGATTATGAGTAATAAATCTTCTGAGCTGTCATGTTTAATAGAATACCTCTGTCAACCACGAAATTCACAAAATATCGTCTAGTTAACATTACACCTTTGACGATTAACCTCCCCACAAAGTTAAGATTATCTCGTCTCGTTATTAGCAAGGTGAACTCTTGACAATCAACTTATCGACTCTTTTCAATAGGCGATAAGTCCTCAAAGTGCTCGATCGCAACATATCCTTATCATGTTAACCTCACACATCGACAATCAACTTATCGAATCTCTTCAATAGGCGATAAGTCCTCAAAGATTGCTCGATTGCAACATATCCTTGTCATGTTAACCTCACACCTCGACAATTAACTTATCGGCTCTCTTGGTGAAGCGATAAGTCTTCAAAGATTGCTCCGTTGCAGCGTATTCTCATCACGTTAACCTCACACCTCGACAATCGACTTATCAATCCTCCTCAATAGGCGATAAGTCCTCAAATTTGCTTAAATGCAATCAACTTATCAATCCTCCTCAATAGGACGATAAGCCCTCAAATTTGCTTAAATCGCAATCAACTTATCAATCATCCTCAATAGGATGATAAGCCCTCAAATTTATTTAAATCGCAATTAACTTATCAATCCTCTTCAATAGGATGATAAGTTCCAAAGCCTTGTTAACACCACAAGCCTAAAGCCTTGTTCACACCACAAGCCCTAAGCCTTGTTCACACCACAAATCCAAAGCCTTGTTCACACCACAACCTCTAAGCCTTGTTCACACCACAAGCCCAAAGCCTTGTTAACACCACAAGCGCAAAGCCTTGTTTACATCACAAGCCCAAAGCCTTGTTCATACCACAAGCCATGTAAGCCTTATTAACATCACAGGCCCGAAACCTTGTTCAAATAACAGGTTTTATATTTTGTCCCCGACTAAACCTAAACTTATCGACTCTCATCAATTGGCGATAGATCCTCAAAATCTGTTCAAACCACAAGTATGAAAGGCATGCCAAGTTAACATTATACCTTTGGCGGCTTAAAAATCTAAAAGGCTTAGTTGAAAATATGAGGTCATTGCGTCTCAAGCGCAAAGCGAAAGCCAACACCGCATCTCAACTTAAAGGCGCAAGAGTCGACCCAGCGTTTCAACTTCAAAGCGCCGAGTTCATTCTTGTAATGACCGCGTGGACAAAAGCGAGCGTAATTTCTTTGAAGATGAGGAGCAATACCTTCTCGAATCGAACAAAGAAGATATCCAAAGTGTTTGGCTTCGTTCGGTCGGTAGTGAACTTTTAAAAATTTTGGAGGGATTACGTAAGGTGTCAAAATAAGCCTTGAGCTCACCTCCGTTCTCACCATGGCGTTCTAAATCAAAACGCAAGGCCCACATCCGCGTTTTGACTTAAGTCAAGACGCGAGGGTCACCTCCGCGTTTTGACTTAAGTCAAGACGCGAGGGTCACCTCGGCGTTTTCAAGCTCAAAACGCAAGGCTTGCCTCTGCGTTTTAAGTCAAGACGCGAGGGTCACCTCCGCGTTTTCAAGCTCAAAGCGCAAGGCTTGCCTCTGCGTTTTAAGTCAAACGAGGTCACCTCCGCGTTTTCAAGCTCAAAGCGCAAGGCTCACCTCCGCGTTTTCAAGCTCAAAACGCAAGGCTCATCATTGCGTTTTCAAGTTCAAAACGCAGAGGTCATTTTCAGAACGCGGATCTCGTGTTTGACCTATTCAAGCACGTTGTAAACGGTTCCAAAATCATTTTGCACGATTTGATGAGAGATTTAAGGGGTCAGTTACACCCCTTAAACCCCTATAAATAGCTGGAAGAACAGCTGAAGACGGGAGTTCTTCTGAGTCTTCGACTTTCACAGAGGAAAGAGAGTGAAGGAGTTCTTTGGATCGATCAGGGAGGGGCTTTGGAGCATTCAATCTTTGCTGTTGGATCGGCTTTTGGAGACTTTGGCTTGGCAGATCAATTCTTCTCGGAGGAAACTCTTTCTAAGTAAAGTTCTCAAACTCGTTAGAGTTCCAAACTTACTTTGCAAGTTCTTTTCAACGTTGTTCCACGAGTCGAGACATTCGGATAGTCAACGGGATACAAGATTCAAGCTCCCATCGCTACCGTGAAGAACCCAGGTTAAACAAAGGGAAGGATCTCCGTTGATCTTTCCTTCTTTTGTAAATCGGGCGACCGATCGAGGAATTTTATAATTTCTTTGTCTAAGTCAGTTAGAGAGGGATTACTTTTTGAGAGATTGTATTCATTCATTCTTTCTTATATTTCTCAAATTTTCTTGAACAAAGATGGCGACTTCTGGCGGGGACTAGCTTCACCGGCGAAGAAGTGGTGGCGCAATCCGACGTCAAGCTCGTAGGAACAACGATCGAAATTCTTATCGTAGAGTTTGACCAAGCCAAATGCGAGGCACTCTTCTTGGATCCCTTAGCCCCATGCTATCGCAAGATCCGTAAAGTCTCCAAAAGACTAAAGCTCCATCCATGATCGACTTCGCCAAAGGAGTGTCTCCCCGAGGGTTAAAGCTGTTCATCTGATCCCTCTCGAAGGAGAAGGCTCGGCTCCAACCGAACTTCGTCAATCGAGTTAGAAGCCCCGCACCGTGCCCAAACCTAAGGCAAAGCGGACCTGGTGGCGTTTCTCAAATGAAACTGACTCTCAAGAGTGCGTTTGAGCTCGCCTGAACCTCGAGGCGTTTCTCAAACAAAGCGCAGCTTTCGAGTGCGTTTTAGAATCAAATGCATCTTGTTATGGTCATAACCACTAACCGTGATTAAGGAGAAAAAGCGAGACACTAGCGGATAAGCGGCATGCATCAGCAAAACCGACTTCGAGCCTCGCGCCCGACCCACAAGGCGGCCGACACTTACCGACCCGCCATGGTCCAATGGATGACTATCATCATAGCAAGCGAGGCGGTCGCGAGTAAACCCGTCGGCAACTCTCTCAGCGGGCGGCGAAAGCGGTGGCGGTCGTCGCCCGCTAATTAACGGCCGGGGCCATTTCCGTCGCTTCGTCCCATCGGACGGCGGGGAAGCGACCAGCTATCACCTTCCGGCCGCTTCGTCTGTTTGGGCGATCGCGGCGGTGCTAGTCGTCCTCCCACCCTTCACCTATTATAGCCCGTCCTACCAATTGTTGGCCTTTCCCAGCGATGCGGCGAGTGAGACCCTCTTATCGGCCACCCGTCCTCGGGGGCGACAGCGGCCACAGTGCGTCCCTTCCGATTGATTACCTCGGCGTCGAGAGGCGGCGAGTCGGCCACCCGGCCTCGGCTCCCACCAACCTCATCTGCGGCTTCCTCCACTCAAGCAGCGGTTATCACGGTTTTCGAGCCCATCGGCATCGCATTAAATGCGGCGGCGGCCCTTAACTCCCCATCTCTCCACGGTATTTAAGGCACCTCGGACCCATGCAGCTACGGTAGTCAATCCCATCCCATTAATGGCGAATAGACCACACTAACCCTCAAATTACCGCAATTCGACACTGTAAAAGCCGGCCCCATAGCGGACAAATAGAAGGCCCGACCAACCACGGGCTCACCGTGGAGAGGCTGGCTCATCGATGGTTCCTTAACCGATGGAAAGGCGGAAATACCCCTCAACCCTAGGTATAAATAACAGCGGACGGCGAACCAGTAAGTGATCTTTTTGAGTAAATTCTGCTCCATTAGATTATCCCTTTTCGACTTGGCCGTCGGAGGAACCACGGAGATCCCAACTCCGCCTCTTCCACGAGTCCCTCTTTTTCTTTGTGGCGAGTCCCTTGATCCAGTCGTCATTTGGCTTTAGGAGAGAAGCGGACTCCGCTCTCTTAAAAGCTAAACTCACTTTCGAGGTTAGTGGCTGTGATTATATACATCAACACATACCTCAAAGGTGCGTTTCCCAAACAAAATCACGGACCTCGAGCGTTTCTCAAATGAAACTGACTCTCAAGAGTGCGTTTGAAGCTTGAGACCTCGGAGGCCCGTTTCTCAAACAAAACGCAGCTTTCACGAGTGCGTTTTAGAATCCAAATGCATACTGTTATGGTCATAACCACTAACCGGTGATTAAGGAGAAAAAGCGAGACACTAGCGGATAAGCGGCGTCATCAGCAAAACCGACTTCGAGCCTCGCGCCCGACCCAAAGGCGGCCGACACTTACCGACCCGCCATGGTCCAATGGATGACTATCATCATAACCGGCCAGCGGTCGCGAGTAAACCCGTCGGCAACTCTCTCCCGAGACGGCGGTGGCGGTCGTCGCCCGCTAATTAGCGGCGGGGCCATTTCCGTCGCTCGTCCCATCGGACGGCGGGGAAGCGACTTATCACCTTCCGGCCGCTCGTCTGTTTGGGCGATCGCGGCGGTGCTAGTCGTCCTCCCACCCTTCACCTATTATAGCCCGTCCTACCAATTGTTGGCCTTTCCCAGCGATGCGGCGAATTGAGACCCTCTTATCGGCCACCCGTCCTCGGGGGCGACAGCGGCCACAGTGCGTCCCTTCCGATTGATTACCTCGGCGTCGAGAGGCGGCGAGTCGGCCACCCGGCCTCGGCTCCCACCAACCTCATCTGCGGCTTCCTCCACTCAAGCAGCGGTTATCACGGTACTCGAGCCCATCGGCATCGCATTAAATGCGGCGGCGGCCCTTAACTCCCCATCTCTCCACGGTATTTAAGGCACCTCGGACCCATGCAGCTCTGGTAGCCGTCAATCCCATCCCATTAATGGCGAATAGACCACACTAACCCTCAAATTACCCTTTCGACACTGTAAAAGCCGGCCCCATAGCGGACAAATAGAAGGCCCGACCAACCACGGGCTCTGCGTGGAGAGGGCTGGCTCATCGATGGTTCCTTAACCGATGGAAAGGCGGAAATACCCCTCAACCCTAGGTATAAATAACAGCGGCCGAACCAAGTAAGTGATCTTTTTTGAGTAAATTCCTGCTCCATTAGATTATCCCTTTTACCGACTTGACCGTCGGAGGAACCACCGGAGATCCCAACTCCGCCTCTTCCACAGGTCCCTCTTTTTCTTTGTGGCGAGTCCCTTGATCGTGTCATTTGGCTTTAGGAGAGAAGGCGGACTCCGCTCTCTTAAAAGCTAAACTCACTCGAGGTTAGTGACTGTGATTATATACATCAACACATACCTCAAAGGTGCGTTTCCCAAACAAAATGCAGACCTCAGAGGCACGTTTCTCAAACAAAACGTAGCTCTCAGGAGTGCATTTTAGAATTCAAACGCAGACTTCAGAGGTGCGTTTCCTAAACAAAACACAGACCTCAAGTCTGCGTTCCCACTTTCAAACACGACCCTCGCGTTTCTGGCGCGATGTGGCAAGTCGAGTTCAGAGCAACCGACATGAGCTTCAAAGCGAAACCTCCGAATACTCTGCGAAGCGCGACTAGATTAAAAAGTGCATCTAAGAAGTCCACGAACTCAAGGCATCTCAACAAGATCCAAATTCAACAAGAGCTAGTCCCATCCAATCATAGACTGGGGGTTCCAGTTCAAACCTCACGAGTAGTGAGTAACTTTTCTCGAGTCTCTGCAACAGATTTGAGAGAGTTCCTATCGAGAGAAAGACCGATACAATAAATCGTTCATTCATGCCAATGCGAACGATTGATTTCTACGGTCCCCTCGAGATGCCAATGCTGCTCATGCACAGCCATTTCATCGGTATTCAACCCACCAATGAACGTCGCTTCAGAGGATGAATACCCTGGAGTTACCGTCAATATAGTTAGCAGGGGAAAGTCACCAGCCTCCAGTTCGGATGAATCGGGTACCAATCGTTCTCCAAATATTAGAGAAATCTCGGATAAATTTGAAGGGATTTATTAACACACCCAAACACGAAAGGGAGCTATACCTCCTTTCAATTATCAAAGGCTAGCTAAAGGGATAAGACCTGACGACGAGCACTCGGCCATTGCAGATTCCCAATCTTCCAGTTCTTTCGTGGAGCATGAGAGCGCTGTCTATATGACGGAGAATACTGAAGATCTCAAGAAGAGGCTCGAAGAATATCAGGCTGTGATGCAAGAAAATATCGGTCATAGCGAGGGAAGCCTGCGAGACCACAGGATCACAACAAGAGTCCATCGATCAACTTCGAGATTTGATGGCCCAAATTATTGCGGATAGAGCTCAATCTCAGATGTCTAGCTCAACACCTCAGCCGGAATCATCACGAAAGAGGGGTCAATCTTCAAAACAAAAAGAAAAAGTGAATGAAGCTTCTGATCAAGAAGCTCATCACATAGAATCTTCATATGAAGAGGAAGATGGTGAACACGAGCATGATCCTCGGTCGATAAAATGGAAGAATTGGAAGCCCGCCGGTGCCATTGTCAATAGAAGCGAGCTTCAAGGCGAGGAGTTGTTAGGCCTTATCATTTGAATGGGGCCTTGACTCCTTATCCTCCAAAATTGAGGCCCCGATACTACAAGTTTTTGATGGCAAGGAGTCACCGAACCAACATATCTATCATTTCAAGTCACAGACTGGAAATGTGATATCAACCGACGCCATACTAACTCGCTTGTTCATTGGCACCCTCAAGTGGGTTGCCTTTGAATGGTTTATGAAACTGCCCGCATGATATATTCAGAAATGGACAAATCTAGAGAGACTCTTCCTATCAAGATTCTTTGAAGACGACACTGAAGTCTCTGTCCATACCCTTCTCGCCACTAAGCAAAAGAAGGGAGAGTCCATCAAAGCCTTCGTCAAGAGGTTTCGAAGCGTGGCTCTTCGATGCTCGACAGGTATGACGCAATATGCACTGGTGGAAACCTATCGACACAATTTACAAACGAAACTCCTAGCCCGAATGGGAGTTACAGAATGTCGTTCCAGGAGACAGTTAATCTCTCAAGGTGAACAGGCTCAAAAAATTATTGCCAGAATCAAAGGTGAAGAAGAAAGTGAGCAATGGGACCAAGCTCAATCTTCTCAGCCAGAAGGAGAAGATACTACAGACACTAAAAATAATCCTCTTCAATAGGATGGCAGGTCCGCAAAGCTATCATGTCAACGATTACCTCAGATAATCCATTACGGTCATAGTCGTTATACTCAATGTCAATGAGCGACTTGGCGGATAGTGGCCCATTTGGCGATATGCCACCTACCCTTTTCCCCTTGCACTTGTTCAAGGCTGGAGGTTGTTCATTGGATTATGAGTAATAAATCTTACATTTGTCATGTTTAATAGAATACCTCTGTCAACCACGAAATTCACAAAATATCGTCTAGTTAACATTACACCTTTGACGATTAACCTCCCCACAAAGTTAAGATTATCTCGTCTCGTTATTAGCAAGGTGAACTCTTCTGACAATCAACTTATCGACTCTTTTCAATAGAGCGATAAGTCCTCAAAGTTGCTCCGATCGCAACATATCCTTATCATGTTAACCTCACACATCTGACAATCAACTTATCGAATCTCTTCAATAGAGCGATAAGTCCTCAAAGTTGCTCGATTGCAACATATCCTTATCATGTTAACCTCACACATCTGACAATCAACTTATCGAATCTCTTCAATAGAGCGATAAGTCCTCAAAGTTGCTCCGATTGCAACATATCCTTGTCATGTTAACCTCACACCTCTGACAATTAACTTATCGGCTCTCTTCAGTAGAGCGATAAGTCTTCAAAGTTGCTCCGATTGCAACGTATTCTCATCACGTTAACCTCACACCTCTGACAATCAGCTTATCAATCCTCCTCAATAGGACGATAAGTCCTCAAATTTGCTTAAATCGCAATCAACTTATCAATCCTCCTCAATAGGACGATAAGCCCTCAAATTTGCTTAAATCGCAATCAACTTATCAATCATCCTCAATAGGATGATAAGCCCTCAAATTTATTTAAATCGCAATTAACTTATCAATCCTCTTCAATAGGATGATAAGTTCCAAAGCCTTGTTAACACCACAAGCCTAAAGCCTTGTTCACACCACAAGCCCTAAGCCTTGTTCACACCACAAATCCAAAGCCTTGTTCACACCACAACCTCTAAGCCTTGTTCACACCACAAGCCCAAAGCCTTGTTAACACCACAAGCGCAAAGCCTTGTTTACATCACAAGCCCAAAGCCTTGTTCATACCACAAGCCATGTAAGCCTTATTAACATCACAGGCCCGAAACCTTGTTCAAATAACAGGTTTTATATTTTGTCCCCCGACTAAACCTAAACTTATCGACTCTCATCAATTGAGCGATAGATCCTCAAAATCCTGTTCAAACCACAAGTATGAAAGGCATGCCAAGTTAACATTATACCTTTGGCAGCTTAAAAAAATCTAAAAGGCTTAGTTGAAAATATGAGGGTCAGCCCCACGTCTCAACTGCAAAACGCGAAAGCCAACACCGCATCTCAACTTAAAGACGCAAGAGTCAGCCACGCGTTTCAACTTCAAAACGCCAGAGTTCATTCTTGTAATGACCGGTGGACAAAAGCGAGCGTAATTTCTTTGAAGATGAGGAGCAATACCTTCTCAGAATCGAACAAAGAAGATATCCAAAGTGTTTGGCTTCGTTCGGTCGGTAGTGAACTTTTAAAAATTTTGGAGGGATTACGTAAGGTGTCAAAATAAGCCTTGAGCTCACCTCCGCGTTCTCACCATGGCGTTCTAAATCAAAACGCAAGGCTCACTTTCGCGTTTTCACTATAGCGTTCTAAGTCAAAATGCAAGGCTCACCTCCGCGTTCTAAGTCAAAACGCAAGGCTCACCTCCGCGTTTTCACTATAGCATTTTAAGTCAAGACGCAAGGCTCACCTCCGCGTTCTAAGTCAAAACGCAAGGCTCACCTCCTCGTTCTAAGTCAAAACGCAAAGCTCACCTCTGCGTTTTCTCTGCGTTTTCACTATAGCGTTTTAAGTCAAGACGCGAGGGTCACCTCCGCGTTTTTAAGCTCAAAACGCAAGGCTCACCTCTGCGTTTTAAGTCAAGACGCGAGGGTCACCTCCACATTTTCAAGCTCAAAACGCAAGCTCACCTCTGCGTTTTAAGTCAAGGCGAGGTCACCTCCACATTTTCAAGCTCAAAGCGCAAGGCTCACCTCGCGTTCTAAGTCAAAGCGCAAGGCTCACCTCCGCGTTCTAAGTCAAAACGCAAGGCTCACCTCGCGTTTTCACTATAGCATTTTAAGTCAAGGCGAGGTCACCTCCGCGTTCTAAGTCAAAGCATAAGGCTCACCTCCGTTCTAAGTCAAAATGCAAGGCTCACCTCTGCGTTTTAAGTCAAGGCGAGGTCACCTCCGCGTTCTAAGTCAAAACGCAAGGCTCACCTCGCGTTCTAAGTCAAAATGCAAGGCTCACCTCTGCGTTTTAAGTCAAGGCGAGGTCACCTCCGCGTTCTAAGTCAAAGCATAAGGCTCACCTCCTCGTTCTAAGTCAAAGCATAAGGCTCACTTCGGCGTTTTCACTATAGCGTTTTAAGTCAAGGCGAGGTCACCTCCGCGTTCTAAGTCAAAGCATAAGGCTCACTTCGGCGTTTTCACTATAGCGTTCTAAGTCAAAGCATAAGGCTCACTTCGGCGTTTTCACTATAGCGTTCTAAGTCAAAGCATAAGGCTCACTTCGGCGTTTTCACTATAGCATTTTAAGTCAAGGCGAGGTCACCTCCGCGTTCTAAGTCAAAATGCAAGGCTCACCTCGCGTTCTAAGTCAAAACGCAAGGCTCACCTCCGTTCTAAGTCAAAGCGCAAGGCTCACCTCGCGTTTTCACTATAGCGTTCTAAGTCAAAATGCAAGGCTCACCTCCGTTCTAAGTCAAAATGCAAGGCTCACCTCCTCGTTCTAAGTCAAAGCGCAAGGCTCACCTCCGTTCTAAGTCAAAATGCAAGGCTCACCTCTGCGTTTTAAGTCAAGGCGAGGTCACCTCCACATTTTCAAGCTCAAAACGCAAGGCTCACCTCCTCGTTCTAAGTCAAAATGCAAGGCTCACCTCCGTTCTAAGTCAAAATGCAAGGCTCACCTCCGTTCTAAGTCAAAGCATAAGGCTCACTTCGGCGTTTTCACTATAGCGTTCTAAGTCAAAGCATAAGGCTCACTTCGGCGTTTTCACTATAGCGTTCTAAGTCAAAGCATAAGGCTCACTTCGGCGTTTTCACTATAGCGTTCTAAGTCAAAGCAAGGCTCATATAAACTTAAGTTGATAGGGAATAGTCATCCTCCAACTTTTTATCCTTGATGTTGCCTTGGGATCCGTGAAAGATATAAAGCCCACCTTTGAGATTTGTGCATATCTTGATTTCACGGATCCCAAGGCAAGATCAATGGATATAAAATTTGGTGGACACTCCTCCTATCAACTTAAGTTTATAGGAGCCTTGCTCTATATATCTTGGGATCCGTGAAAGATATAAAGCCCACCTTTGAGATTTGTGCATATCTTGATTTCCACGGATCCCAAGGCAAGATCAATGGATATAAAACTTGGTGGACACTCCTCCCTATCAACTTAAGTTTATAGGAGTCTTGCTCTCTCTCTCTCTCTATATATATATATATATATTTATATTATATAAAATGAGATGGTGAGCTCAGATTCTTGTCGTGAGCTAGCCCGATAGGTTACTTTCGAAGCGATGATCGACACAGCCATCGTGATATGCACTCATCATGATCTATATGTAGAAAAATATATTATTTTGATAAATTTAATTATTTTTTAGCTATGTGTAGAAGGGCGGTACATTAAATTGCACGAAAAATCAACATATCAAACTAGTTTGATTCATATTCTAGAAGGCTTTAAATTTTGTGAAAATTTTATCATATACATTTCATGACTTGTTGAACAAGATGTATGGTGCGATCATGAATTTGATGACCCGATTAGTCTAGCTCACGATAAGATTTGAGCTCACCATCTCATAATATCATTACTATATATATATATATATATATATATATATATATATATATATATATATATATATATATAGAGAGAGAGAGAGCAAGGCTCATATAAACTTAAGTTGATAGGGAATAGTCATCCACCAACTTTTTATCCACTGATGTTGCCTTGGGATCCGTGAAAGATATAAAGCCCACCTTTGAGATTTGTGCATATCTTGATTTCACGGATCCCAAGGCAAGATCAATGGATATAAAATTTGGTGGACACTCCTCCCTATCAACTTAAGTTTATAGGAGCCTTGCTCTATATATATCTTGGGATCCGTGAAAGATATAAAGCCCACCTTTGAGATTTGTGCATATCTTGATTTCACGGATCCCAAGGCAAGATCAATGGATATAAAACTTGGTGGACACTCCTCCCTATCAACTTAAGTTTATAGGAGTCTTGCTCTCTCTCTCTCTCTATATATATATATATATATTTATATTATATAAAATGAGATGGTGAGCTCAGATTCTTGTCGTGAGCTAGCCCAATAGGTTACTCGAAACGATGATCGACACCGCCCATCGTGATATGCACTCATCATGATCTATATGTAGAAAAAATATATTATTTTGATAAATTTAATTATTTTTTTAGCTATGTGTAGAAGGGCGGTACATTAAATTGCACGAAAAATCAACATATCAAACTAGTTTGATTCATATTCTAGAAGGCTTTAAATTTTGTGAAAATTTTATCATATACATTTCATGACTTGTTGAACAAGATGTATGGTGCCGATCATGAATTTGATGACCCGATTAGTCTAGCTCACGATAAGATTTGAGCTCACCATCTCATAATATCATTACTATATATATATATATATATATATATATATATATATATATATATATATATATATATAGAGAGAGAGAGAGAGCAAGGCTCATATAAACTTAAGTTGATAGGGAATAGTCATCCTCCAACTTTTTATCCTTGATGTTGCCTTGGGATCAGTGAAAGATATAAAGCCCACCTTTGAGATTTGTGCATATCTTGATTTCACGGATCCCAAGGCAAGATCAATGGATATAAAATTTGGTGGACACTCCTCCTATCAACTTAAGTTTATAGGAGCCTTGCTCTATATATCTTGGGATCCGTGAAAGATATAAAGCCCACCTTTGAGATTTGTGCATATCTTGATTTCACGGATCCCAAGGCAAGATCAATGGATATAAAACTTGGTGGACACTCCTCCCTATCAACTTAAGTTTATAGGAGTCTTGCTCTCTCTCTCTCTCTCTATATATATATATATATATTTATATTATATAAAATGAGATGGTGAGCTCAGATTCTTGTCGTGAGCTAGCCCAATAGGTTACTCGAAACGATGATCGACACCGCCCATCGTGATATGCACTCATCATGATCTATATGTAGAAAAAATATATTATTTTGATAAATTTAATTATTTTTTAGCTATGTGTAGAAGGGCGGTATTAAATTGCACGAAAAATCAACATATCAAACTAGTTTGATTCATATTCTAGAAGGCTTTAAATTTTGTGAAAATTTTATCATATACATTTCATGACTTGTTGAACAAGATGTATGGTGCCGATCATGAATTTGATGACCGATTAGTCTAGCTCACGATAAGATTTGAGCTCACCATCTCATAATATCATTACTATATATATATATATATATATATATATATATATATATATATATATATATATATATATATATAGAGAGAGAGAGAGAGCAAGGCTCATATAAACTTAAGTTGATAGGGAATAGTCATCCACCAACTTTTCTATCCATTGATGTTGCCTTGGGATCAGTGAAAGATATAAAGCCCACCTTTGAGATTTGTGTGCATCTTGATTTCACGGATCTCAAGGTAAGATCAATGGATATAAAAGTTAGTGGATACTCTTCCTATCAACTTAAGTTTATAGGAGCCTTGCTCTATATATATATATATATATATATATATATATATATATATATATATATATATATATATATATATATATATATATATATATATATATATATATATATATATATATATATATATATATATATATATATATATATGAGATGGCGGATCATTTTGCTAAATGAGCTACCAAGAGATAGAGTGGCGAGGTCCACATCCTTTGATGTGACTAGCAAGGTTGGCCTCACAACATGGCTATCTCTTGATAGCTCATTTAGCAAAATGAGCCGCCACCTCATATACATGATTTCATATATATATATATATATATATATATATATATATATATATATATATATATATATATATATATATATATATATAGAGAGAGAGCAAGGCTCATATAAACTTAAGTTGATAGGGAATAGTCATCCTCCAACTTTTTATCCTTGATGTTGCCTTGGGATCAGTGAAGATATAAAGCCCACCTTTGAGATTTGTGCATATCTTGATTTCACGGATCCCAAGGCAAGATCAATGGATATAAAATTTGGTGGACACTCCTCCTATCAACTTAAGTTTATAGGAGCCTTGCTCTATATATCTTGGGATCCGTGAAAGATATAAAGCCCACCTTTGAGATTTGTGCATATCTTGATTTCACGGATCCCAAGGCAAGATCAATGGATATAAAACTTGGTGGACACTCCTCCTATCAACTTAAGTTTATAGGAGTCTTGCTCTCTCTCTCTATATATATATATATATATTTATATTATATAAAATGAGATGGTGAGCTCAGATTCTTGTCGTGAGCTAGCCCGATAGGTTACTTTCGAAGCGATGATCGACACAGCCATCGTGATATGCACTCATCATGATCTATATGTAGAAAAATATATTATTTTGATAAATTTAATTATTTTTTAGCTATGTGTAGAAGGGGCGGTTGTTAAATTGCACGAAAAATCAACATATCAAACTAGTTTGATTCATATTCTAGAAGGCTTTAAATTTTGTGAAAATTTTATCATATACATTTCATGACTTGTTGAACAAGATGTATGGTGCGATCATGAATTTGATGACCCGATTAGTCTAGCTCACGATAAGATTTGAGCTCACCATCTCATAATATCATTACTATATATATATATATATATATATATATATATATATATATATATATATATATATATATATAGAGAGAGAGAGAGAGAGCAAGGCTCATATAAACTTAAGTTGATAGGGAATAGTCATCCACCAACTTTTCTATCCATTGATGTTGCCTTGGGATCCGTGAAAGATACAAAGCCCACTTTGAGATTTGTGTGCATCTTGATTTCACGGATCTCAAGGTAAGATCAATGGATATAAAAGTTAGTGGATACTCTTCCTATCAACTTAAGTTTATCTGGCATTGCTCTATATATATATATAGTTATATATATATATATATATATATATATATATATATATATATATATATATATATATATATATATATATATATATATATATATATATATATATATATATATATATATATATATATATATATATATATGAGATGGCGGATCATTTTGCTAAATGAGCTACCAAGAGATAGAGTGGCGAGTCACATCCTTTGATGTGACTAGCAAGGTTGGCCTCACAACATGGCTATCTCTTGATAGCTCATTTAGCAAAATAGTAGCATATATCATTATTTCATATATATATATATATATATATATATATATATATATATATATATATATATATATATATATATATATATATATATATATAGCAATATGGAGGAACTTGGTACCAAGCACATATTTTTGTGCTTAGTAGTGAGTGGTTCATTCCCATCCACTCGGTCGAATGAGGGACCACATTCACATGGGTTAGAGAGTGGATGTGAATGAGACACATCACAACCAAGCACAAAATTTGTGTTTGGTACCACGTTATATATATATATATATATATATATATATATATATATATATATATATATATATATATATATATATATATATATATATATATATATATATATATATATATATATATATATATATATAGTTATATATATATATATAGTTATATATATATATATATAGTTATATATATATATATATATATATATATGAGATGGACTATTCTCCTTCTAAGAGGAAAGGAATCTCCTCCTCCTAACTTTTTAGCCATTGGATATCTATATTCATGCTTCAAGATTGGTACTAATAAATAGTGGGGTTCACAAAATCCTTAAATATCTTAATTACTTTCTCTCTCTTCCTTAAATCTCTTCCTAACTTTTTATTTTTATTTTATTCTCAGAATTTCCATTCTAATTAATATTTGACAGCAAATCCGCTCTAATTAATATTTGACAGCAAAAGTTTGTGGAGGGGTGTGGCAATATCAATTTCTGCAAAGAATTGAGGATCCATGTAATTCTTTAATAACATCTCTCAACTGTAAGTAGGCCAACAGATATAGCATGAAGGAGCAATGATCTAGATAAACCCATAACATATAGACAGTAAAATATGCGGATGCACATTTTGCATAGTAGAACCTATACATAGAAGAAAACCGAAGGTGAATAATATGGCGATGCACATTTTTCATCGTAGTATGTGCAATTTAAGAGTTTATTGCTGGAGAACATATAAAAAGCATATAGATCCAATATTAATTCTTCAAGAGTGGATTCGTACTATGAGGGTTAATAGACATACTATTACATGATTCCTGTAAATACACTATATTTGAAGGGACATATAATTACGAGGATCCTTAGAAGAAAAACTATAAGGTATAGGAGAGAGTTTTGGCATCTAAAACCTTGGAATAAAAAATGCAAATATCAACATAGTGGAGACATCCATAGTTGTATAAATAATAATAAAATAGAAGTACAAAATGGCAACCTAGTGCTTCACTAGAACAGGAAACAATCTTACATCAAATGAGAATACAGAACCATCTAAAAGTGCAACATCAATCACTTAAGAAAGAAATTAGATAAATTATTAAAGAAAAAAATATGAATATCAGAATATCACTCCTTATCCTTAGCCATCTAAAAGTGCAACATCAATCACTTAAGAAAGAAATTAGATAAATTATTAAAGAAAAAAATATGAATATCAGAATATCACTCCTTATCCTTAGCCATCTAAAAGTGCAACAGCAATCTCTTAGAAAAAGAACTAGAAAATGATTAAAGAAGTTTGACTGATTGATAACAAAGTAATTCCATGGTAATCCGATCTCTACACCACATATGTATAATCTTCACGAGAAGGAACGCCTGAACACTGAAAAAGAAAAGAAAGAATGCAATTATCAGTAATTTGTATTCAAGAAAACCATAATCAATATCTTTTATAACCTAAGAGAAAAGTGGAGACTAAGAAATACACCTGCACTGTGCATGTTGTACTATAATGTCCTTTTCCTCCGCATTTAGAGCATGTTCTGAGCTTTTTAATCTTCTTCTCCGAACTAAGTCTTGAACTTCGACCCTTTTCAAGTGGAGGTTTATATCTTTGAACTTTTGCACGATCCTTACAAGATGATTGAGCGGGATCTTTTACATAACTTTGCTCTTGTTGCTTACTTGTCTGAGCAGTTTGATCATTAACTATACCAAGATGTTCAAATGTGGAAGCTTGATTTGCATCGGTTTCTTGAATAATAGATTCTTTATTCTTCATGACTTCAATTATCCCTTTTTATCACTTCCATGGCTAGATCATATGTCTCCGAAATGTAGAACCTTCCGCTGCAAGTTTGAGCATATTCGACATAAATTATTAAATCGAAGGCTTTTGATTCTCTATAATCAACACTCTTTTTCGATGAAGCAAGCACCACTCCTTCTTTTGCCAATCTAGTCCAACGCTTTAAAATAAACTTTTGTGGTATGTCATTAATTCGAAGATGCAGAAAGACCTTAATAATATGAGCACACAATATACCAGCAAACTCATACAATTTGCACTGACAAGTAGCTGATCTTTCTGTGACATTGGCTTTCACAATGTATGATGATCTTTGAGTGTTTGGCTTTTGAGGATCCTCTACTTTGTTGATGTTGTATGTTCCAATTTCTATTTCTTCTATTTCATATGTAGTCATCCTTTGCAGTTGCTCTAAAAACTTTTTATAAATTTTTCGAGTGTACACTTCCGATGCTTTTTTTTCCATGATGTATCCTGACCACAATTTTGGTTTTGTTGATAAATTTCTGAAGTCCTCCTCATCTTCTTTAGCATATCGACTTTCAACTACTGCTTCATATTGTTTAACAAATTGATATATAGATGTGTGACTATTCACATATCCATTAAAAAGAGCGTTCATGCTCTCGCTGCGCTGGGTTGTAGACATGTAAGCAAAAAAATAATCACGAAAGTATGCAGGGACCCAATAAGGAGATATATCATATAAGTGCTCAAGGTAGTCACGACCTTCAAGTTCATATTTTTCAATCAAAGATGACCATGATGCTTTGAATTCTTCAACAGTGGATTCGTACTATGAGGGTTAATAGACATACTATTACATGATTCCTGTAAATACACTATATTTGAAGGGACATATAATTACGAGGATCCTTAGAAGAAAAACTATAAGGTATAGGAGAGAGTTTTGGCATCTAAAACCTTGGAATAAAAAATGCAAATATCAACATAGTGGAGACATCCATAGTTGTATAAATAATAATAAAATAGAAGTACAAAATGGCAACCTAGTGCTTCACTAGAACAGGAAACAATCTTACATCAAATGAGAATACAGAACCATCTAAAAGTGCAACATCAATCACTTAAGAAAGAAATTAGATAAATTATTAAAGAAAAAAATATGAATATCAGAATATCACTCCTTATCCTTAGCCATCTAAAAGTGCAACAGCAATCTCTTAGAAAAAGAACTAGAAAATGATTAAAGAAGTTTGACTGATTGATAACAAAGTAATTCCATGGTAATCCGATCTCTACACCACATATGTATAATCTTCACGAGAAGGAACGCCTGAACACTGAAAAAAGAAAAGAAAGAATGCAATTATCAGTAATTTGTATTCAAGAAAACCATAATCAATATCTTTTATAACCTAAGAGAAAAGTGGAGACTAAGAAATACACCTGCACTGTGCATGTTGTACTATAATGTCCTTTTCCTCCGCATTTAGAGCATGTTCTGAGCTTTTTAATCTTCTTCTCCGAACTAAGTCTTGAACTTCGACCCTTTTCAAGTGGAGGTTTATATCTTTGAACTTTTGCACGATCCTTACAAGATGATTGAGCGGGATCTTTTACATAACTTTGCTCTTGTTGCTTACTTGTCTGAGCAGTTTGATCATTAACTATACCAAGATGTTCAAATGTGGAAGCTTGATTTGCATCGGTTTCTTGAATAATAGATTCTTTATTCTTCATGACTTCAATTATCCCTTTTTTTATCACTTCCATGGCTAGATCATATGTCTCCGGAAATGTAGAACCTTCCGTTGCAAGTTTGAGCATATTCTGACATAAATTATTAAATCGAAGGCTTTTTGATTCTCTATAATCAACACTCTTTTTCGATGAAGCAAGCACCACTCCTTCTTTTGCCAATCTAGTCCAACGCTTTAAAATAAACTTTTGTGGTATGTCATTAATTCGAAGATGCAGAAAGACCTTAATAATATGAGCACACAATATACCAGCAAACTCATACAATTTGCACTGACAAGTAGCTGATCTTTCTGTGACATTGGCTTTCACAATGTATGATGATCTTTGAGTGTTTGGCTTTTGAGGATCCTCTACTTTGTTGATGTTGTATGTTCCAATTTCTATTTCTTCTATTTCATATGTAGTCATCCTTTGCAGTTGCTCTAAAAACCTTTTATAAATTTTTCGAGTGTACACTTCCGATGCTTTTTTTCCATGATGTATCGACCACAATTTTGGTTTTGTTGATAAATTTCTGAAGTCCTCCTCATCTTCTTTAGCATATCGACTTTCAACTACTGCTTCATATTGTTTAACAAATTGATATATAGATGTGTGACTATTCACATATCCATTAAAAAGAGCGTTCATGCTCTCGCTGCGCTGGGTTGTAGACATGTAAGCAAAAAAATAATCACGAAAGTATGCAGGGACCCAATAAGGAGATATATCATATAAGTGCTCAAGGTAGTCACGACCTTCAAGTTCATATTTTTCAATCAAAGATGACCATGATGCTTTGAATTCTTCAACAGTGCTTGTTCCATTCACACATTCATCAGATGCTTCATGAAAATTTTCTTTGGTGTTATAAACTTGACATAATTTTTCTCTCGCTTTTCTCATTATATGCCATTGACAAAGTCTATGAATACTGTTGGAAAATACCTCTTCAATTGCCTTCTTCATACCATGATCTTGATCGGTTATAATTGCACGAGGATGCTTTCCATACATTGCCTTAAGAAATGACTGAAAAATCCACACAAAAGATGGAGCTTTCTCATCCCGAATGAGCGCACAACCAAATAATATTGATTGTCGGTGATGATTAGTACATACAAAAGGAGCAAATAGCACCCGATACTTGTTAGTCATATAAGTTGTATCAAAAGTGATTACATCTCCAAAGCATTCATATGACATTCTCGCTATTTCATCGGACCAAAATAAATATTGCAGGATGTTCTGATCATCAACTTTAATATCATAATAGAACAAGGGATTTTCTTCTTGGAGGCTCTTGAAATAATTAATAGTTGTCTGGACATCACAACCAAATAATTTTCTATGTGCTCCTCCGATAAGATTACTCAAATCTTTTTCTGTAAAGGATGTATTAACACGACATCCGCATTGTGATGAAATCACCGACATAATCTTCCATGTTGGAACCGGGTGTTCATGAAGGACACTGATCATATCTGCTTGCGCTTTTGTGATAGTCCGATGAGATCGTAAAAATCAAACTTTGCTTGGACTAGAGATTAGTGGGTGATTGTGCTCTTTGATGAGACGTGATACAATCCATGTTTGATCACTAGCCATCTTTGCAGTTAATCCAGCTTTACAACCTGTCCATGTTGTTTGTCTTTGTCTTGGCTTTATCTGTGCTTCATTCTCATTGCTCTCTTCTCCCTCTCTTTCTTCATCATCATATTTGTCTGGTTGTCCCTCACAAGAACATGTCCATGTCCGTCGCGTTATAATCTTTGTTTTTTGTGATATGTAAAATGAATTTTTTCGAGTACTAAAATCAATAGTTTGTGCATACGTATTGTAAAACTTCAAAGCTTCATTGTCAGATACAAATGTCTTGCCTTCATATGGCTCATCAATATCTTCGTGATCATTTAAGTAAGATTGATGGTCAATATCTCTGTTGCCAGCTTCTAATAGGTTTTCATGTTCCACAGCAATGTCCGAGTTATTTTCGACATCATTATCACATACTCCCTGTAAAATTAATGCAACAAAATTATATTTCAGTCTTTTAACTAATACTATATAAATAAAAATGCTTGTTTAAAGTTAGCTACAATATCAAATTAAGTCTTTTAAGTCTTCAAAAAAATGTTTATAATGTATCATAGTAGAATAAAAGAACGTTAAATTACCAAGAATAGAGAGATTACCTCCATATAATATGATTTTTAAATCAATCACCAAGGTTCGCCTATTTGTTGAAGATCCCTTCCCCTTGAATCTTCTCCGCCCTCAGCTGTGATTTTGATGAAAAAATAAAAACAGAGCACCGGAGGAAATAAGATTTCAGAATTGGTAAGGCTTCTATTTTTTTCACCCGAAAAAAGAACTAATCAATTTGAGCGGAGATTCTGAGAATTAACAAAAAAAAGCACAAAAGATTAAGAGAAAATTAAGAGATGTTGTTAAAGAATTACGTGGATGCTCAATTCTTTGTAGAAATTGATATTGCCACACCCCTCCACAAACTTTTGCTGTCAAATATTAATTAGAGCGGAGGTTCTAAGAACCACAAACTTTTGCTAGCGTAGGTTCTGAGACTGAAAAAATAAAAATAAAAAACAAAGAACGGAGGTAAAGATAATAAGAAAGGTAAGAAGATAAGTTACTATGGAATAAATTAGAGATGGGAGATTTAAGAAAGAGAGAGAAAGTAATTAAGATATTTAAGAATTTGTGAACCCCACTATTGATTAGTACTAATCTTGAAGCATGAATATAGATATCCAATGGCTAAAAAGTTAGGAGGAGGAGATTGTCTCTCCTCTTAGGAGGAGAATAGTCCATATATATATATATATATATATATATATATATATATATATATATATATATATATATATATATATATATATATATATATATATATATAGAAGCTCTATAAACTTAAGTTGATAGGAGATAGTGTCCACCAACTTTTATATTCATTGATGTTGCCTTGGGATAGCTAAATCAAGAGGTACACAAATCTCAAAGATGAGCTTCATATCTTTCACAAATCCCAAGGCAATATCAATGGTTAGAAAAGTTGGTGGATAACTATTCCCTATCAAATTAAGTTTATAGGAGCCATGCTATATATATATATATATATATATATATATATATATATATATATATATATATATATATATATATATATATATATATATATATATATATATATATATATATATATATATATATAGTAATGATATTGTGAGATGATGAGTCAAATCTTATCGTGAGCTAAACTAATTGGCTCATCAAACTCATGATCGGCACCATAGATCTTGTTTAGTATATCATCAAATGTATATTATAAAATTTTCACATAATTTAGAGTCTTCTGGAATATGAATCAAACTAGTTTGATATGTTAATTTTCCTAGCGAACACTTGTTTACACATAGCTAAAACAATGATTAAACATTTCAAAACAATATAATTTTTTCTACATATAGATCGTAATGAGTGCAAATCATTAGGGACGGTGTCGATCATCATTTCGAGTAGCCTATTGAGCTAGCTCACAATAAGAATTTGAGTTCACCATCTCATTTTATCATTTTTCTATATATATATATATATATATATATATATATATATATATATATATATATATATATATATATATATATATAAACACACACACACACACAACATTTATTATGTAACTTCAATCGCCTGAAGTGCATCTCAAGAGAAAGACGAATTTGATTTCTAATTATTTCAGCTCTAGGCACAACTGCACGCAATGAAAGAAACATTTATTAGATTATGCAGATACTTATTATATTTCATTATAAGGGACTATTATCTAGTGACAAACTTTGATCCTCACAAGCTACCTAGAGAGGAGAATTTGAAATTTTCAATTTATTAACTTTTTCCTTAAAAAATTTATTAATTTTTTCTTCTTTGTTTAAAAAGTAAAATTTTCAGTAATATGTTTGTATATTTTCCTATTGAGATACTCCTATATTTCATTTATTAGTGTAACTAGTGTTATACCAGCGTTGCTGCGAAAATTTTTCAAGATATATTATTTATCAAAAAAATAAAATAAAATCTAAACTATAAATATTTAAGAAAGTTAACAATAATTCTTTTTGCTATGATGTTATCATGCTAAACAACTTTTATTATATCAATGAGTGCTTGAATTATGCTTTAAATTTGTTAAACTTACTATATACATAATAAGAACAAAAGAGTTAGTATATATTTATTTATAAAATAAGACTACATCCTTTTTTTTGGTGATATATTCCTCTTATTAAAAATGCTTTCTCCTAGTCATTAGAACTTGAGTTAGCTTTAACTTTTTAAAACATATTGTTAAATTATGATTTAACTTTATTCAACATATATCATATACAAATGCTAAAATATAATTTAATAAACATACTCATATTAATTTTCATCCTCTAAAATATAATTGTATAAATAATCACATATTTTATAATATCACTCTGTTTGTATTGAATGGAAGTAAAATTTGCAATAAAATGCAAAAGGGCATATATATAATATAAGTGAAATAGAAATAGAAACTAAAATTTTCCCCATGCTCATGAAGTTCCGATGGATTTTTTCTATTCTTGAATTAAAGATTAATGGTTGTATAAAATATTATAGGATGAAGATGATGATGATGAATTTTTATAGCAAATTAGTAGAGAAAGAGATGTTATGAGGTGATAACTTGAATAGGTATGTATGAGAATTAATATGTTAATGGTGGGTTACAAAAGTATAATTTAATTCACGGGTTAAATTATTTAGAGTTTATACATAATGAAAAGTTTCTTTAGTGGGTCTTTTATACACTATAAAGATGACTTTTCATATTCCCAATATTATTATATTATTTATTTAAATTAAAAAATAAATTTTAATATCTAAAATTCTAAGAAGTTGCCAAGTGGCAACTATAGGGCCTTATTTTACTATATATAATAATATAGATATAGATATAGATAGATAGATGATAGATGTTGGGGGTTAATACCTGTAACTTTTTAATCTTTCATAACCAGGCCCAACAGGGTATATAGGACCGGGCCACTCTAAAATTAATAATAAAACACATATAAATTAAAGTTCCCTTTGTTACTAAAGCCTAACCAGGTTAAAGATCTAAACCGTTTAGTTCGGAGAAGGGGTGAATCAAAACAAAACCAGGTTAAGGGCATATTTGGGCCTAAGAAAACGAGTTTAGTCATGATTGAGTTTTGTACCAAATTGGGGCCTAACTAATTTAAATTTAGTTTGACAAAAAGGCCGTGAGCCTCCCATAATTAAACATCGTAGCAAATCATGCAAACTCATTTTTTACGAATTTTATTCTTGTTTTGCTTTACTTTCATATGTTTTGCGTTTTCAAGCAAAATTATCTTATGCAGGTTGCAGACATGGAGAAAATCATAAATATAACTTCAGTGGAATTCTTTGCAGAGATGAATATGGTAAAAGTAGAATCTCTGGAAATCAAGGAATCCAATTGATTCATCAGTACGAAGTATGGCAAATTAACTAATTTCTTTGATGGGCCTGCCTCATAAACCAAAAGCGTTATTGTATTTAGAATCTCTTTTGATTCAAAGGCCTTGTGGTGTGGACCTTCAGATGGGCTGGCACCGTTGGAACTTTAAAAGAGTCCTTTTCAAGAAAAATGCATTTCATACCTCTCCAAGAAAAATGCATTTCATAACTCATGAAAACCAACTTATCAAGGTTAATTTACGGCGAATTTAGATTTTTCTCACTATAAAAAAATAGCAGAGAGATCGCTACCTTTGAAAAACATGCAGACTTACTCGAGAGTAAGTTTTCATAATTTTTTGAATGAAAAAAAATATTACCTTTTACCTTTTTAAAAAAAAAAAAGATATCCTTTTACCTTTTTTATATTTCTAAATTTTAACTTAGAACAAAATCGACATGAATCCTAGAGCATCTATCTCGTAGAATTCAGCCTACACTATTTCCTATTGATAAAGGGACCTTTGTTTGAACTCAAAATTTATGAGGCCAAGTATCAGATGATACAACACATGTCAATTTCTTCTAATAATTTCAATCAAGATCAATGTCTAACAAAAAACACATCGCATATACCATGATTGGTCATATAATTCTGGGCCAAAAATAAAAATTTTAATTAATATCTTATAATCGATATCTCTTCACATTCAAGGAAAATCTTACAATCCATATCTCTTGGCATTTAATTACGGATGAAAATATGAGTCAAACAGAGCTCAATTCCCACGCGCTATTTTATTTTTGCGTGAACCGTTGTAAATTCGAATTCTCCATGTGACTACACAATCAGTCTGAATTCAGAACGCCTGACCTTGTTTCGTTGTGATCTACATGAAGACTGGATGCGATATATGTTATTAACTTTAAAAATACTTGACAATCTTCAATAGCTCTAAAAACGATCCACATTGCTTCAAGAAATCCTATAAGATTGATTCCTACTGTCCCCTTTGCTTGGGGGATCACGTCCTCAACAAACAGCCAAATTAATCCTTCCAATTTTCCTCCTCTAAATGGAGCCTTAATTGGATAAGATCCAGTAAGCAACTATGATCCACCGAGGAATCTAAAACAGCCAATAATCGACACGTGCACATGACTGCCGTCATATGAAAACGAAGTTATATTTGGATGGACTTGCTTACCAAAGATTTCTTCCAAGATACTCGTGTTCGGCTCAAAATCGAACTATTTAAAAATGGGCCCGTTACAGCTTGTCGGATCCGGATACACGTGGATCCGGTCCGTCGTGTGACTTGAAACGGATCTGAGGATGGAGCGTAACTGCTGCGAGAGAGCATGAAAGATCGAGCGACTTTGAGCACTGTTCACGTGATGCTATGTGGAATTTGATGGTGGTTGTCTTTTATTTGTTGCCACAAAAATATCTTTTTTTGAGGACTTTGTTAATTTTCGGCCTCTTTTTCTAATCAATAAATCATTGGTAGGCACAATCCAATTAGGGCGGTTGACTTGACTTCAACTCAACCTTGTTTCTAAGAAGAAAAATAGCCTGAGTTTTTTCCAAGGAGTAATTGTCAGCTTGTATAGTTTTGGCGTACACTGGAGAGTAGTGATTTACCATAACTCCACACCATGCGAATCAATCGGAACCATGGAGGGGGTTGTGAAATTACCATATTGTCTGTCTTTCACTCCCACGTCTGTTTGGTGGTATACCTCAGTTTTTTTTAAAAATAACTTATAAGCTCACCTAAATGAGCTAGATTTGATCAAACAAATTACTTTACTACCCAAATAAATTTTATAATATTTTTATCATAAAAGCCGACAGCCACTCATAGGCTCAGAACATTTTGTACCGTGCTGAACGTTCTAATACAATACTTGCCTCTTTTGGGCCCGGTTAATAATATCATATTCGTATTTAAATACTAGAATACAAATTGATAACTCAATGGTAAAGCGAAGGGACTTCCAGTCACTTACTAGTGGAAATTAAATAAAAGCTAACTGACAAATTCCAATATAGAGATGGCAATCCATTGGGTCCTAAGTTAATGACTCGTTGTCAAAGTAGAAAATGAAGGCCATGATAATTGTTCAAAGAGGACCTCCAACAAGAGTAAAAGAGGCTAATTGATCAGGACGGAGTAATTTCTACAGACACAATCATAAAAGATATATACACTACAGGAAAAACATGATTCGATTCATAAATATTTTTTTGAATTAGAAAGGACTGAATCTAAGTTTTTTAAATGGAAAATGTAAAACTACATTTTTATATATACCCATCAGGAAAAGATTAATAGGTAAACATTTTTATTTTTGAAAAAAATAAATAAAAATGGAATACTAGGGCTCACAACATTAATGGCCCGCATAACAATTGCTTAGAACCCAAAGCCGACAAACAGGCCCATTCGCGAAACAAGAAGCTTTTCTAAAATTCATAAACGTTTTATACAATTCTAGAGCTGACGCACGTTAGAAGCAGGACATAATAGCTATTCAAAACTTCAAAATTACGGTGTTAGGGGTTCAAAACGTTTCACATCTATTCGATTCGTGTTGTAAACTTAATTCGAAATGGATGCGGATATTTTAACCAATATCTGAAACCGGACAGATTTAAACACCAATATGGATTTGGTTTCGGATTTTTTGTTGGATATGGATATATGGATACAAATACTGCTTCAAATATCGGATATGGATACAAATATCCGAATTCAAATATGGATTCAGATATGAATACAGATATGGATTCTAATATGAATAAAAATACAGGTGTTGCTAAAAAAATTTATTTTTTTCATAGCAATTGCATCTTAAGATTATGTGGGTTGTGCTTTACTTAGGTAATCGATTGTGTGCACATTGGTCTTATTTATGGTCAAACTAATGTTTTACTATTATTTGATTATTTTATTGATGGTGATTAAGAAAAATTTAGCCTTGAGTAATGAATTTGAATTATGACTATTGGATAACCAAATTATCTTGGTTTTATTAAATATTATACATCACTTTAAAAATTGATATCATGCAATATATTATAATTTTAAGTCATGTTTTATCTCCCTGGTGCAAAATAAAGCAATGAATATTGAATCTTCTCCTATATGTCATGCATATCACTTTACCAAGTCTTTGATTCATATTCACAATTGTATCTCTATATGTTTCTCTAATATCCGAACCCTATATGTTTCCATTTTCTTTGTATGAATATGGATTTTTCTAAAGAGAAGGAAACCCATCCATATATATATATATATAGAGTAAGGCTCTATGAACTTAAGTTCATAATGAATAGTGGTGCACCAACTTTTTATCCACTCATCTTGCCTTGAGATTTGTGATGCACAAATCTCAAAGTGGCTTTATATCTTTCACGGATCCCAAAGCAAGATGAGTGGTTAGAAAAGTTGGTGCACCACTATTCATTATGAACTTAAGTTCATAGAGTTTCATATATATATATATATATATATATATATATATATATATATATATATATATATATATGAAATAATATATATATGAGGTGGCGTCATTTTGCTAAATGAGCTATCAAGAGATAGCCATGTGGTGAGACCCACTCTATCTCTTGGTAGCTCATTTAGTAAAATGAGCCACCTCATCTACATCATTCCATATATATATATATATATATATATATATATATATATATATATATATATATATATATATATATATATATAGCAAATCTCCTATAACCTTAAGTTTATAGGGAATAGTATCTGTACTTTTTATCCATTGATGTTGCCTTTAGATTTGTTCCATCAAAAGATACACAAATCTCAAAATGGGCTTCAAATCTTTCATGGATCCAAGGCAATATCAATGGTTAGAAAAGTTGGTGTATGACTATTCCTAAACTTAAGTTTATCTGAATTGCTCTCTCTCTCTCTCTCTCTATATATATATATATATATATATATATATATATATATATATATATATATATATATATATATATATATATATATAGAGCAAGACTCCTATAAACTTAAGTTGATAGGAGATAGTGTCCACCAATTTTTATATCCATTGATGTTACCGTAGAATAGGTGAAATCAAGAGGTACACAAATCTCAAAGATGGGCTTCATATCTTTCATGGATCCAAGGCAATATCAATGGTTAGAAAAGTTGGTGGATGACTATTCCTATCAACTTAAGTTTATAGAGTCTTGCTCATATATATATATATATATATATATATATATATATATATATATATATATATATATATATATTGTTGATGTATATAATCACAGTCACTAATCTCGGTGTGAGTTTAGCTTTTAAGAGAGCGGAGTCCGACTTCTCTCCTAATGTCCGGTGACGCTGCTCCGGTCAGGGGGTTCACCTACAGCAAGAGAGCACCTATGAAAGGGGCGGAGTTGGGATCTCCGGTGGTTCCTCCGACGGTCAAGTTAGTATGAGAGAGAGAGGAAAAATAGGGAGAGGAAATTTACTCAGAGAAAATCACTTACTTGGTTTACTGTTCATATTGCTACTTATACCTAGGGTTGTGGGAGTATTTTCGTCTTTCCATTGGGTGAGAAATCACTGATGAGTCAGCCCTCTCTTCCACGTGTGGGCCAGTGATTGGCTGAGCACCTCTTTGTCAGCTACGGTGGCTGGCCTTTACAGGTGTCGAGTTGTGGGCGGACTGAGAGTTAGTGTTGTCTATTCGGCATTAATGCGATGAGATCGGCGGTGCCTGTAGCCGCATGGATCCGAGGTGTCTTAAATATCGTGAGAGATGGGGGAGTTAAGGGGCTGTCAGTGCATTTAATGCGATGTTGATGGGTTCGAATATCGTATAACCGTCGTTCGAGTGGAGGGAACCACATAGGATGAGAGAAAGGGGAACTGAGGCCGGGTGGCCGACTTGCACGGCCTCTTAAGGCGTCCATTAGAGTAATCAATTGAAGGGGACGACTAGTACCGCCCTTCGCGTCGTCCCAGAGGACGGATGGCTAAGAAAGGGGGCTAGATTTGCTTTGCATTGTCTGGAGAGGCAGACGACTGGTTGGAAGGGATTATGATAGATAACTGGTTGGGAGGACGACTAGTACCGTCTTTCGCGTCGTCCGGGGGGACTAGCGGTTAGAAGGCGATGGCTAGTCGTCCCCCATATCGCTCGGGGGGACAAGCGGGTTGGAAGGATAGCTCCGAGGCAGTCAATTGGTTGGGCGGACGACTGGTACCGCCTTTCACGTCGTCCGCAGGAGAGAGTTGTTGATGGGCCGACCCACACCGCCTTTCGCGTCGGCTATGGCGATAGTCGTTTAACGGACCGTGGCGAGGACGGTAAGCGTAGGCCGCCTCGTAGGTGGGGTGTGGAGGTTCATGTCGCCCCGTGGGTCGGCCCATCAACAACTCTCTCCCGCAGACGACGCGAAAGGCGGTACCAGTCGTCCGCCCAACCAGTTGACTGTCTCGGAGCTATCCTTCCAAGCCGCTTGTCCCCCCGAGCGACATGGGGGACGACCAGCCATCGCCTTCTAACGCTAGTCCCCCCGGACGATGCGAAAGGTGGTACTAGTCGTCCTCCCAACCAGTTATCTACCATAATCCCTTCCAACCGATCGTGCCTCTCCGGTGCTGGCAAACCTAGCCCCCCTTTCTTAGCCATCCGTCCTCTGGGACGACGCGAAGGGCGGTACTAGTCGTCCCCTTCAACTGATTACTCTAATGGACGCCTCAAGAGGACGTGCAAGTCGGCCACCTTGCCTCAGCTCCCCTTTCTCTCATCCTATGTGGTTCCCTCTACTCGAACTACGGTTATACGATATTCGAACCCATCAACATCGCATTAAATGCACTGACAGCCACTTAACTCCCCCATCTCTCACGATATTTAAAACACCTCGGACCCATGTGGCTACAGGCACCGCCGATCCCATCGCATTAATGGCGAATAGACAACACTAACTCTCACCTCACAACTTGACATATAAAGCCGTGCATTAGCGAAAGATGCCGACATCGTGACGCGTGGAGCTCATCGATGGTTTCTCACCCAATGAAAAGATGAAAATATCCCCACAATCCTAGGTATAAGTAGCAATATGAACAACAAACCAAGTAAGTGATTTTCTCTGTGTAAATTTCCTCTCCCTATATTTCCTCTCTCTCATACTAACTTGACCGCCGGAGGAACCACCGGAGATCCCAACTCCGCCCCTTTCATAGGTGCTCTCTTGTAGGTGAACCCGACGGGCGGCGTCACCGGGATTAAGGAAGAACAAAACAAACTCAACCGAGGTATATTTAATGATATACATCAATATATATATATATATATATATATATATATATATATATATATATATATATATATATATATATATATATAGAGAGAGAGAGAGAGAGAGAGAGAGAGAGCACCTATAAACTTAAGTTGATAGGGAGGAGTGTCCACTAACTTTTATATCCATTGATCTTGCTTTGGGATCCGTGAAATCAAGATATACACAAATCTCAAAGTGGGTTTTATATCTTTCACGGATCCCAAGGCAACATCAATGGATAGAAAAGTTAGTGGATGACTATTCCCTATCAATTAAGTTTATAGGAGCATTGCTCTCTCTCTCTCTCTCTCTCTCTCTATATATATATATATATATATATATATATATATATATATATATATATATATATATATATATATATATATATATGTGAGCAATATGGAGGAACTTGGTACCAAGCACAAGTTTTTGTACTTGATAGTGATGTGGCACATTCTCCTCCATTCATTCAAATGGAGGACCATATTCACATGGGTTGGAGAGTGGGCGAGAATGAGCCACTTCACTACCAAGTAAAAATTTATGCTTGGTACCAAGTTTTATATTTTTCTATATATATATATATATATATATATATATATATATATATATATATATATATAGAGAGAGAGAGAGAGAGAGAGAAATATGGGTATGCTTGGTACCAAGCACCATTTTTGGTGCTTGGTAGTGAGGTGTATCAATCACATCCACTCCTCAACCCATGTGCTTGTGGTCCCCATTTCTTGAGTGAATGTGATTGATACACCTCAACTATCAAGTACCAAGTACTGTGCATACCCATTTTTCTCATATATATATATATATATATATATATATATATATATATATATATATATATATATATATAAAATAATGTATATGAGGTGGCGGCTCATTTTGTTAAATGAGCTACCAAGAGATAGAGTGAGGTCCACACCTTTTGATGTGACTAGCAAGGTGGGCTTCACCACATGGCTATCTCGTGGTAGCTCATTTAGCAAAATGAGCCACTTCACTACCAAGTAAAAATTTATGCTTGGTACCAAGTTTTATATTTTTCTATATATATATATATATATATATATATATATATATATATATATATATATATATATATATATATATATATATATATATATATATATATATATATATATATATATATATATAGAGAGAGAGAGAGAGAGAGAGAGAGAGAGAGAGAGAGAGCAAGGCTCTATAAACTTAAGTTGATAGGGAGGAGTGTCCATCAACTTTTATATCCATTGATCTTGCCTTGAGATCCGTGAAATCAAGATGTACACAAATCTCAAAGTGGGTTTTATATCTTCACGGATCCCAAGGCAACATCAATGGATAGAAAAGTTGGTGGATGACTATTCTATCAACTTAAGTTTATAGGAGCCTTGCTCTATATATATATATATAAATATATATATATATATATATATATATATATATATATATATATATATATATATATATATATATATATATATATATATATATATATATATATGAAAAATCTAGGAACTTGGTACCAAGCACAAGTTTTGTGCTAGGTAGTGAGGTATCACATTCTTATCCGCTCTTCAACCTATGTGAATTTGGTCCTGTTTGAATGAGTGGATAAAATGAAGTCACCTCACTACCAAGTTCCTAAAACTTGTGCTTGGTGTCAAGGTCCTCCATATTGCTCACATGAGCAATATAAAGGAACTTGGTACCAAGCACAAGTTTTGTGCTAGGTAGTGAGGTATCACATTCTTATCCGCTCTTCAACCTATGTGAATTTGGTCCTGTTTGAATGAGTGGATAAAATGAAGTCACCTCACTACCAAGTTCCTAAAACTTGTGCTTGGTGTCAAGGTCCTCCATATTGCTCACATGAGCAATATAAAGGAACTTGGTACCAAGCACAAGTTTTGTGCTAGGTAGTGAGGTATCACATTCTTATCCGCTCTTCAACCTATGTGAATTTGGTCCTGTTTGAATGAGTGGATAAAATGAAGTCACCTCACTACCAAGTTCCTAAAACTTGTGCTTGGTGTCAAGGTCCTCCATATTGCTCACATGAGCAATATAAAGGAACTTGGTACCAAGCACAAGTTTTGTGCTAGGTAGTGAGGTATCACATTCTTATCCGCTCTTCAACCTATGTGAATTTGGTCCTGTTTGAATGAGTGGATAAAATGAAGTCACCTCACTACCAAGTTCCTAAAACTTGTGCTTGGTGTCAAGGTCCTCCATATTGCTCACATGAGCAATATAAAGGAACTTGGTACCAAGCACAAGTTTTGTGCTAGGTAGTGAGGTATCACATTCTTATCCGCTCTTCAACCTATGTGAATTTGGTCCTGTTTGAATGAGTGGATAAAATGAAGTCACCTCACTACCAAGTTCCTAAAACTTGTGCTTGGTGTCAAGGTCCTCCATATTGCTCACATGAGCAATATAAAGGAACTTGGTACCAAGCACAAGTTTTGTGCTAGGTAGTGAGGTATCACATTCTTATCCGCTCTTCAACCTATGTGAATTTGGTCCTGTTTGAATGAGTGGATAAAATGAAGTCACCTCACTACCAAGTTCCTAAAACTTGTGCTTGGTGTCAAGGTCCTCCATATTGCTCACATGAGCAATATAAAGGAACTTGGTACCAAGCACAAGTTTTGTGCTAGGTAGTGAGGTATCACATTCTTATCCGCTCTTCAACCTATGTGAATTTGGTCCTGTTTGAATGAGTGGATAAAATGAAGTCACCTCACTACCAAGTTCCTAAAACTTGTGCTTGGTGTCAAGGTCCTCCATATTGCTCACATGAGCAATATAAAGGAACTTGGTACCAAGCACAAGTTTTGTGCTAGGTAGTGAGGTATCACATTCTTATCCGCTCTTCAACCTATGTGAATTTGGTCCTGTTTGAATGAGTGGATAAAATGAAGTCACCTCACTACCAAGTTCCTAAAACTTGTGCTTGGTGTCAAGGTCCTCCATATTGCTCACATGAGCAATATAAAGGAACTTGGTACCAAGCACAAGTTTTGTGCTAGGTAGTGAGGTATCACATTCTTATCCGCTCTTCAACCTATGTGAATTTGGTCCTGTTTGAATGAGTGGATAAAATGAAGTCACCTCACTACCAAGTTCCTAAAACTTGTGCTTGGTGTCAAGGTCCTCCATATTGCTCACATGAGCAATATAAAGGAACTTGGTACCAAGCACAAGTTTTGTGCTAGGTAGTGAGGTATCACATTCTTATCCGCTCTTCAACCTATGTGAATTTGGTCCTGTTTGAATGAGTGGATAAAATGAAGTCACCTCACTACCAAGTTCCTAAAACTTGTGCTTGGTGTCAAGGTCCTCCATATTGCTCACATGAGCAATATAAAGGAACTTGGTACCAAGCACAAGTTTTGTGCTAGGTAGTGAGGTATCACATTCTTATCCGCTCTTCAACCTATGTGAATTTGGTCCTGTTTGAATGAGTGGATAAAATGAAGTCACCTCACTACCAAGTTCCTAAAACTTGTGCTTGGTGTCAAGGTCCTCCATATTGCTCACATGAGCAATATAAAGGAACTTGGTACCAAGCACAAGTTTTGTGCTAGGTAGTGAGGTATCACATTCTTATCCGCTCTTCAACCTATGTGAATTTGGTCCTGTTTGAATGAGTGGATAAAATGAAGTCACCTCACTACCAAGTTCCTAAAACTTGTGCTTGGTGTCAAGGTCCTCCATATTGCTCACATGAGCAATATAAAGGAACTTGGTACCAAGCACAAGTTTTGTGCTAGGTAGTGAGGTATCACATTCTTATCCGCTCTTCAACCTATGTGAATTTGGTCCTGTTTGAATGAGTGGATAAAATGAAGTCACCTCACTACCAAGTTCCTAAAACTTGTGCTTGGTGTCAAGGTCCTCCATATTGCTCACATGAGCAATATAAAGGAACTTGGTACCAAGCACAAGTTTTGTGCTAGGTAGTGAGGTATCACATTCTTATCCGCTCTTCAACCTATGTGAATTTGGTCCTGTTTGAATGAGTGGATAAAATGAAGTCACCTCACTACCAAGTTCCTAAAACTTGTGCTTGGTGTCAAGGTCCTCCATATTGCTCACATGAGCAATATAAAGGAACTTGGTACCAAGCACAAGTTTTGTGCTAGGTAGTGAGGTATCACATTCTTATCCGCTCTTCAACCTATGTGAATTTGGTCCTGTTTGAATGAGTGCTTTTGTACTAATTTCTTGGTCTTCAATCCCCAACTATCTTCTTATCTCTCCGACAACCATGTAAAAATCCCGAGGTATTTTTTGGTCCTGGAATTTTTATTTTTATTTTTATTTTTTTGATTTTTGAATGATGTTCTCGAATATTAGATTTAACATTGTTTTAGAATGTTAATAACGAAATATATCTTCTAAGTTGAATGCATGTTTGTTTCATTTTATTTTTGTTTTATTTGGTAGGTTTTGGAGTTAGCTAGCAATGTGGCAAGGGAAAGAATCTTTGTCTAGGCATATTCAACTACCGATAAGAAATAATGAGAAAATGAAACTGATGGAGGAGTTTTGCCTATAAGAAACAAGGAAAGGAAAGTAGGATACTCCATATGCTCTTCATCTTTTGATGTGTCTATCTTTAGTTTTGTAAACAAGCACTGATTCTACACATCTTAAAATTCTGATGGTTTAGATACAAGAGTTAATATCTTGATTGAGACGCTATTTACTTTTAATCATGTTGCTAAATTTGTTATCATTTATTAGCTCCTTAATTGATTCATTTTCAATTTTCAGCATGTAGTTGAATTTAGTATATGCTAGGCTAAGACTTTTTGGATCTATATTTGTCTTATTTTTTTCTGTCTTCCTAGAAGGGTTTAGTTTCATGAAGTTGGTGTATACCTATATCATTATTCCACTCTCATGAAGATGGAGTTTAAATGACTTTTTCCCTTCTATTCGAATGGTAATGAAGTTTAATTGATCATAATTATATTTCTTCTAGCTGTGAACTATAAACTGATGTATTGTCCCATTAAAATAAAGCCTTTAATATTATATTTCATAAAATATGTACCGGAAAAATAATATCCGCAGCATTGCGGTCTAATACTAGTACTAGTACACGCGCACACACACACACACGTGTGTGTGTGTGTGTGTGTGTGTGTGTGTGTGTGTGTGTATATATATATATATATATAGAGAGAGAGAGAGAGAGAGTAAGCATCATATCCGATCAAATCTGACCCAATTGCAATCCTATAAGGTAATTAGGGTTGTTAGCCCAATCTTGGAATTATGCAGTACTTGTTGGGAAAATTAATTGGAAAAGATTGAGTTTCTCTCATATTTTACTTTTTATTTTTCCACTTTATTTTATTATATTTTTATATTTGTTTGGTTTTAATATGGCAATAACTCATGGTTTAATGATCTTAAATTTATGAATTAAATCACTGTTTAATGTCTTATAATTATTATATGGTTATTATTACATTACATTGTAATGGTTTTATTAATCATGCCATTAAACATGTGCTATATTATCACCTATATAATGGTGTCTTGAGCTAGTAGGAGGACATGGGAAAAATAAAAGAAGAAAAGAAGATCTCTTTTAATTGTTCTCTCTCCTTTCTTTCCTTTCCTCTTAATTATTCTGAGTTATTATTTGCCAGTCATGCATCCATTGAGCAAGAGGCTTGAGATTTGTAGCAACCTTAAGTGTCAGCTACCTCGGGGGGCTTTTATCGCTAGTTGACGATTGCATTGATACGTTTCTATAAAGGTGGCAACTGTTATTATAGGGTAGTGACATCACGACTACCCCCATACAAGTCAGCAATTTCTTTCTCTATATTTATTATTTTAATGTTTATATAATATTTTATTTGATTTTGATACAAAATATCCAACAACATTGATATATATATATAGAGCAAGGCTCCTATGAACTTAAGTTCATAATGAATAGTAGTGCACCAACGTTTTTATCCACTCATCTTGCCTTGAGATTTGTGATGCACAAATCTCAAAGTGGCCTTTATATCTTTCACAGATCCCAAAGCAAGATGAATGGTTAGAAAAGTTGGTGCACCACTATTCATTATAAACTTAAGTTCATAGGAGCTTTATATATATATATATATATATATATATATATATATATATATATATATATATATATATATATATATATATATATATATATATATATATATATATATATATATATATATATATATATATATGGAGTTGAGCTAGGCTACTATTAATAGTACTATCAACCCAATTTTAAAAATAGAACCCAAAAAGAAAATTCAAACCGGTAGATGTGATATACTACACATGAACTAGTTGGAAATAAAATTCCCAAGGATTTCATCATCATTAACCCATGCAAAATTTGTCGTCAAAATCAACATTTTAGAATTTTCATGAAGTTGGTTAATTTTCGCCTCTTGATATATAATTTAATACATGTCAAAATTATTTGAAATTTTATTTCTAATTAGTTCATGTGTAGTTGATCACATCTACCGGTTCGGATTTTTTTTTTTTTTTTGAGTTTTGATTTTCAAAATTGGGTTGATAGTATCCACATGTTGGATACTATTAATAGTAGCCTAGCTTAACTCATATATGTGCGCGCGCGTGCGTGCGAGTGTGTGTATGAAAAATATAGGAACTTGGTACCAAGCACAAGTTTTGTGCTTGGTAGTGAAGTGTCTCATTCTCATCCAATCTCCAACCCATGTGAATTTGGTCCTCCATTTGAGTGAGTGAATAAGAACGAGCCACCTCGCTACCACGCACAAAAACTTGTATTTGGTATCAAGTTCCTCCATATTGCTATATATATAGACACACAATTTTTTGCGCTTGGTAGTGAGGTGGCTCATTCTCATCCACTCTCAAGTGGATGAGAATGAGCCACCTCACTACCAAGCACAAAATTTATGCTTGGTACCAAGTTCCTATATTTTTCTCATATATATATATATATATATATATATATATATATATATATATATATATATATATATATATATATATATAGATGTGGCACAATTCTAGCCCACACATTCTAGGAGGAGAGAGAGAATTATTTTTAAAGTTACATGTGTGGGCTAGAATTGTCCACATCACTACCAAGTTCCTTTGAGGAACTTGGTACCAAGTTCCTTTGAGGAACTTGGTACCAAGTTTTTCCATTTTTCACACACACACACACACACACACACACACACACACACACACACACACATATATATATATATATAGTAAAGCTCCTATAAACTTAAGTGGATAGGAGCCCTTTGTCCACCAATTTTTTATCCATTGATTTTACATTGAGATTTGTGCTAGCATATAATACAAATAAAGGCACAAATCTCAAAGATAGTATTGATGTGTAGCACAAATCTCAAAACATAACGAAGGGATAAAAGTTTGGTGGACAAGTGCTCCTATCCACTTAAGTTTATAGAGCTTTATATATGTGTGTGTGTGTATATATATATATATATATATATATATATATATATATATATATATATATATATATATATATATATATATATATATATATATATATATATATAAATGTGTGTATAAGGTGGCACCTTAGATTCAATCTAAGGTAGCGGCTTCAAAACTACATTATATGCTATCAAATTACTCGATCCACTCCGTTCATTTTGATTTATATGTTTTAGATTGTATACAAATAAAAAATTAGCCATATTGGGTTGTAGTTACTCATGCATCAAGTGATTGTAAAATTAACGGTTTTACAACAATATAACTAAAGAAACAATAAAAAAATATGTGTTAGAAATATTTAATCATCATGATTTTTATTTTATAGATGTTTTGAGACATTTAGATCAAGATGAATGGAGCGGATCATCAATTGGAATTGTCTAATTCATGAATCAAGAGGCGCTACCTTAGATTGAATCTAAGGTGCCACCTTATACACACTTTTCCCTATATATATATATATATATATATATATATATATATATATATATATATATATATATATATATATATATATATAGAGAGAGAGAGAGAGAGAGAGAGAGAGAGAGAGTGAGTGAGAGAGAAATATGGGTATGCTTGGTACCAAGCACCATTGTTGGTGCTTGGTAGTGAGGTGTATCAATCACATCCACTCCTCAACCCATGTGCTTGTGGTCCCCCATTTGAGGAGTGGATATGATTGATACACCTCAACTACCAAGTACCAAGTACCAAGCATACCCATTTTTCTCATATATATATATATATATATATATATATATATATATATATATATATATATATATATATATATATATATATATATATATATATATATATATATATATATATATATATATATATATATATATATATATATATATATATATATATATATATATATATATATATATATATATATATATATATATATATATATATATATATATATATATATATATAATACACACACACATATATATACTAGTTCTTGTGCACGTGCAATGCATGTGGTTAAATATCAAAATTATTTACTTTTTATTTATTTTCTCACTATATAATAAGTCAGATTTATTTTGAGTTGAAATCTTTAAAACATGGATTATTACATTTGCCATAAATTTTATTTAAATATTTAATAAAATTATGAAATAGATTTGTGTGTTAAACTGGGATCAATATACTTTTATATACTTGCATACACAATATTTTTTAAATTTGTATATATCAAACTTCATGTAACACATTTGTTTATCGGATTAAATAATCGATCTCTAATTTCTTTATCTTAGTCATTAAATGTAGTATTAAGTTTGAAAAAATACAATAATACATTGTTGATGTGTTAGTAAAAATTTAACCAAATACTTAATATTAAGATGGTTTGTATAAGCTCATACAGCACATACTTTTCACAAGACTACAAGAAATCTTAATTATTAATAGACTTAAAATAAAAATAAAAACTAAAGATTAATGAAAACTCTAGCATAATTTTATATGACAAAAACATTCACATAAGCATATTAAAAATTTTGCATAAAAATCCCTTCTAAAGATTCCTAATTTTACTCAAAAATTAAGCTTTACTATAAAATATTCAAAAAATATATTATCCTTTATTCCTTCTTTTTCATATTTAATTGCACTGACATCAATCCTACTCCACCTTTATCTTTTTCTAAGGCAATTATACAGTAATGTCTTCATCGCCTATATTAATTATAATATTAGGTTGAAGCTAGACTTTTATGCTATTATATTTCCTTCGACTTGTTTATCTTTTAATTTTTTCTATTTTAATGAGAACAAAGGTTAACATCATATGTAGGAATTTTTTAATATTCAAACTTATTACTTAAATAGAGTTAGAAATTACCTCTTTTTTTTCTCAGAATGAATTCTTTAATTGTGCATCTAATAAGAGTTTCTAATGCATTAAATTATGTTGCCTTTGCATTTTTCGTGCCATTTTTCATGAGAATCTTAACTACAAACATGAAGTTTTCATTGTTGATTTCTAGATTATATGTTAATATTAAATTTTGATATTGTTATATAAAAATGATATTACTTAACCTTGGTACTGAGTCATCACGATGCTATGATATTTATCATTTAGACACTCGTTATTAACATCTTTATCCACTTTCTTGTTGTAGCATTTGCAAGTGTAGACCAGGCTCAAGTCTATTTAAAATGGTAGTTATCTTTGACTTAAATGTGAAATTTTGTGGTTGTATATTGGTAAATTTTAGTTAGATTTAATCATGTGGATGAGAGTATGTTTGGTAATATTGTACCAGACGAATTCTATGATGTGCATATTATCACTAATTTAAATTTTTTACATTTTGTAAAGACTGATGATGGAGATCCTTTTGTTTCGTAGCTTCTTCTAAATAACCCTAATATTAGATTAAAATATAATATTATTTATTTATTTTGTTAGATAGAGGTATGCTCGTTCTACACCGCCATACCATTATTTCTTTAGTAAGTTGTATCTTTGGGTTGATACATATTATTGATATTCTTTGAGATGATATGCTTATTTCCCGCCAATTTGAGATAGTCATAAGATAAATCTTATGTTTAGTGGCCTTCAATAAGAAGTTTAGTAATGAAATATTTTACCTTTACACTTAGAGATCTTGAAGTCGATAGTGTTATTATAGGCTTCTTTTGAGTGTCTTCTAGAATTGATCCTTCATTTGTAGCCATATCCCCAAATAAAGTTATGTGTGGAGTCATTCCACTATATATGAGAATGAGAGAATAAAGATAAAGTGTCAATATTAATTTTTTTCTTACACTATCGAAAAAGTATCATGTATATACTTTTGTCCATTATTGTAATTTTCCCCATATTATTTGGCTTGTTACATTTTGTAACATAGCTGATCACCAACTTCACGTTATTTGCTATCACAAGAAAATCGCATGTAATTATTTAATAAGTTTATGATTCTATAAATTTATGTTTCCTTTTATTGAATATTAAAGTATGAAAATAATAAGTACTTACTAAACTTTCTTGTATCTTCCAAATAAATGCTTCTTCAATTTGGAGTAAAATTATATTCAGTTACTTTAATTTATATAGTAACATTTTCTTTAATCTATTAATATATTTTTTCAAACTTTATACCTTAATGGGATATTTTAAATCTAATATTATTTCTATTTTTTCACCAACATCAACTTAGATTATTTTAAGATACTAAAAGGGCCAGAAAAATCTTAAGTTGAAAGTTAAATTTACATATTTTAATGAAAGAATATCAAATAATTTCTCTTTTATTTGTAAAATTTTCAAATTCTAGGGGTTTGGTGTGATTCTGAACTTTAGAAGTGTTGCTTTTAAAACTTTTAAAAACTTTGAGCGCGATTTTTTACAAATTTTAAATTGCCAGCTAGGTGCTACTAATTTTTGTATTTCATGCGTTGTCGCGAAATTTTATAACTTTAGGATACTTCTAGGTTTGAACTGTTGAGGTTGTTTTTTATAAGTTTAGAAATCTTGGGTTATTTTGTGTAAAACTTTTACCTTCAAGGGCCTGTTGATAATTCTAGATATTTTAGTATTGGACATAAATTTTAAAATTTTAGGTTTTTTTTGCAATTTTGAAATGTTGAGGTTTTTTTTACAAATTTGAAACTTTGTGTGCTTTTTTTCAGTTTTCAAATTATCACCGGCATGATGGTAATTCGCATGTTTTATCAATGGTGTTGGCAACTTTTTAAAATTTCAGAATTTCATGATTTTTTTTGTTATTATGATATTTTGAGGGGTTTTCTATAATTTTTAAACTTTGAGGGTGTAAATTGTAAATTTTAAACTTTTAAGGGGCACTATAAATTTTGTTTAGTTGTTTTAATTTTTAAAGGGAATTTGTTTAGTTGTTTTAATTTTTGAAAGGCCGATGTGCTTTGTGTAGTTGTGAAATTTTTTATTTTGAGTAACTAATAAAACTTTTGCCTTTTTGTAATACCTTATGTATTGTAGCATGTTAGTTAATTATTATTTTGTCACCCTTTTATTATCACTTAAAACTCATTTTATCTTTAAGTGTTGTCATATTTCTTTCTTATTTGTACACTTATCGTACTTGTTTCATGATAATATTATAGAGAGATCATTTTATATGTCAATGTATGCAAACAAATCAAACTCGAATCTTAGTTTGAAGCCGCTTTGAGTAAATTCGTTTATGCTAAAACTATTATGTAGTGATTATGCAATCCTACCGAGAATAAATTTCTAGAAAGGAAAACCAAGCGATTACTCTACAAATATATATATATGGACATTGAACTGAATGATCATAATTGAGGCATACAAATTGTCAATGAATTACTACCAAACACGTAATTTGGAATATATCTCGAGCAAAAAAAGGAATTGAGCTAGTCTTATCATGTAAGTAAACAACAAAATGTGATCATAAAAGCTTCTCTAAATATATTTACCCTAATGAGCTTTACTTTGTCAAATCTTGTTGTTCACCAAGAACTAAACATCTTGCATATTATGCTCTAAATTATAGAAACATAATTATTTATAATAAGAACTTTAATGGTTTTTAAACCTTTAGGGTGCTTTATGCAAATTACAAAGTATTTATGGGTTTCCTTTCTACACCAAATTCTATTTATGCAAATTATAAACTATTTTTGCAATTTCTGAATTTTACAAGGGGACCAAATTGCAATTTCTGAATTGGATTGTAAAACTGGGCTAAAATACAATTTCTATAGTTTTTTTAGATTGTAAACTGCAAATTCCAAACTCTTTGCAGTTTCTAGGCTTATATGCAATTTTTATAATTTTTCAGGGAGTAAACTACAAGTTCTGGACTGTTTTGCAGTTTTTGGGGACTGTTTTGCAATTTTTGGGCTTAAATATACTTTTAGAGTTACTGTAAATTCTGGACTCTTTTGCAATTTCTATGCTGAAATACAATTTAAAGCTTAAAGTCTTAACTGAAAATAAAAGATCACTCCCAACAAATATATTCGAAGTTTAAATCCGACTTGTATCTTCAAAAATTACCAAGTTGAACTAAAAGACAGAGTACTAAATACCAAAATATCAAAACATTAATGCAATCCATCCAATCCCTTAATAAAACCTTTCTAGTTTGGCCCAACAGGTCAAATCCATGAATCATGTCCATGATAGTCAGAGTCACGATTAATTTACATAAACTGATAGGATTTCACATTGCTCAAAATGATCTCAAAAAAATACTACAAAGCGATTGAATGATCATAAACATTTCATGACCAAGATTCATACACTCTAAATCAAAAGTCAAATTCATTAACTTTAATCAAAAAAACTTGTCTTTTACGGAAAAAAAGAAAATTCTCCAGCACTCTATTTTTATTCAAGCTTGATACATGATTCCAAGAAAAAAAATATACGCTTTTTTACAATCATGAAGATACTCATGCAAAGTTCAAAGTAAACCCTAAAGCACTAAACTGATAAAATTTTGTAGGAATAAAGCATGATTCCTTTAGCAGAGAGATCGTATGAAATTATATAGCAATAATCAAGATGCTAACCACACTTGTGTAGACTAATTTTAGCAATTTGGGGGGGGGGGTGTTGTTCCCGAATTTCATGGTGAGTTTGTAATTTTTAAAAGTTGAGAGACTATTTTGTAATTTAAAGAATTTGTGTATGAAGTTGTTTGCAATGCATGGGATTTGTAGATGGGTTTGCTTATGAGATAGTGATTTTAATGAATAGAAATAATATATGGTAAAAGATTGGGGTTTGCTAATTTAGTGATTTTGATGAAATTTTAAGGGTATTTTTGGAAAGAGGAAGTTTTTCCTCAACCCCCTCTTTTAAAGAGGTAATAGATATATATAAACACCTGAAATGCTACTTGGCAATTTCTTAGACCATTTGGACCTTACAATGACACGTGTCACCCTATTAGATTTTATAATCCATATTTTACATTTTCATTTCTAAAAAAATCCCAATAAATCCTGCCTAATTAATCCAAACCCTAATCCTAACCACTATTTTTTCTACCTAATTAATCTCTTTCACGTTGGCTATATCCCGCCCTAATTTTATTATGCCTAATTAAAAGATTACCTTTTCAAATTCTTTCTAATTAAACTGTTTCAAAAAAAAATTCTACCTCATTTAATTATACCTAATTGGGACAATGCTGCCTAATTAAGAAATTACCTTTTCAAATTCTTTGTATACCGTTTCAATTGTAAAATGTAAATAACCAGAGCTAGATCAACATTGAAACCACTTCAATGTTCTTAACTCAAAGCAAGTGGAGGAAGTTTCAAACTTTGGATATGAAACAATCCCTTTAAATCTTTTGATGGTTCATGTTTTATCTTTGTTTCTTAGAATTAGTGCTTCTGTACTTATTTATTGGTCTTCAATCCCCCAACTATCTTCTTATCTCTCCGACAACCATGTAAAAATCCCGAAATATTTTTTTCTTATGGAAGTTTTATTTTTATTTTTATTTTTTGATTTTTGAATGATGTTCGAATATTAGATTTAACATTGTTTTAGAATGTTAATAACGAAATATATCTTTCTAAGTTGAATGCATGTTTGTTTCATTCTATTTTTATTTTATTTGGTAGGTTTTGGAGTTAGCTAGCAATGCGGCAAGGGAGAGGATTTTTGTCTAGGCACATTCAACTACCAATAATAAATAATGAGAAAATAGATGGAGGAGTTTTGGCTATAAGAAACAAGGAAAGGAAAGTAGGATACTCCATATGCTCTTCATCTTTTGATGTGTCTATCTTTAGTTTTGTGAACAAGAGTCTACACATCTTAAAATTTTGATGGTTTAGATACAAGAGTTAATATCTAGATTGAGGCTATTTACTTTTAATCATGTTGCTAAATTTGTTATCATTTATTAGCTCCTTAATTGATTCATTTTCAATTTTCAACACGTAGTTGAATTTAGAATAGGCTAGGCTAAGAATTTTGGATCTATATTTGTCTAATTTTTGTCCTATCTTCATAGAAGGGTTTAGTTTCATGAAGTTGGTGTATACCTATATCATTATTCCACTCTCATGAAGATGGAGTTTAAATGACTTTTTCCCCCTTCTATCCTGAATGTTAATGAAGTTTAATAGATCATAATTATATTTCTACCAACTATGAACTATAAATTGATGTATTGTCCCATTAATATTATATTTCATAAAATATGTACCGAAAACAATATCCGCACCATTGCTGTCTAATACTAGTACACACACACACACACACACACACACACACACACACACACACACACACACACACACACACATATATATATATATATATATATATATATATATATATATATATATATATATATATAAGAATGATGGATATGAGGTGAATGTCATTTTGCTTAATGAGCTATCAAGATATAGAGTGATGAGGTCCACACTTTTGATGTGACTAGTAAAGTGGGCCTCACCACATGACTATCTCTTGGTAGCTCATTTAGCAAAATAAGCTCCCATCTCATATATATATATATATATATATATATATATATATATATATATATATATATATATATATATATATATATATATATATATATATATATATATATATATATGGGAAAAGTGTGTATAAGGTGACACCTTAGATTCAATCTAAGGTAGCGGCTTCAAAACTACATTATATGCTATCAAATTACTCGATCCACTCGTTCATTTTGATTTATATGTTTTAGATTGTATACAAATAAAAATTAGCCATATTGGGTTGTAGTTACTCATGCATCAAGTGATTGTAAAATTAACAGTTTCACAACAATATAACTAAAGAAATAATGAAAAATATGTGTTAGAAATATTTAATCATCATGATTTTTATTTTATTGATGTTTTGAGACATTTAGATCAAGATGAATGGAGCGAATCATCAATTGGAATAGTCTAATTCATGAATCAAGAGGCGCTACCTTAGATTGAATCTAAGGTGCCACCTTATACACACTTTTCCTCAACTTAGTACCAAGTTTCTTGGTAGTGATGTGGCACAATTCTAGCTCACACATTCAAGGGAGGAGAGAGAGAGGATTATTTTTTAAAGTTACATATGTGCAAGAATTGTCCATCACTACCAAGTTCCTTTGAGGAACTTGGTGCCAAGTTTTTCATTTTCATATATATATATATATATATATATATATATATATATATATATATATATATATATATATATATATATATATATATATATATATATATATAAGGAAAAGTGTGTATAAGGTGGCACCTTACATTCAATCTAAGGTAGCGCCTCTTAATTCATGAATTAGACTATTCCAATTAATGATCCGCTCCATTCATCTTGATCTAAATGTCTCAAAATATCTATAAAATAAAAATCATGGTGATTAAATATTTCTATCACATATTTTTCATTGTCTCTTTAGTTATATTGTTGTAAAACCGTTAATTTTATACTCACTTGATGCATGAGTAACTACAACCCAATATGGCTAATTTTTTATTTGTATACAATCTAAAACATATAAATCAAATTGAATGGAGTGGATCGAGTAATTTGATAGCATATAATGTAGTTTTGAAGTCAGCTACCTTAGATTGAATCTAAGGTGCCACCTTATACACACTTTTCCCTATATATATATATATATATATATATATATATATATATATATATATATATATATATATATATATATATATATATATATATATATATGTGTGTGTGTGTATATATATATATATATATATATATATATATATATATATATATATATATATATATATATATATATATATATATATATATATATATATATATATATATATATATATATGTACACACACACACACGATCAAATCTGACCCAATTGCAATCCTATAAGGTAATTAGGGTTGTTAGCCCAATCTTGCAATTATGCAATACTTGTTGGGAAAATTAATTGGAAAAGATTATGCTTTTTTATTTTTCCACGTTATTTTATTTGTTTGGTTTTAATATGGCAATAACTCATGGTTTAATGATCTTAAATTTATGAATTAAATTATAGTTTAATGTCTTATAATTATTATATGGTTATTATTACATTATATTGTAATGGTTTTATTAATTTTTCATTAAACATGTGCTATATTATCACCTATATAATGGTGTCTTGAGCGAGTAGGAGGACATGGGAAAAACAAAAGAAGCAAAGAAGATCTCTTTTGTTCTCTCTCCTTTCTTTCCTTTCCTCTTAATTATTTTGAGTTATTATTTGCCAGCTATGCATCCATTGAGCAAGAGGCTTGAGATTTGTAGCAACCTTAAGTGCTAGCTACCTCGGGGGGCTTTTATCGCTAGTTCACGGTTGCATTGATACGTCTCTACAAAGGCGGCAACTGTTATTCTAGGGTAGTGACATTACGACTGCCCCCGTACAGGCCAGCAATTTCTTTCTCTATATTTATTATTTTAATGTTTGTGTAATATTTTATTTGATTTTGATACAAAATATCCAACAGTATTGATATCATTTTTTTTAAAATTTTGTTGTAAATTAGTCATGGCTGTTGATACCATTTAAAAGACCATGCAACTACTTGGAAACTCTGAAAATGTGGCAAAAATTGAGGGTTATACTTTTATACTCTAACAAACTAAAAGACGCACTACATGAACATCAGTGAACAGGTATTAAGGGCTAAGGGGGAGCTAGCTGAAATTCAGAAACAATTGCATAATAATCCTTTCAATCCTGATCTTATAAGAAAAGAGAAAGAGTCCACAAGCAAATACATCAAGCTTATTGATTGTGAACTCTCTTTTTATAAACAGAAAGCTAACATAAACTGGAGCCTCAATGGAGATAAATGCTCCCATTTCTTTCACTCTATTATGAGGGCAAGAAGGCATCATAACAGGGTTCTTTCCTTATATTCTGAGACAGGAAGTAGAATCACTAATATGGATGATATTATTGCTGAAATGGTTGCATATTACAAGAAGCTTTTGGGAACTACTGTCAATGTTTCATACCCAGACCCTAATGTGATCTCAAATGGACCTATTCTGACTCCTGATCAAAGTCACTCACTAGCCCTTCTAGTCACAAGGGAGGAGATTAAACAGGTTGTTTTTTCCATGGCTGACAATAAAGCTCCAGGACCAGACGACTATAGTGCATCCTTCTTCAAAGCTGCTTGGAGTGTCATCAAGGAGGATCTCTATCTTGCCATTGAGGAATTCTTTTGTTCAGGGAAGCTGCTAGGTACTTTCAACTCAACCTCTCTTACTTTGGTGCCTAAAATTCTTAATCCACAAACTGCATCTAATTTTAGGCCGATAGCTTGCTGCAATGTTGTCTATAAGATTATTACTAAAATCATTGCAAATAGAATACAAGCAGTTATGGGTTACCTGATAAGTGATGCTCAAAGTGCCTTTGCCAAGGGTAGAATCATCTCTAGCAATATTCTTCTTGCCCACGAGCTCATCAAACACTATGGTAGAAAACATCTCTCACCTAGAGCCATCCTGAACATTGATCTGAGGAAAGCTTTCGACACAATAAATTGGAGCTTCTTAAGATCTATGCTTTCTGGTTTGGGATTTCCAAGTAAAATGATTATGTGGATCATGGAATGTATCACCTCCCCTAAATATTCTCTATCACTAAATGGTACTCTCCATGGATATTTTTGTGGTGCTAGAGGATTAAGACAGGGAGACCCCCTTTCCCCCTATTTGTTTGTTATTGGTATGGAATACTTGTCAAGGAAGATGAGCACTCTTAAAAATGTTAATTCTTTCAAGTTCCATCCAAAGTGTGCTAGTATGAATATCACTCACTTGGTCTTTGCTGATGACCTTCTTCTTTTTAGTAGAGCTGATATTCAATCTGTTACAAAACTGAAACATTGTCTTCAGGAGTTCAGTCAAGTTTCAGGTTTAGAAACTAATCCTAGCAAGTGTTCCATTTTTATTGGGGGGGGGTGGATGAAACCCTTAAGAATCAGATTTGTGATGTGCTGAATTTCCCAGAGGGTACTTTGCCTATGCGCTACTTAGGGATGCCACTTATATCTAAGAGGCTATCATTTTTGGATTGCTCTCCTCTGATTAACAAAATATCTGAACAATTCCTTAACTGGCATAAGAGGAAGAACCTATCTTATGCTGGAAGGATGCAACTTATCAAATCTGTGATTTTTGGGGTGCAAATCTATTGGACTAGTAACTACATTTTGCCAATCAAAATTCTTGAGAAGATTGACAGCTTATGCTCTACTTTCTTATGGGGTAACAGAGCTACTCTAGTTTCCTGGAAAGCTATATGCTATAGCAAAGAGCAAGGGGGTCTGGGGATTTACTCAGCTAAATATTGGAATTATGCAGCAGCTGTAAAATTTTTGTGGATGATACACTTGAAGAAAGACTTGCTCTGGATAAAGTGGATACATGGTAACTACTTGAGTCATTCAAATATATGGCAAGTTAGAATGAAGGAAAATGATTCATGGATGTGGAAGCAACTCCTCAGAGTCAGAGATATTGTGACTGAACAGCTAGGTGGCATTAACAACCTGTTTTCAGCAATTAATAAATGCAGCAATGGAGGTAAAATTCAGCTCTCCTCTGTTTACAAATTCCTGCTCCCTCCAGCTAACAAAGTCAGTTGGTGCAAAACAATTTGGAGAGGTTTACACTATCCTAAACATTCCTTCATATTGTGGCTAGTCACTCATTCAAGACTCCTCACACAAGATAGATTATGCCGTATAGGAATACTTGACTCAAATCTTTGTGTCCTGTGTTCCAATCAGCACCAAGAATCTCATAAACACCTGTTCTTTGAGTGTCGATATTCTGCTAGTGTTTGGAACAAGGTGATGCATTGGCTGGATTTTACCTGGAAGTCTTGCAACTGGGATCAAGTGGTTAACTGGTTTAGTTCAAATCTTAGAGAAGCAAAGTTCCAGCATAAACTGAAGAGAATGGGGTTATCAGTCACAGTTTACATGCTCTGGCAGGAGAGGAATATGAGGATTTTTCAGCACAAACAACGTGAGCCAGACTTATTGTTCCGAGTAGTGAAGACTTGCATATATACTATCATTTTGAACATTAAGGTTCCTGATTACATGCAAGATTGTATAGAGAGAATGCAGTGAGTTTTTCCTTTTAGATATCTACCAGTTTGTTAACTGGAGTTCTTGATGTAATATAACTTCCCAATTGGTAAATGAATAAAATTCTTTCATTGACCAAAAAAAAAAAAAAACAAACAAACTAAAAGACATATGGAAATGAAGGAAACTAGAGAAAATGACTAAAGCAGAATTCTATCCTCATTACAGGTGCCCAACTGACTCTAAACTCAATGCTCAGTCCTCAACGCTTAGTCAAATAATCTGAGTCAGCATCCACTCGGGATATAATCGTCTGAGCAATATCTCCCAATGACTCTGGTTGTCGCCCTTGGTACGATTACCACAATAGTTGGAACTTCTTTCATGAAGGATTACAATCTCTAAGCTACGAAAGAGCTATTCACACACAAATCACTAGTTGCCTTCTACATTCTAAGCTTTAGTAATTATATATTGACAGTTCCTTTATGTACATTACTTTGACTTGAGCGTTGGTGGAGCTTTGGCAGAGCTCCGACCCCTGCGATCTTGACGATGTTTGCTTGTGTGAATATTCCATTGGTCAACGGATTCCCTCGTTTCCGGCCACCGCAATAATAACCCAACTTTTCGGGTCATATCGTTTCCTTCATCCAGGTTCTTCAATCTGGATCTTGCCACTTCAGACCGATTACGGGTACATGGCACCTTGTTTTCTGTTAACAAGCAATTATACGAGTTATGACTTAGATTTTTACAGTTTGCATTAGACAATACTCTAGCTAGTATTCCTCTTGATATTATAACTAGTGTATACGAAAATATAGACATATATCTCATTCGAACATGCCTAGATATATACTTTTCAAAGAAAAAAGAAGTTGCTATTTTTACATAAATATCTTCTAGCTTTTTCTTGAATTTTCCAGAAGAAAAAGAAAGAAAGCTAAATCACACTCCCCCTCATATGCCGGAGGCACTCTGCGTGTGCGTGCGTCCTCACCGTGGTCCCCGACGGCATACACATCGTTGTTACGCACATACTGGGGCCCACCTTAGCCTGACCCGGCCCAATACTTTCCCTCTCCTCTTTGTCTTCACTCTAAACAAGCCCAACTATATAAAGCGTACACCCCCTATTCCTTCTACTCTCATCATCCACTCCTAAAAACAGTAATTAGGGTTTTACTTAAGCAACTAATCAAGTTTAGTGTCACCTAATGTCTGGAGTGTGGGTGTTTAAGAATGGTGTGGTGCGCCGCCAGAAAACTGGGGGCGAGGCGAGCAGAGCATCGAGCCGCAAGGTTCTGGTGCACGTGCCGAGCAATGAGGTGATCACATCGAACGAGATGCTCGAACAAAAGCTCGGGGCTCTCGGCTGGGAGAGGTATCCCCCTGCTGATCCTAGCGTTATCCAGTTCCATCAGAGGTCCACTGTGCATCTCATCACTGTGCCCAGTGATTTCTCGAGGATTAGTACCGTGCACATGTACGATGTCGTCGTTAAGACCCGTAATGTTTTCGAGGTGAGGGATGCTTGAGATCATAGTGGTTGATCATGGGAATTTTAGGGAGGAAAAATAATATACTATATAGTTATAGTAACTATATAGGAATGGTTTAAATAAGATTAGATCTACTTCATATGAGCTTTTCCTTTATTTGGGCTATTAGATTATGTTTGATGATCTTAGGTTGCATGTGTGTATATATATATATTATTCTTGTGTGGAGGGGTAATTTTTATTTTTATTTTTGGTATTGTACTATTTATGATTTGCCATGATGGAGCAATTAGAAAAATAAAGGATATATAGCTTTTGATTTATATTCTATAAATTAAAATCTACAGTTTGTGGATTTGTGATTTTCTTTCTTTTTAACAAATATATATGATCCGAATCAAGTCACTTATATGCCATGCCATATAATATTGCTAAGATGTTTTGCTTAAATTTTCGTTTCTTCGATTCATTTTTGCAGTTAGATCTGGCTATTGTTATGTTTAAGATGAAGTACTTGTTCTCTAGAACGTAGCATAGTGCTGAAGTATTTTCTTTCTCCTTTTATATGATCTTGAAGTAGAATCTCTTAACCCTTCCTTCAAATTAAAGGGGTGCTTGATCATCGTTGAAATTTTAGTTGGAGTGGGTTGTTGTAGTTAGTCACTACAAGAAATTCGTGGACAGTTTGCTCCCAATTTACGCTAGCTAGCTAGCTCGTCTTAACAAGAAATCCTCTTCTATGAACCTATGAGTGCGTAAAAGAGAATTATAATTTATATATGGTATGAATCTGGGGAACAAAAACATCTAATTATACTTTTAAGGACATCTATCAACAAATAGAAAGTCTCGTACCTAGCTTCAACTCAGGAATCATCAAGTTATTGATGTTAAGCTTCAACTGGAATCATCAAGGTATTGATTTTAAGCTTCAACTCAGGAATCATCAAGGTATTGATTTTAACATCTAGTTATATTTCTAAATTGTTTCTTGCTATGGTAGCATAAGAAAATCTAGCAACGATTAGTATAAAAAGGTACAATTTAATAAGATGTATAGTTTCTGCTAGGGAAATTCATTAATTAATATATTATTAAAGGATTCTGATTTTTTTCACTAACGAAGAGCAGCGGAGAGATCACTACTTTTATCAAAGGCATTATTTATTTGTTCAGTGTGTGATTGTGATTTGTGTTTGAGTATAAATAAGGAATGAATGTAATTCATAGAGAATATGATGAGTGCTAGATTTGAAATGGATCACAACCACTCACTAGACAAATCAACCACTTTGATAAAAGTAATGATCTCTCCACTATATTTTGGTTGCGGAGAATATTCAAATCCATTTTTGGAAAGGGGAATTTAGGGCAACAAATGGGTCTCTCTCTCTCTCTCATATTTCTAGACTTCATTACAGGTTCACCCTCGTCAATTACACCAATGATTTAGTACTCTCTCTCATTTCTAGACTTTATTACAGGTTCACCAGCATCAATTACACGAATGATTTAGTACTACCAATTAGGCCATGTCAAAGTGATTAATTAATAAAATGACCCCCTCAGTTCTATAGATTTTGATCTTTGAGGGTATAACACAATCAAAGGGATCACAAATTAAATAATCCCGCCCAAATAAAAACCCTAAGGGGTGCTAGTCAACTAGAATATTTTTATACAAGTCAAACAATTTTAAGTATGGGATAATTTTTGAAGTGGGATATTTTAGTGGGATAATTGGGAATAATTTTTAAAATGGGATATTTTAGTGGAACAATTATTATTATAATTAAGGATAATTTTCGATAATCAATGAGCATATAAGTCATGCATTTTGATGATAAGACTACTATTTATATATTTTAAAACTTACTATTATTAATAATAATTATTTACTTTAGTGTTAATTAATCTTGAAGAACTATTCGATAGACTATTAGATATTATTATTATAATAATTTGTAACTTTTTTTGAATTATTATTATAATAGAAATTAAAAAACAAAGTTTTCCTTTTCTCGCTCTTTTTCAATCTGCTAGACATCATTCCATCATCTCTCAATTTTAATTAATTTTTAATAAAACATGAATTTTATGTTTTAAATTTCAATTAATTATATAATTCTAATATTTAATAAAAAATAAAAAGTAACATTAAATAGAACAAGAAGAAGAGATGTGATCTAATCTTATGGTGTGGTTTGAAGATGATGGAGAAATGAAATATGAAATATAGAAAAATAAATACGAAAGTTCTAGTGTTTTACCATCTAATTTTAGTTTAAAACTTAGGACAATTTGAGAGACCGTAACTCTCTCTTTTCTATGTAAATTTGATAAAAGTTGGATAAATTTTACCATTATTCCTGTTCTACTTTTAATCCAGTTCTAGTTGACTAACATTGTATAATTTTTATCCTAGTTCTAGTTTTAATTGATTAACACTATAAAAATTTATCTCACAAATTATCCCAGTTCTAATTTTGAGTTCTAGTTGACTAACCCCCCTAAGGGATCACAAGCACAACCTTCACTTTATCTTGTTGTGGACCTAATATTGCTAGAACTTGTAGCGTTGAGCTGAGACTGAGAGTGCTGGCTGGTACTTTGGAGGTGAGGGTGAGCAAAGCATTAAATCATTGCTAGCTAGCTAACAACAGAATAGGGAGAAAAAAGTACTATATAATAGTTCAATGTATATTTGGTTCTTTATCCCCACAGCATTAATTAGTTGCATTGTTGCACAAAGAAGACAAATGTCACAAATTCATGTCCCTTGTATCATTTGGGTTGTGTGAGTTATGTTCTTTGGCGTGTGCGTATACATGTGTGTGTATGAGAGAGAGAGAGAGAGAGAGAGAGAGAGAGAGAGAGAGAGAGACTGCATTTCATAATGTAACTTTAGATATATATATATATAGAGCATCTGGTGATTCTTTCTTCGGAGAAACGAAAGCCCTGCATTGTTTTCTTTACTTATGTAATATTGATTTTTCTTTGAAAATTATTACTATGTTTTAATTTTTCACAGAAGGGTTAGTTAGTTTACATGGACAGGATAAATAAAGATCCACTTGGTTGTGATGGCATTTTTTTAGGAATGTGATGTGATAACAGTGAGTGCAGGAATTTATTCTAGGCAACAGAACCCGTATATTAACTCATCAAAGCATAAGGGAGTAGGATGATAGGATAAATAATTAGCTAAAACAGTTCACGGACTAAAACTTTTTATGATCTTTTTTCTTGAAAAAAGAAAAAGAAAAGATATTTGCTTAACTGTTCAGAGGAATCTGAGAGACGTGTAGATAGATAATTGGCTACAGTTCCATATCTGCATGGTACTGTAACTACTGTTAGTGTTAGGGCCTCTTTGGATGTGTTTTTTTTTTCTTTGGAAAGTAAGATGAATTTGTCAAACTGTGGGGTCATGGCTCAGCTTTTTTTCTTTTACATAGTTTGGATGCAAGTGAAAAGAGAGTGACATGGCATCTAAAATGCCGAATTCAAATTTCCCTACTAAATGCTCTATTTTATCTTGAAAACTGACACAAGTGTCAGAGTGAGGCTAATGGGCTTCACGTTGGCATTTTAAATTGGTGGAGTAAAACATGAAAATTTCACAAAAGGCCCTCTTAAGTTCAATATTAATAAGATTGCTCTTGTGGAGGCTAATGGGCTTCATATGGGTGTTTAAAATTGATGGATTTAAAAGGAAAATTTTGACAAAATGCCTCTTAAGTTCAATGTTAATAAAATCTCTCTTACCGTCTTACGAACCCATTAATAGAATAGATAATTTAGTTCACTGCGACATTCATAGTAGATAAAGATGGTCATTTGCATTGAAATACCCAAAGTTTTATCTTATTTTTAACTATGGTACCTTAAAGTTTTATTTTGCCTAAAATACCACAAAGTTTAACAAAATTAAACTTAAATAAGCATTTTTTTGCTCAAAAATACCCTAAAGTTTAATAAAGTTTAACTTTAATATCCCAAACTTTAAATATTTTTAAAAGTTTCGGTTATCAAAGTTAGACTTTTGTTAAAGTTTTGAGGAATCAAAGTTAAATGATGTTGAGCTTTAAGGTTTATTTTAGGCAAAGAAAAAAAACTTTGGAGTATCGAGTTAAAAATGAGGTAAATTATAGAGTAATTTTTGGGCTTAAAGAAAACTTTGGTGTATTAGATTTAACAATGAAGTAAACTTTAGGGTAGTTAAGTGCAAATAACCTTATCAATATACTATCAATTGTGTTAGAGGCAACTTTATTATGATAATATGATCTTTCGATGGGGACTACACAACTATCACTTTTCAAAATTTCATTATGCAAATCAAACAAGCACTTTAGGGTTCCAATGGAATTCAAACCAAGCAAAGAAAAATGTGAAAGTGAAAATGATGAGGTGGACATCAACTTTCCATCATAAATACACAAGTTTACCATGAGAAACCAAACGGATTGTCCACTTAGTAATATAGTAGTAGACTCTTATTAATTTCTATGATCGATCGAGAGCTTAACTATGGATTTAGATCCTCTCCACTTCCAAAAAAGTAGCGGATGGATCACTATTTAATCATAATTATTAATTATTTAATTGATGATTATGATTTTTCTCTGAGTGCAAATTCGGAATGAGCACAATACATAGGAGTATGGTGAGTGTTAGATTTAAAATGTATCACAATCGCTTACTCTATATTTCTCCCTCTTAAATTTTGGTCCGCTGCAACTGCTTAGCTTTCGCACTTTTCTAAAATTCAAACAAAAATTAAGGAATAAGTGGAAAAAAGAGGGGGGGAAACTAGCTTTTGAGCTAGCTTTTCATATCTAACTGTTTGGTAATCACAAATAAGCTGGCTTATAATTCCCACTAAAGAAAGTTAGGATTCCCCAACTTTTGAAAAACTAACTTATAAGCTCATATAAATAAGTTATGTTTGACCAAGTAAATGACCATCCTACCCATATAATTTTTATAACAATTTTATTATATAAACCAAAAGTGATACCGACACGGTATGGGATGAGATGAATGAATGGATAATTGGATAGAATGTCGATCACTCTAAGGAGATATATATATATATATATATATATATATATATATATATATATATATATATATATATATATATATATATATATATATATATATATATATATATATATATATATATATATATATATATATATATATATATATATATATATATATATATATATATATATATATATATATATATATATATATATATATATATATATATATATATCACCACCTTAGAAAATACAACGGATGAAGGGTTTAGACTACCTATCTAGAGATATAGATATCACCTCTTTAGATAGAAATAACGAGTCACCACTCAAAGAACCTCACTTTAAAAATATAGATAACACTCACACTCTATATAATACACCATAGAAATGTAGAGTAAGAATAAAAGCACAAAGCTTAACTTAATCAAATCAACACATCTTGACATTGTCATTAGATTTCAAAGCTATATATATATAGGCTTGAAACAATCCTTGAAGCATGAAAGATTCATGAATCTAAAAGACATTTAATGACATTGAGAAACTAAAAAGAACCTAGGAAACTTAAAAGACCCCTTGCAGTCCAAATTTGACCCCCTTGAAGTATTTTCCATAATAACTCTCAGTGTAGATCTCCAAGTTATGCAAACTTAGGTTTTCCCAATACTACACTCAAAGATCTATACAACACTTCAAACGGAATATCTTTTGGACTTCTCTAGAGAAAGTTATGGCAAGAGCAATCAAGGTCATGCACACAGTCTAGCTAGAGAATCCGAATTTGTAATTTGGACCCCTATGCTCCCACATCAAGAAGCCATCAAAAGCTAGCATGACTTATAAACTCCTAACAATAAGCCTTCCCAAATACCCTCTAAAAACACACAAAAGAGAAGGAAAAAAAAAAGAAAATAAAAGAAAATAGCAGACTTGCAACTTAGATATCTTAGAGTAATCATGATATTGTTTGTATTCTTATGACTAATGAGTAAGTTAATTGCAATAAAATTCTTTACTTATAGCCGATACCTTCTATAACATAGTCAACATAGTCACATACTTTAGTTGCACCTTTAGTTGCAACTAAACCTCAATATATATATATATATATATATATATATATATATATATATATATATATATATATATATATATATATATATATATATATATATATATATATATATATATATATATATATATATATAGGAGTCCGAAAATCCTGATACCCAAACTAAGTACAAGCAATTTTTCCTTTTTTTTTATAGTATATGAGTACAAGCAATTATAACTGCAATTAAAGATTAAGAATTATTAGAACTAAATTAAAGAACCACAACTACAATTGTATGCATTAAAATAGTTGCAACCACTCGGCATTTTCTTCTATTATGAGTAGAAGTATATACTCTACCCATGTACGTAATAGTCTATGAAGCATGGACTACAAAATGTAAGACAACACATTAACTCATGATTTAAACAAAAATATGTTGTCGTAAAAGCAATGGTATATAAAATATATAGATACACTTGACTATGATAATAGCCAAAGGGAAAACATAAGTAAAACTTAAAACATGCAGTGTCCAAAATAAGAATCATACTCAGGCATGAAATTTTGAAATGATAAACAATTAGAGATTTAGGAATCATATATGAATTAAAGAAACTTTTGACATGTACCGATTCAATTAATGTTTTAAATGAATGTTCAGGAAAACAAATTATATGTTTTGAACTTTTTACTTATTCCAAAATTGTGCCCTGTCTTGATGAAAACCTTTGTTGCTCTATGACTATAGTTGCATGCAATTGATACTTATATTACAATTATTATTGTTATATTATAATTGTTATTGCATGGAAATCACAACTCTTTATCTAGCATCTAGAGCTTTTGAGTGTTATGTATGCGGATTGTTAAACAATGTAGTTAGGCTAAACTATCTTGTTTTCCTTTATTTTAGTCCCACATCACTTAGGATAGTAGAACTTCTCCATTTGCTCTTATATATAAAGACTTCAATGCAATAAATATTATCATCAAGCTCTCTCAAACCTCTCCATATTTATCATGGTATCAGAGCCATCCTTTTAATCCTAGAGAGCACTCTTCCTTCTTCCTAGACCTCGGGGCCACTGACGTGTCCTCCCCCCGCTTCAACATCAACTCCTACTCCAGCCAAGCCAACACCGATCAGACCTCCATACCCAAACCCTAACCCTAGCTCCCACACCTGCTCTATTGTTGCCCTCAATCAGCGAGCGCCGTTAACCCTCCTAATCGACCCATGACCTTGGGCAAAACCCTAGTGCTGTTGCAGCCTGTCTGCCCTCACACCGCCATGCACTCAGACCTTGCTACCCAGCAATCTCACCTTACAATACTTCTGAACAAGCTACACCGCCGCTAGGCTCAAGCACACCACAAAACTATACATGATTATTATATTTTCTTACATTTTCATACCCCTATTTCAAATAAGTTTTATGCAAATAAATAATATACTTTTTTAATTCTATCTTGTAGGAAAAATAAAGAAAATAAATAAGAGCTCAAATAAAGATATCTTAAGCCCAGCTGAAGCTCAATGAAGCTCAAGAAAAGCCCGACTAAAGCCCAAGAAAAAGTAAAGCAAAAAATAACCACGATAGCACATTGTTAGAGGTGCTGTAAAGTGTTTCAAGTGAAAGTGTGGAGGATAATTTTGTTTGATCCAGCTAAGAATCATATCGGATTGTCCATCTTTCAGCTACGAATCCAAGAATCAAGTTTGAGTCAAATCAGAGTTGCAGAACTCAAGATATGGCAATTTTAGTGAACTAGTGGTAGAATCGTAAATATATTAAAATTCAGTGCATAATTTTCTAGCTTGCATCCTATGGCCGAAATTATTTTTTGAGGGCTAAGTTTGATCTAAAGGCTCATATTGATTTATGTACTATATATAAATAGGGGTAGAAAGTAAGGGTGAGAGATGTGTAAAAATTTTGTAAATCCTCTTCTAGAGGATAGGAGGGCTACTCTTTTGAGAATGCCTTTCAAATATTATAAAATTTTGTTTTACAATAAAAATTCAAAAAAATTCTCTTTTCAAATTTTTTCTCATAAAGACTTGAAAAAATTTGAGTCTGCACAAGAGTCCAACCCTTTACAATGTGAGTTTTAGTTTTAAATTTTCTTGTTTAATTAGAAGTGCATGTTTAGGAAATAGATTAGATTTAATTCCTTTAATTCATGTTTTATTTTACTCGTTTAATTTTCATGCTTAGTTAGTTTTTTTTTTTGCTTAATTTAGGAGTAGATTTAATTTTATGCTTAGATAGTTAATTTATTTTCTTGCCTTTTATTCATGCTTTTTTATTTGCTCATAATTTAGGATTTAATAAAAGGTGTTGCCAAAATTCTTAGAATAATCAGGATAAGGGAAACTAGTATAAATTATCTATTAGAATTAGATTTGCTCTATTTTATGCCTTAATTTTATTTATTTATAGATTAATCAATCAAAATAATAGTTGATGGAATATTCTAATTTGATAGGTTATAATTTCCTTAAGTGGTTTGATAATATATGCTTATTAGCATTCTAGGATTACTATTTTCAATTTATTATCTATGCATAAATTTTAAGTTTATTTTTAGAATCTATCTTGATAATCTATGCTTTCTTTAATTAGATTGATAGATCATGCTTTTTAATTCTAAAAATGAATTGAAAAGAGAGTAATTTTTAGATCTAATAAATAGTTATCTAGTGAAATCTATCCTAATTTTGTAGTTCAATTCTCTTGCTCTCTCACTCTCTTTTATTCCCTACTTTTGTTAGTTTTCATCTTTTCTTTTAGTTTCTATTTCTTTTGATTTTGCATTTTCTTTCTAGTTCTTTTATCTCTCCTTTTTCTTTCCCTTTTTAAATTATTTTTATTTTTCTTTCTTTTATTTTATTTTTTTATTTTCTCTTTTCTTATTTGCATTTCTATTCTCTCATCTCTCCCTCTTTCTAGTACTATTTTCTTTTCTTTATAAAAAATCCAAAATCACTTTCAACACCTTTTCATAAAAAACCTCTTTTCAAATAACTTTCAAACAGAAAAAATTTTAATTTAAAAATTTCAAAAACCCCCTCCTTGTGGTTCAATATTTTCTATAGTATAACTTGGTGCAACACACTCTATTCTCACAATACACCACCGCATGCCCACCACCTGTTTGTACTAATGCCCCAACTAATCACCTACTCAATTGACGACCACTAACCCTCTTTGCTTTCCCCCGATGCAACTACTACCTCAACAGTGACCCACCGTAGTGCTGCTATCACCATCAACCTTCAGCGGCCCTGGCTGAGCTCCTTGCAGCCAAGCTTTCCCTAGCCAGCACCCCGTCCAAGCTCTCACCGAATAGCTACACCCTCTCCATCACTATTCAATCTCTCACCGGACAGCATCGCAATATCGTCCATCTGCAAGAAAATCATTATGTGCACTCCTTCTCGGCAAACTACATTTGATATCTAAATATAGTTATAGAGGGGATGTTAAATAATGTAGTTAGGCAATCCGCCATTGATACCCAAATATAGTTTGAGAGTGCTAGATGAGAATCGGGCCCAATCTAGAGTTGATGGGTTTTAAACAGATGCTAAAAATTAATTTTAACTCAAAAACTATAACTACTAGGAATTTGGCCCCAATGTGGGACTATATTCCTATTTTAAACCTATAACTCTTTTTTATCCTATTCAATGTGGGACTATATTCACATATTAATAATCTTAATAAGTCCCCCTTAATTTGTGAATATAGTTCAATTTTTAACTACACTTTAACCTTCCACGGGATTCACTAACTTTTACACCACTTCACTTGTGGGCTAATCAATTCACTAACTCTTGCACCACTTCACTTGTAGGCTAACCAGACCATGCATTAAGCACATGGCTATCAAATATCCGTAAATCTTCCACCACTTTACTCATGGTGGCTAACCAGATGCACCACTTCATTCGCGGGCTAATCAAACCATGCATTCGGTACATGACTATCAAATATTTATAGGATCTTCCACCGCTTCACTCATAGTGGCTAACTAGACTATATCACTCCTACGATCATGGTCATGGTCTGATTAGCCTACGAGTGAATTGGTGCATCTGATTAGGCACCATGAGTGAAGTGGTGGAAGATCTTACGGATGTTTGATGGCTATGTGCTAAATGTATAGTCTGATTAACCTACGAGTGAAGTGGTGCAAAAGTTAGTGAATTGGTTAGCCCACATAAACTGGTGCAAAAGTTAGTGAATCCCGTGGAAAATTGAAGTGTAGTTAAAGATTTAACTATCTCACAAATTAAGGGGGAGTTATTGAGATTATTAATATATGAGTATAGTCCCACACTGAATAGGATAAGAAAGAGTTATAGGTTTAAAATAGAAGTTGGGCTCAATACCTACTAGTTATAACTTTTTTGTTAAAATTGATTTCTAGCTTCTGTTTAATGCCCATCAACTCTAGAGTGGTCCCGATTCTCCCTCAACAGAGAAGGGGTGTTAAATAATGTAGTTAAGCTTAACACCAATGTAGTTAAGCTATCTTATTTAGCTTTACTTTAGTCCCATAAGTAGATATATAAGCAGATATACATGTAGATATAAAAGCGAATATACATGCAGATGCAAAGCAGGTATGAGAAAATTAGATAATATTTAAAAATATATAGTTCATATGATACAATAGAGTACATTATTATGTTCATTGTATCTAAAAAAGCGAAGATTAGATCTCTTAATCGCAAATTTAACCTCAAGTCCATTAATCTGATGATTATAATCGTTACAACTGCATGACCAACGTATATTCAGATATTTCCGCTAGGGATCCGGATATTTGACTACAAATCTGTATCCGTAATCATATCATATTGGATATAGATTTTTATAATTATATACACATCTTAATGGATACGCATATGGATATTTATATGAATACGAATATTTTGTGCATCCCTACAAGCAAACGATCAACCTAGCAAGTTATAGCCAGTTCCTCAACTCTTGGGGTGTCAGTTAAAAAAGGTAACCGTACCTGAGTATCTTCAGCATGATCCACATTGATAGGATCTTGCTGGTTAGTTGCCCTACCAGTTTATATCCCGAGTGTCCCATCTTTCTATACAATAGACTTCTCACCAACCACGCAATATCTTTAATTTTATGATTCACTACAATAAAAGTTGTAAATTATGATACATTTTGTATCTCTACGCGATACATTTTTGTGTTGTACAAATAGACCGTGACACATATCAAAGTGTGTTTAGAGCATGTGTGGAGAGCGTCTTTCTATACATGTGCAAGTGTGTCACAAAACTCACGACACGTATATATGTCGAAAGTGGTGACAAATACATGTGTTATAAAACTCGTGACACATATACGTGTCAAGAGTAGTGACGCATAGTTGTGTCTAGAGCATAAAATATAAAAAAAATATCATCATTCAACACTATTACTTCCTAGAAGATCACCCATCCTCAGAGTACTCTCAACAAAAGCACACTTAACTATGGAGTTTTTAGCTTATACTCTATCACAATGTTTAATCATCTTCATAATTAAAATCTAAGATTTATTATTTAAGCACATTAATAGATCCTCTCACAATTCATGTTGCACTATTAGCATTTTTCAATTATATTTAATTGTATATCCAATGACACAAATACGTGTCGTGATTTGCTACACTTTTTATTTGTGTCACTATTGTTTAATCTTTCGTAAATAAAATGACACTTTTATATGTGTCACCAAATAAGTGAGGACACATACAACCCTTGTTGTAGTGATTCTATGATAAACCATACCTCAACTTGCGACCATCTTTAATTTTCCCATTAAATTTTACTTTCATCAATGCTGTACAAAACAGAAGGATAATATATATTTGATTTAGTTGCAGATAATAGATATTCTATTGTATCTATTTATTGCTCCTTAACCTTTTATGTTTGACACTGATTTTTAATCAATATTATTACTTAATAGAAGCATCCATTTTAATTTGTGCGAGCTTAATTTTAGAATTCTGAAAATATCACTGTATTTAGGAAAAAAAGTTTCTTTCTACTTGAAAAAAGCTAGACAAAATGCTACCATGCCTGAAAATATCAACAAAAACGTCCCCCATACTATTTGTCACCTTGATAATTGAACTACAATGCTCCCTCATATTCCGTGTCATGCATGTATTGTGTGTGCACCAGAATACTAATGTATAAAATAAATGAAATTATATATTCTGAATTACTCGTATATGCACAGTACAAAATATATGTTCAACAGCTATAAGAAAATATAGAATTCTCTAACAAATTGAAGGTCTTTGGAACTCTTTTATAAATAGATGATGTGTCATGACACCCTCATGGCATTTACAAATAATCAAGATATACTCTTGTTAAGCATCAGGGATCTAAATGCTAATAGAGTTATTAATTAACTGATGCTCATCACAAAAAAAAAAAAAAGGCTATCTGCAATTAACCTTATTTATTTCATTCAAGAAAAAGGAAAAAAATTTAAATTATTCGCAACGCAGTTCTTTGAACTAGTGGTCATACCCAGAAAATCTTTACTGAATATTTGACTTCAAATTCTACCAAACTAATTATCATGCTACCAAACTCTGTCCATAGGCATGTACGACGTAAATGAAGGCAGTCACATTATCCATACACTGACGAGAGGTTATGCGTTGCCTCGGATCTTTGAGTAGATTGAGTAGTCATTTCCAACAAATATGGACCTTTATTTTTATTAAAATTTTTAATAAAATTTATTTACTTTAGTTGTTGCAATTTCACAAGACTTTTGAAGAGTAATCATCCTCTCAGAACCTCCGGCACGGTGCGGGAGGTTCTGAGCCGCATATCATAACAAATAGAGCGGCAGTGAGGTAATTTCACTGCCCCCATGTGTTCGATCAGTGTTCTTCGATCAATTTATTCTAGCAGATAATGTGTTCAATCAGTGTTCGAGGCAGAAGCTAGAGCAGCTTGGGAGCTACTAAGGCAGCAAAAGCTCTTATTCCAAGCGCATCTCCATACCTTGAGGGTGATGCAAAGGAGATTATAAAACGTTTGCTAGCAGATAATATGCGAGGTTATTCCATGCTTATTGAAGATACTAGCGAACTTCTTTTATCATTTACTAAAGTGGAATCGATTCGTACTCTACGAGAAGGCAATACATGTGCACATTGGATGGTTACTAAAACAATTTACGAGAGAAGAAGTGGCATCTCATCCAGTCTAAAATTTTTGCCGGGAGAATCCAGCAAGATACCATAAATAAGTTGGAACTACAACATCTAATCAAAGAAGTGGCATCTCATCCAGTCTAAAATCCAAGAAAAACAGCAGTAGCGGGCGTTAGGGTGGAAGGGATAGATTGGACGGAAGACACGGGAGCCAATAGAAGAGGAGAGTTAGATGCGTACAGCTATAATTGACGAACCACGACAAGGCAGCCACGTGAACTGTATCCATCACCTCCCTACTTACCGACACGTGTCAGTTCCGACCGGATGGCGACCCCTGCTTTTTGTTCGAAAGCTGCATACGTCCCCCTCCGACAGCGACATCCGACGGTACTTGGGTCATAAGCCTCGTTATTGGCAGACCCACGACGGTGGGCCCCGCAATCACTTGAAGGTGTGGGTTTTCGGTGCGGGTGCGTTTGGTTCTAGGTGCACGGAGATTTTACATCAAGAAGATATTCGCAAGGGTCTTTATAATTGCTTGTGAAGGAGTGCTGATCAGGCTGAGGGAGATTGATTATAAGACTTGGTCAGTTTCGCGATCATTCAATACTGCATCAGGATCGACTCTGATCCAGTTTTGAGACCGACTAATTTTTTTTCGATTTATGGAGAACTGGATTAAAAAGCAACTAGATATTTTAGCTTAAAAAAATTTAGGTCAGTTTTGATCTAGTTTCTCCCAATTAAAATTTCTCTTAAAATGAGATCATATTCAAACATAACCTTATTTTTTGTGGTTGCCAAACATGACTTGATGCAACGGAGCTCGTAGAGGCTTCATTTCATAAGACTTGCGATAGGAGATTTTGTTGTGAGCATATTGGTTTGCATATAACACCATGAATTTTTTATCTTATAAAACCCCCTAGCTAGACTTTTGGGTGTATGATAAATCCCCTTCAAATTTTAAACTTTTCTCATCGGACATCCTAATTGTGGACTAAGTATGCATACATACTGAATATAAATCTCTTGTTTAGAGATTACTTGCCTGAACCTTTTCGTAGGAATTGCCACGCACCTTGTTTTGATCTTTCATCAACGATCGGGAAGCAATCACATTGAGATAGTGAAGAGCTCCCACCTACCACCCCGCGACTAACTCCAAAAACAATCATACCGAGATGGCGAAAAGCTCTCACCTATCACCCCGCGACTAACTCTGAAAGTACAGAACTGAGAGAGATAGAGGAAGGAGGAGATGGCAATATTTTTTTCTATCTATTTCTTTTCACAATACGTTCTTATTTAAAGAGAGAAAAGATCTAATTCTAATCTAATCAGAAGTAGTTAAATATCTTATCTCTAAGATAAGATAAGTCCCACCTATTTGGGTATACCCTTATCCATCTATGACTAATACTAACTGTAACTGGAAAATAATTGAACACCCTTACAATAAAAAACTCTAAATTGGATGGATGAGGTATGTTGTCTCTAAATCACAAATGACTTAATCAGATATTTTTTTTCCTCCTCTCTATGGGCATGTATTACTGTTATACACTAAATATCACAAGTTTGGTAAGCCCTTGAAAGCTGGCCACATGTCAGTCAAATGAATCGGATTATGTGACCAAAAGGTCCGACCCGGGATTAGATACAGCCCAGCCAAACAAGCTAACCTTAACCGACAGTCCAAGCCCAATTCAAAAGGCATCTTCAAGTTGAACTCCACCGAAGAAAGCTAATCCCAAGACAAGGAAAGGAACGGCCAACAGTCTTGACAACACTGCGCACATTAAATGCATGGTCAGACATTATGATGACTTCTCGGATAGCGCCAATACCCTGCCATACAGTTGCCATTGCATTAAATGCACATCATTATGACTCCTCGATGAGAACGACTCCCGAAGATTCGCCCGACCGATGGACGACACGTGTAAAGTAGAAGTAAGTACGTCAACTTTGTCGGTCGAGTCGGATTACCATTTTTCCGCCACACTCCCCTATAAATATGGTGCTACCTCCACCATTCCAAGGTCTGAATGATCTAAACCCTAAACCATATTCTGCACTTCTCTTCATATTGATTTTAACAGACACTAATTTGAGCACTGGATGGCATGTCATGGGAAATCTCCTTCAGAGCCTTTAATGTCTGCTACTCGTGGTGATCTGCTTCTCATACTTTATCAGCCATCAGAGGAGATCAATAACCCTTAAACTTTTCTTAATATCACCCTACTCACAAATTAACTTTCAGACATAAACAATTACAATATATTACGCAAAATCTATATGTTAATAAACAAAAAAAAGACATTGTAACACTCTTTAACTGATTCAATGTAATTTTCATGCAGTTGAATATAGTAGCGTTCAAGTTGTATCATGATTTATTTGTTGAGTACGTCCTATCATATAAGACGTTCGTTTCTTATTTAAACTAGGAAAAGTTAAGGATATAAAATATAGTTGCTTAGTTTCTCCATAAACGGCCGGTCTTCTATAGTTATAAATCAAGGGGAATTAGGACAAGAAAGAAAGACAACTGAGAAGTGATCCTTGAACTAGAGACAACGATTGAAGGTGTATGTGTTTCCTTAGTTAATAATAAAGAAATCGTATCCTTCCAGCATAATCAATGTGTTTGATTAATTTGATCCTCTCCTTACCCTTTGATCTGGGGGAAAAAATCCCAACTGAGGAATTTCTTGAATTGAAGGGCTATATTGCATAAATCCTACAAAATGTGGATAAATCCTATAACTGGTTCTGTACACCAATTCCATTCACTTTGTGCACCCCATATAACCTATATGCATGTCTATTTGAATTATATAAAAAATCTTTTGGTACTACTAAAAAAAATTAATTGCGGACCCACTGAATCAAGCAATAGTATTGATTCACATAACTAATTATAGAAAATTTCTATAATCAAGAATTAAAGTAGAGAGATTGAAGCCGAATGAAAGCACTCAACTTCAAATCTCTCTATTTTGCACTAATCTGAAATCAATCAATCCCCGCAACACTTAGCTGTGGATATGATCCTACATTAATGGCCTAGCTAAAGGAAGATATACGAGTTCGCCTTGGACCGCAAACACGTAGTTTACCTGGAACAGAAACATGAGTGAGCAAGATGCAGCCCGGCCCACTCCTATTCAAGGATTCTTGGGACACAAAATCCCCTCGTATATCTTTTATCCGTAGATGATAGGTTATCAAGATCTTAATGCCCCCACCCAATCTAGTTGACACCTGAGTTCTGACAGTCACAATATTGCCACCTGACTTTTGTCTCCCTATCCTTTTGTACGTGGGCTGGACTGGACCACTTAATTCCCTTTATCTGCTTGATGGTGAGCTGAGAAAAGTCTTGAAATAGGGAAGACGATCATAATATTTACACCAGGACACTGGATATAGGCTGACAGTCCTTTTCATAAAATAAGCTGTCAAGCCACTTTCATATGAGCCCTCACAACGATGTGACTAACAGGAGGCTCACATGTCATAGAGTTGATAGCCCATTTATCAAAACTAGTCTTTTCGCCCGTGCAAAGCACGGTCTTATCAAAATTCACCTCGATTTCGTCGTATTTCAATTGCTCGTATCCGCAAACAATTAAAAAAATCTAAAGACTCACCTCACCTTCCGAAGCACGGTAACCTCCATATCTGAGGTAAACAAAATTTGTTAATGCATGGAAATCATGATAATAGAACTAATATATTATCGCTAATAATATTTTGGTTAATATTAGAATTTAGGATTAATATAATTTTTATTTCAGACAATTTAATTTATTGAAATTCGGTTTAAATAATAAATGTAGTATTCTCTAAATAGAATATAACTCGTAATGCTTAATTATGTTGAACATCAATAATATATTTCGTAATATTTTCTATTTATTTTAACAAATATTTATTTTATATAATCATTAAATGTTTTGGTATTAAGTTAGCAGAAATAAATTCCAATGTTATTTAAATAAATAATAGAATAAATATATTAATAATCTTCCAACATTAACCATTTTAGTATATAGATTATGTAAACAAATAAGAAATAATTGAACATATACATTCTATAAAAGTCTAAAAAATCAATATTAATTGGACAACATATAATAAAATAATAAAGATATATTAATATGAATTCTGGTACATAATAGTATATTAAAAATTAATTAAATATTAAAAATAAGAAATTAAACATTAATAAATCTGACGTGATTAATCACTCATTTTAATCCGACTTTAATATTTAAATTTAAACATCTATTATATAAAATCCATTTTTTGCATTAGTGTAGTATTTAAATTGGAGATGTGAGAGGATTTTAAATTAGTCAATTAGAATTATGTATATCATTATTTTATTTATTATATTTTATTTATTTCGATTAAATTAGGTAGCTTTTAATATCTTAAACAAATTTTTATAAATAGTTTAATTATGGTTAATGATTTAACTCACACTATAAGGTAATCCATACAAATAAATTTAATACAATAATATTATTAAAAATGACTTATTAATCAATTAATGAAATATTAATTTTGTTGTAAAATTTAATAAAATCTTAATACTTTTATAAAAATATTAGAAAATCTGCAATTATAAATTCAAAAGAATTTTCAATTCGTTATTTATTTTTAAATTTTTGGCATGTTAAAACATTTGAATTTTCAGAATACGGTAATATATTTTAAATATATTTGATTGATAAGATAATTTAATTAGAATTAAAGATCTTATTTATTATAATTTAAAATAATTCTTTTTTAGTGTTTAAGGAATATAAATTGGTATAATTGGACATTACCTTATGTTGATATATATTTTAAAAATTGTGATCTAAAGATAATTGACTCTAAGATCTATAAGTGTTTAGAAAAATATTATTTTCAGATTACAATATTTATCATTATCTTTTAACATTTTTATGTTAAGTAAGCAATCAAAATCATATAAAATCCATTTTACTTTTATTAAAAATTTATATAACCGACAACATTCTAAATATTTTGGATTTTTAAAATAACCGATAATATTTGTTGGGTTTGATTATATAATTTATAATATTTTGGTTTTGGTATTTAAGTAATATAAAATCGGTATAATATGACTACTACAATTTATTTTGAGTAAACACTTAGTTATTGAAAACAAATTTGAATACTATTGTATAATGCTATTAATGTATATAAATCATATGAAATTAATTAAAATTAAACCCCTATCAATTTCCTTCTCTACATCTTAGATACAATACCACTCGATGTAATTCAAAATTTTAGTTGTGAGCAACGTATGATATCAAATATGGTCTATAAAATAAGATAAAAATAAAATATGTGTATATAACAGCAGATATAAATAAGAGAAAATTTATAGATATAATTGAGTAGCGTAGAATGTTAAACCCGGTAATGTATAAGAGGCTCGTGATTTCAGAGCAAAATAACACGACAAATTAAATAAAATAAAGATCGTGCAAATTCTAAGTGCAAATTCTAAGATGAACCACATTGAGTTATAATTGTGATAATATTAATATTTTAATACAAAAATAAAACCCAACCCAAATAAATTACCAACCCAACCCAAATTCTTCAAAGCAAATGAATTTATAGAATACTACTACTACAATCAAACATGAGAAATTAAATTAAATTAAATTAAACAAATGTATATAACAACAGATATATATAGAAGAAAATATATAGACATAATCGAGTAGGGTAGAATGAGGAACATGATTAGTATTAGGGACGACTCAGAATTCTATAGGAAAATAGCGCAATTAAATTAACAAAATAAAATGCGTGCACATTAGAGATGAATTTCCAAATAATATTCGAATGAATATTTGACAAAATTTAATTACTAAAATGTGAAATTTGATATAACTACAGTATTAAATTTTTCTGAAAATATTGATACTAATTATTTCGTTATATATTAATTGATTTGGTAAAATTTAGTTCTAATTTTGGTATTTATTAATCACGGAATTACTATTTTTTAAAAACTTTGCTATTAATTAATTACAAAGTTAGTAATAAATTTGACATAATTTGAAAAATAGGACCATGATCTAAATTTGAAATTTTAGTTTGAAAAGTTTTTAAAAACTCAAATTACGAATTTTGAAAATTTAATTACTAAAATGCAAAATTTGATATAATTTTAGTATTAAATTATGTCTAAAAATATTGATACTAATTACTCTGTTATTTATTAATTGATTTTTAAAATTTATTTCTAATTTTTGTATTCATTAATCATGAAATTACCATTTTAAAAACCTTGTTAGTAATTAATTACAAAATTAGTAATAAATTCGATATAATTTGAAAAATAGGATCATGATCTAAATTTGAAAATTTAATTGTGATTAGATTTTTAAAATTTTCAAATTTCAAATTCTGAAAAACTTAAACTAATAAAATTCAAAAGTAGTAAAAATTTAGTATTAAATAATTTCTAAAAATATCTATACTTATTATTTTGTTATATATTAATTGATTTGGTAAAATTATTTTGTTATATATTAATTGATTTGGTAAATTTTGTTTCTAATTTTGGTAATCATTAATCTCAGAATTACTATTTTTTAAAACTTTTATTAATTAATTACAAAATTAGTGATAATTTGATATAATTTGAAAAAGAATCATGATCTAAAATTGAAAATTTTGTTGAGATTAGATTATAAAAATTTCAAATTTAGTGATATTTCTAAAAATTATATTAATTTCAGACAAATTAATTTAACTTATTTTTAGATATTCTAAAAATTAATAGGAAGAAATATCTTTGCTGATCTGAAAAAATAATTCAAAAATTAGAAAATAATAATTCAAAAATTAGAAACATGAAAATTAGTAATAAATTCAATGCATATGTTAAAAATTAAATTGGTCAGGATTCTTACCTATGAATATGTAGTGGTTAGCGATGTCCTTTGGACGATGATCGAGAAAATAACTGAGAGGATCAAAAAAATATTAAAACTCATGGATAAATACATATTTAATGCATAGAAGCTCTAAAAATTAAAATCATTATAACAAATTGCGAAAAAAATTAAATAAAATCGGCGGCCATATAAGGGCAATTATCACATAAATATTGAAAATAATAAAGCCAATAATGTGAAGAGTTCTTACGCGTGAGTATGTGGTAGTTGTTGATGCTATTGGGAAGACAATTAAAAATAGGGGAGTGATCCAAAAAGCATAAAATATTTCAAGAAAAACCAATCAATGAAAATATATAGTTAAAATGAAATTTAAAGATAAAATCACATAAATGTAAAAAATAAACAAAATTATAGTATAATATGGTAAAGTCAGAGAAACATATTTGTGTAGTTCACTATCTCTTTGATCTTGAATTAGTGCCTATATATTCAGATAACCATCGTTTAAATCATAAAAATTTAAAGATAAACAATACAAAAAGATTAAAACAAAAAGAAATTAGAAGACTTACTTATAAGTTGATTGCATATGAAGCGAAATCATATGGATATTATTATACATTAAAAATAGACAAAAATTACAATATAAAAAGATAAAATTGAAAAACCGTAAAGAACAATGAAAAATTACAATATAAACGTACCTATGTAATTCATTGCCTCTTTGATCTTGAATTAGTGCCTATATATTCAGATAACCATCGTTTAAATCATCAAAAAAATAAAAATAAAAAATACAAAAAGATTAAAACACATGGAAATTAGAAGACTAACTTCTAAATTGATTGCATATGAAGCGAAATTTTATGGGAATTGCTATTTCCTCTCAATGAAGTAAGGATCAATTAAATAATAAATTTTTATTGAAAACATCTTACCAAAATAAGTAATAATACCTAATAATTTCTTTCCCAATTTTACTGAGTATTCAAAATTTTAAAATTTGGAGCATCTATATGCCGAAAAATCTTAACAAAATAAGGAATAATATTTTCCCCAGAAAAATATAATTGGATATCAAATAATAACTGAGTATATTTGTAAATAATAACTTTCTAAATAATAGCTTTATACTTTGCTAAATTTAAAATATCTAAATACCTCAGTTCTTTCCTCTACATAACTGATTTCTTTTTATGTCGATTGCACCAAAGTGCACCATTGATTTCTAATTTTCTTTTCAATACAAAAATATCCAAGTCCTCCATCTATTCTATTTTCGAATTAGAGCATGTTTAATCAAATAATAATAATTTTAATGTAATAGAAATTTAAAATAGTTAAAAATCAAAGTAAAAGAAAATTTCATGTGACAAAACCTGAATAATTTCAATCAAACTATTGCCAAAATTCAACTTCGTGTATTATTTCCGCACACAAAGATTAAAAAGAGGTTAAATATATAAGAATAGTTCTCTGTTAATAAAAATTTAAAACATTTATAAATCAAAGGAAAAGAGGAAATAATGCGACTAAACCTCGACTAATTTCAATCAATTTTTGTCCAAATCTAACATCTATGTATTAAAATTTCCTGCACATAAAAATTAATAAGAGGTCAAATAAGATTTGTCTACAGTTGAAAAAGCATAAAATTACCTGTGAAATTTAAAAAATCCTACAAACTTCAAAAAATTCTAAATATTTCTTTGAAATAGATATCTCGATTTATTAATTCATAATCTATATGTTAAAAATTAAAAATAAATTACATTACAATAAAATCAAATCGGAAAAATATACCTGTAATTCACTATCTCTTTGATCTCGTGCATATTCAAATAACCCTTGTTTAAATCCAAAAAAGAAAAAGTCAAAAAAATTTAAATAAAAATGCAAAGTAGATAATCATGACTAACCCAAGAATTACAATGAATCTAGAGCCAAAATCAGATATATGGGTATTGGGATTTCCTACATACAAATTAAGTAGAGGTTAAATAAGAATTTGTTGACTGAAAAATCTTACTAAAATAACTAATAATACCTATTATATCTATTATTATTAGTATACATATTATTATAGGCTAAATATCAAAAAGTATGTTAGGAAATTTTATTGTTATCTACTATATAAGAATTCGGGAAAATATTGGGGAATTAGTATATATTATTATAGGATAAATACGAGAAAAGTTTGTTCTGAGAATACTATTGTTATCTCTTGTATAAGAAAATCTGAATTTGTTAGGGAATATATATAAGGAAATCGAGAATTTGTTAGGGAATATTCTAGTAACTATTATATAAGGAAATCGTTAAAAAAAAATAAATAACTGATATTTGCTCGGATATTCGTAGGATTGGTTTTGATTTTGCTCTATAATTTAAAAAATTATGATTAAAGAGATTATTATGAAGATGGACGGATGAGATTAATGACAGGTGGCAAAAGAATTTGAGAAGAGGGATGCTGACGTGGCAATCTCTGGGAGGGTTTAAGGAGAAAGGTTTTGCTTTAAGGTATACATATAGTAATAGATGGACGGATGAGATTAATGACAGGTGGCAAAAGAATTTGAGAAGAGGGATGCTGACGTGGCAATCTCTGGGAGGGTTTAAGGAGAAAGGTTTTGCTTTAAGGTACACATATAGTAATAGATGTGCTATCAGCTCATAAACATTATTTCCTATTTACATTTGTTGGCATGATTAATTAAAATAAAAAAAACACTGACACCAAGTAAATCATATCTACTCTTATCAAGCAGAAAACTAAGAATTAGTAAACTAAGAATCGACGCTGTGAGAAAGTATCCAATAAGAACGATCTATGACATTAAATGTGCAGCCAAATGATATTAACTATTGGATCTGTATACGAATCTCGAAATCTAATAATTCAAGAACTGATATTCATTTGATGCACATTCAATGCCACGAGTTTGGATGCACTTGATACTATAGACACGTTGGACAACCCTTTTTCATTTTACTTTAAATATGAAGAGAGCCGTGACACTATCAACTTTAAAGTAGTTATTAAGATGCATGTCGATATAAATTAGAATATATTTGTGAGTTTACTACAGCCCACCCACGATATACACACCACCCTCCTCAAAGAATTGTTAGATTTATTTGATTTTAAAGGTGAAAGTTTCAAACTTAGGCTAATGAATATTTTAATTAATTAATCCCCATAAGTTGAACTTTGGGCTTTAGTCATTAGGCTATGGATCATGGATTACTTTGCATTCCATTTCTTTTCTTTAGAGCCATTGATTGTTGATCGGGCTATTGCGTAAAGGTGCAAAGGTATGGACTTTTCATCACAAATATCTTGAGTATGGATTTACTTCCAGAGAAAATCCATGTTAAATTTGTTGACTAATTTAGTTGAATCATCTTCATATTTGTTACCATAAGTTGAGGGATTTGATTGGATTGTCATGTAGATTCTTTTCTATCTTATAGGATCTGATGAAATCCTCTTTCCTAACTTGATGGATTCTTTTATATTTGGCATATGCTAATTGGAGAATTAGTAGATCCCTTTGTGCTTAATTGATATCCTAATTTAGTACAATGTTATCCTCCTGCTAGATTTAGGAGATTCCATATATGCTAATTGGAGAATTAGTAGATCTCTTTGTGGTTAATTGATATCCTAATTTAGTACAATGTTATCCTCCTGCAAGATTTAGGAGATTCCATATCTTTTCTCTTTGTCTCCTACATTAATTTGAAGATTATGCCATTATTCTTTTGTTCCATACTAAAATTTGGAGGTTGTGTAGTATCATTATTATTTCTTACTAGAATAAGAAAGTATCTGGTGCAACGTTTTTTCCACATAGGCATGCCTACATGGTGCATCCAACCTATCTTAGACCGCCACGTGGATCACTAATCCATGATTCCTAACCACACTCATTAAATCAAAATCATCCTTATCTGGAAATAACAGCAATTCAAAGTAAATTAAATCCTTATCTGGAAATAACAGCAATTCAAAGTAAATTAAAAAAAATCCGGAAATTAATCAATTTATTATTCTCTTTCCTTTTTTTCTTATCATCACGTTTCCACGTGACAGTCTAGGATAGGTTGGATGCACCATATAGGCATGCCTATGTGGAAAAAACGTTGCACCGGATACTTTCTCCTATAAAAAGAGCCTTAGCTCCCATTTGAAGCATCATCAATTAACTGTTAGGAAAGTTATTAAATTCCTTAGTCAATTTTGTCATTTTCAACTAATTGTTCTAACAAGAAACAGACAAATAAGAGAAATAGAGAAAAGTCACATGCATAAAAGAAAACTCGTGATTCACGGAAGTGGAGCCGGTGATCAATCACTTTCGACCCTGTTTTACTTTTCTTTTCTTCTCCTAATTTCTTCCATTTTGCCTTCGACAGGTGATCAGAACATTATTATCCTACTAAATATCAGAGATCGAGAATCTATATGCATCTACTAGAACCTAGAGGTTAATCAGTAATTCACATGATAAAAAAGTTTATATAAAAATATGGATCCTATTGCACACACTGAAATACCAAGATATTTTCAGCGAAATATTAATATAATGTTACACACACATAATAGGTACGTATAACAAAAACATAGATCTATTTCAGCATCATAGTGTCTTGCGAATAATAATAAAGTTTAGAGATAATAAATGACCAGCACGGTACATGAAATGTATCTGCAATTAGCCCTCTATTCTGTGACCTGCAATTAAATTCCCTGTGGTGTGATAGGTCTAAAATAGTTAGCTTTGATTCTCACATGAGCAGGATTAAGCTATCCTCCACCGGGGAAAAAAGAAAGAAGTGGACGAACCGCTACTTTAGTCTTAATTATATATTACACAGTTGACGCCTATGATTCGTCTTTGAGTGAAAAATGCGGATGAGTGTACTAGAGAGATCGTAGGATATGCTAAGAGTGAAAATTGAAAAGAATCACATGTCCACTAAATAATAACGATCGTAACTATAATTAGCAATCACTCCAATAATTTTTGGATTTTGGGAGTAGAAGGATCCAAATCGCTATATGTTTGTAATACTCTGGTGTTCTGCTAAAGTTTATTAACATCTAAGAACTTTATATCTAACAAAAAGGCTTTGTATGGAATCAGATGGGCCAACTTAGATCTTCATGCGTATCTAATGCATCTAAACATGATATGGGTCATGGGGTACGCGGCCCAGTCCAATCAGAGAATCAGACACTTTTAGCCCAATTGAGCCTCGTAGCCCAATCCATACCGGTCTAGTCCTAGCTGTCACTTAAGTCCTAAGAAGGCTAGTGTGGCCATTTCCTTTTTAAAGAAAACTGCGGTTTCTACATGCAGAGTTAGAATTCAAGAGCATGGCTTATTTTTGGTGCACTAATGATTTTAGCTAGTATAATAGTTCATAAAACCTTATGGCCCTTATCTAATATCTGCAAATAAATGTCTTGCGATTTGGGCCGGGCCTGTTCTTTTGTTGAAATGATTATTTATATAGTATACCTCTCATCAGGCGAAAGCGCATCTGGTGTAGTGGTATCATAGTACCCTCCCACGGTACTGACCAGGGTTCGATTCCCTGGATGCGCAATTTTTGCCCTTTTGTTAAATTATTTATTTATTCTGATATGGATGTGGTATTCCTGAGATTGAATTCTTAATGAATTTGTTGAAAAATTTTCGAATTGCATGATGTCACCTCATACACTAATGTCTAATGCACATGTAAAATAAATATTCACAATTTCAAAAACTTCCCGAACTCTTTCGCTTCATCCTCCCATTCTCGAATAGCATTATCCTTTTGTTAAATTATTTATTTATTCTGATATGGATGTGGTATTCCTGAGATTGAATTCTTAATGAATTTGTTGAAAAATTTACGAATTGCATGATGTCACCTCATACACTAATGTCTAATGCACATGAAAAATAAATATTCACAATTTCAAAAACTTCCCGAACTCTTTTGCTTCATCCTCCCATTCTCGAATAGCATTATCAACAGACTTAAATCAACCTCAGCATCAATGCATCATGCATCCTTTTTAAGATGTACACCTTCCACATCTCAACATGTCCATGCTCTCGCTATATCACAGTGATGATTGCATGAGCTTAGATGCAGTAGTAATCCATGAAGGCGAGCTTGGATCTTCTTTGAGCTTTTCTTTAGATTTTCTCTCTTTTGGCGTAAATCTTTCGTGCAAATGAGTGTTCCCCACATTATTTACCTCGCTATTAGTTCTACCTGATAGACACAAATCAATCTTAGACCATCTACAAACTAATCTTAACAACTGAAAAATGTAATAATATGTATATAGCTAAAACTAATCATAAATCTTAATCAATTACTTGTTTCAAGGCAAATCCATGAAGCTTGATAATGGTAGCCTCCTCCTATTCAGTCAAAGTACCGCGGTTTATTTCAGGCCGATCTGCAACCCTTCCCCATCTCAATAGATCTATAAGGAAATTAATTAAGTATAATAACTAACAAATAAAACTACTCTAATTATATGAGAAATGGATTAATTATCTGCAAGTTTTGGGAGAGCTTGCCAATTTCCAAGCCGTACCACCAATCCCAGACCCACCACCTTCTCCACTAGCAAAACCACCACCAAACTCACCACGATGAACTCCACCAAATTCCTCTGACGATTGGTCACAATCCGAAGATGAGTGCAACCTGGACGGCCTCATCGCTCTTGGCGAGCTAGTGCGACCTTGACGCTCAATGGAAGAGGTGGAGGACTCTCGTCCTCCTCATCGCCGACCACGATGGATCTGTTGAGGGAGAAATGACCATGGAGTTTTTGCGGCGGTTGTCAATGAGCTCCTCTAGTCGTGCTTGAATTCGTCGACATCATTTGTTCTTCCGTCTTTGATGCTGTAGCTCTGTTACATTTCTTTATTCTAACTTTTTCCTTGGGACCGTAGATCCCTTTAGACAACCCTATTAACTCAAACTTAAACTAGTTTATCTTCAAGGTTAGCAATCAGAAAATTGGCAGTCTGTAATCTAATTTTATCTTCTTCATCATCAACATCTATTTGTCCACCGAGATTGTTAAATATTTGGGTATGAAATCGTGAAGAAGAAGATAGTATAGAAAATCACATACTTACCCTGTTAATTAAAATTAAATAAAAAATTAAAGAAAACCTTATTTTTGGAGTACCGAAGCAAGACTCCTAAGTTAATGAGGAATGAGGTAGTGGAAAACCGTTGTCAGCAAGTGTAGTGGAAGAGGTTACTGAGAATTAATTTAAAGGAGAATTGAATATTGTGTCTAAATATATAATCATTATGATATGCCTTTAAATTATGAGTATAAATATTATCATTAAGATCCATGAATATTGTTATGTATATATGTTCATGTATTATGTATATATGTGTGTGTTTTAACATAAATTGTAGTTCCTTTATCCATGTATATATGTATGTGCTTTATGTATGTATGTATCTATTTTAACATAAATTAGAGGACATTTTTCGGAAAAAATGTTTTAACATCCTACACACTTTTATAATAAATATAATATATATATATATATATATATATATATATATATATATATATATATATATATATATATATATATATATAGATGGGGAAAAATGTCGAAATCTTTATCTTCTACCGTAGTCATGTTTTTCCACGGAATCCCACGGAAAGGGTAAACTGTCGAAATCTTTATTTTCTACCATAGTCATGTTTTTCCACGGAATCCCACGGAAAGGGTAAACTAGAAAGAAATCATCTTGAAATATAGTTGTCTCAAACGCAGAACCATAAATTTATTGATTATTCAAAGTTAGCCCCTCTCTAATTATTCAAAGTTTCCAACATTCTGCATACACACAATCACTCCCTCTCTGCTCCCCCAAAATCACTACCCCACAACCCAAGTCGCATGCCAAAACTCCCAAATTTCAAACACCCTCAAACACTCAATCCCCTCACAGGCCCAACACAAGAGCTCCCATCACCACCACCCCAACTCCAGCTCCAACGGCCACCTGTCCCGCGCTGGATTTCTTCTCCTCATCCGCATCGGCATCTTTCCCTTTCTCGTCAGGCCCTGGTGCATCAGCCGCTGGCGCATCGGCCGCTGGCGCATCGGCTGCTGGTGCATCAGCAGTCGGTGCTTCCCCTGCCGGAGCCTCACCTTTCGGCGTTTCCGCCGTTGGTGCCTCGGTTGGAGGAGTCTTCGGCTTATCCTTACCCTTGCTTGGCGCCGGAGCCCCCGCCGCTGGTGCCCGCTTTTGTATCGTTCACTTGAGCGATCCCTGGTGGAACGATGACCGAGCTCACCTGCAGTGGCAGATCCAGAAAAACTTTCTTAGAACAAATGACAACCATATATTTACTCAAAAATTAAAATATAATTAATATTATTGGGCTACACGTTTGTTATTATATAAATAAGTTGGGATGCAGGGGGTAAATTGTAAGTTTAGTAAACTCGAAAATGTAATTTTTCATATTCCCAAGGCCGCAGCCACCACCCCTTATATTTACATGTGCATCCGTACGTGTCCGCTCACCTGAAGTACCGATATATTGTAGGGCTTGTTCATAATGGACTTCACCAGATTGGAATTGATTGGCGATCCAGGCATCGCCGATCCGAAGGCGATTTTGCCGTCACCCCCCTTGGTCATGTTGAGGAAACCCTGACGTTGGTCGGCGGTTCCGGTTGTTTGGTAGAGGGTGGTGAGGCTGGTGGACTTCTTGTTTATGGTGTTGAGCTTGGTCATGTCGAAGTAGTCGAGGATGACATGAACAGCAAGAATGCGCTTGAGCTCGTCAACCGGGAGGCCGGAGACGGACGCGAGGCCGGAGGAGTCGACGGCGAGGACGGTGAGGGTGACGCGCTTGTTGATTTCGTCGGCGAGCTTGGTCTGGGACAGGAGGGAGTTGAAGTTGGCGAAGTCAGGGTATTGGTCGAGGATCGCGGTGATGTTGATGGCGGAGGAGAGGGAGGAGAGGAGGAGGAGAGGGAGGAGGAAGAGGAGAGGAGAGGGGTTTGGCGCCATATTTGGTTAGTTTGATGTCGTTGATTGTGGTTGGGGTCCTAATTAAGACACAATTAAGGACGAGTAGGATAGAAGAGAAGAGGAGGGGATTATATAAGTTTGGGATTTGTTGAGTTTGAACGGTTCTCCCGCCAAATTAGGGGTAGTGTGGGGTTGAAGACCGATCGTTTTTTATTTTTATTGGTAATTAGTGGCGGAGAATTTGTTTAACCATTTCTAATTTAAGGGAGTGTAAGAAAACAAAATATTAATATTTTTAGAAAAAAATAAATATAATTTTTAGTATTTATTTCAAAACAATAATAATAATAATAATAATGTTTAGGAAAGTACTACTTTTGGGTACATTGTCGGTGGCGGAGAATCCATTAACCAGGTCTTGAGCATAATTAGCAAAACGGAATTACCATAAAACAAGACAGAAAATTTTGGATGAGAAAATATTAGTGCTAATGTGAATTAAGAAAAGAAAAAGTTTTGTGAAAGAAAATAATGGAAAGAGAGTAGTAACATATGAATTGCTTTCAAAAGATTTAATTGTGTATGGAGAATATGAAGAAGATTATGTACTAACATTATTAGAAAGTGAGAGAAGGTTGTAGCTTGTCTGATACATTTTTGGGCAAGCAGTAGTAGATGGAAACAACGCTCTTTTGCTATTGGTCTAAAATTCTAGAGGAGTTATGGTCTGATAATCATCTAATTGTTCAAATCTTAGGGTGTGTTTGGATTGAGGATATTGAGGGGTAGGGGAAGTTATGGTAGGTTTTAACTTTGTTTGTGAATCAAATTGGGCTAAGTAGTGAGGGAGAATGGAAGATAAAGGAGGGGAGAAAACCTCATTTTTTCTTTTCCCTCAAATTGGGGTGTAACCAGGATGAAGGTAAAGGAGGGAAGCAAAACCATTGTAGAGAGACTAATTTAACTCATCAAGATCTAACAACAACATAACTTAATAATGTGTAAGGGAATTTATGTCATTTTATATATATTCTATTTCCTTCCCTTCACTTTATTACACTTCCCAAACGGGATGAAATAAATTCCCCTTGATTGCCCTTACTAATTTTTCAAATAAATTTTATATGTTACCTTACTTTTCCTTGACTTAACTTTTCCTATGTTCTCCTAACTTACCTTCACTCGCTTCAAATCCAAACAAGCCCTTAAGCTATTTATTTATCCAACATGTACACATGCTACTAAAAACAGACATAGAAAATGTTATTTTTAAGGAGTCTGTCATACTTAATCGGAAATGTTTGTATTAAAAGATGTAACGGAAATCGAATGAAAGATGGGTACGACATTTTGAGTAATCATGTTCTTACTCGAACCCGACAATCAACTTCCATTTAAGCATTAAACATGCCTAAAAATAGCCCAACTGGAAGTTGATGGGCCTCAAATAGCCCAATAGAAATTAATGGGCCTTAAATACATTTCTGATTCGTTTAAGGGAATTAGGTCTATGTTCTAGTTAGGAATTTTAACATGATATCAAAGTAACTAAGGTTTAAATTTCATTGACTACGAATTTAAAATATATTTTCTGAAAATTGACACCGCTTTGTAATTCCAGGTTTCTAACCACAACTCAGTGAGAATCCATGGTTAATGATGCTATTTTCACCCTGAGATATGAACAAATGCTCAATGTATTAACAATGTCTCTCGTTTTAACTTCACTTGCTAGAGGAATCTTTGTGTAAACTTCACCCTGTTGACATTAGTTGGTTGAAAATATGGTAACGGCTTTGCCATGATATTTGGATCTGAATGCCCAAATTTAGTTAGCTAGAACGCGTATAATAGGCGTGCACCATTTTTGGATTGCTGTCCCCATTGCTTAAAGTTTTCGGAATAAGGGTCTCTTATGTGTAATTGAAGGAATAGTTGTAATAAGAAAGTATAGGTGTACTTGAAGAGGCATCACATGTTTTTGTTGCATTTCTTATGTAGAAAAATAAGGAATATTAAAAAAAAATTCCTTTAATTTTATAAATTTCGGTTTGTAGCAGCTCGCCAAAAGAAAATTAAGTAGGGAACAAGCACCAAAACAAACATATTTAACCAGATTCAACAATTAATGTGATTACATATGTTCTCATTATAGTTTGAATATGGCATCCTTTCATTAATAAATAACAAAGATTACAACCAGGAGCAGAACTATGTTGCTCCTTGGGGACCTAGACCATCACCCCTACCAAAAGAGGGGGAAAAAAAAAGGGAAAGAGGTTACCTACTAGCAACTATAGATGTATAAGTTGAATAACTTAAGTTCTACACTTCTATGACCCAATTAACAAAGGGATTAATCTCACTACACCATTTCAAGGGAAAAGTTTGGAAGGTAATTAATTGCCATTATTGATAAAGACATCACGTGAGTGTTGAGATGCTTGTTAGAAGGCAAGGAACAGGTTTTCACTTACAGGCCAAAAAACTTGTTTACTTTAAAGCCCACATAGTTCTATATGTTCTCATGGACCGCAAAGTTTACTTACCTTTAATCATAGAGTTAGAACACAAAGTGTATAACTACATATAATAGGGTGTAGAGCTATATACCCTAAGGTGTTGTTTGGCAAAGGGTTAAGTGAGGGGTTAAGGAGACTTAACCCCTTCTTAAACAGTCAAACACAAAAAATCTATACAATGATTAGAGTGAGTTAACCCTCCATAATTTGCCAAACACAAAAAATACAGAATGGTTAAGTTAACCCCTCTAGAGAGATTAAAATGAGTTAACCCCTCAAAATGAGGGGTTTACTAATACTCCTATTTAGAAAGATTAAGAGTTAACACTTCTAATTATAAAGAAAATAGTCAAAATCTTTGTTATTCCCAAACACTAAAAATGATCACAATAGCTAAAAAAAAAAAAATTAAATAACGGATTAATAATTTAGTCATTCGGATTATTGAATGAGCTAACTATGTTAATCCTTCTCCTTAATCTCTCTTCCTTAACCCTTTGTCAAACGGGACCTAAGGCTGTAGCTACACACTTTATAGTATATAGCTCTACACCCTATTGTATATAGTTATACACCTTCTATTCTATATTTTGGGTTTCAAGAAAAATAAACTTTGTATTTTGGGTGTAGGACATAAAGAATTATGTGGGTTTTAAAATAAGTGGAGGCAGAACTCTGGTTATCAAAGAAACAGAAAAATCACCTCAAAAAGAGAGATGTGCCAGCAAGAGGAAAGAAGAAGAAGATTAAAAGAGACTATGGCGCTGATTTTGGCGAGGACAATGATTTGGTGAAGTGTACAGTGCCGATTCTTTATAGGTGTTGGCAATTTTTATTGAGACGGAACTTAGGATTTGTGAGCCACAAAGATAACTTTGTATTTTAGCCCCTCAAGTTAAAATTTTTGGCTCTGTCACTGATTATAAACTCGCCTCCCCCATTGTTTCTATATTCCTATTATCAAATAGGATACAATATGTGAGTTGTGATAGGGTTTCTGTCTACAAGGTGGAATCCCTCCTTTATATATAAAGAGAAAATGATGGAATTCCTAAAGGCACATAAAATTAACGAGCGTCATATTATAAAAACATAAAAAGTTGATGTGTAAACTCATAAATATCCACATGTCTCTTTATCCTATCAAAAGATGACACGTGGACACCTAATCTTATATTCACCTAAGAATTCTCATCAAATTAAAATTATCCATAATTAGATAATTCTAATAATCAAATATTTTGTAATCATTATCAGATTATAATTAACCATAATTAAAAAATCTCATAATTATATATTTAAATATAGAAATTAAAGAAAAATCATGTAAAAGAACCTCTCTTCATAAAATTCAGGGATTAATTTTACAAAACTCCCTCAACTATTTAAATTTGAAAAAAAAACCTTCAAGTTTGAGCATATTGTAAATAACCCCCCAAAACTATAAAATTTTGAGATAACCTCTTGGACTTTCCTCCCTTAACACCCGTCAAATATAAGGTGTGTCTCAAATCCCGTCCCCTCTTCCCCCACCCCACACACACACACAAAAAAAAACAACAAAAAACAAAAAACAAGAAAACAAAAACACCCCTCAACTATTTTAATTTGAGAAACCCACTAATGTTTAAAATTTTGAGAAATCCCTATAAACTCTTCTCACTTTTTTCTTTGAAAACTAACATTATTAGGTCTAGTATGTCACATGAGAGGTAGGTGACTGAGAAAAAATCACAATCATAAAAAATTACTCTGCTTTTTTAGGATAAGGAAAAGAGAGGAGAAAGAGGAAAAAAGCATTGTAAACTGAAAATGGTTTTCTTTTTACCAAGGGTTTCTTTGTAATTGATTGGGTTAATTTTTAAAATAGTATTTCAGTTATTTTACATTTTGAAATAACATCAAATGGGTATGGTGAGAGAAGTGTATAAGATTAGTAGGGTTTTGTGATGTAGGACGCTTAACGGACAATTTCATGGAGGAGCGGGACACTCACAAGCTAAATACAAATACACACATGTTATTGACTTCCGCAAAGAAACGATCATATCTTCTAATCCGGAAGGCGGATTGTTTGGGTCGAAAGTTGATTTCTTTGTCGTTTCCATTACAAAACTTAAGAAAATTACACCTTAATTTTCAGTTACAAAGAAATTTCAGTAACTCTCTCACAAACTCGAACAAAAGATACTACAAGTGTAGATCTCCTATTTTTGTGGGACTTTTCTGTCTTGGGGCCAGCGTAATCCGTGGACCACCGTCGTGATCGTCGAATCGGCGGGGTTTAGTTGATGCTTCGCAAAGGAAACAAGAACTTAAGTAAATATCTTAGCAAAGTAAGATATCTACTCTTCTCAAGAATAAGTCAAAGCTTAAACTCGAGGAATCTCCGTGTGGATCGTGTTCTTGAACTTTGGAAGCTTGGATTCTCTCTCTCTCCTTGCAAAAGCTCTGATTTCTTTGATCTCTGATTGCCAAAATGCCGATCCCCTGCCCAAGTGGATGTAGGGGGGTATTTATAGTCCTTGGGAAACGTGCCCTCTGAAAAAACACAAGTCATAAGTGCTCCACATTTGTAGTTAGCGCTGCGTACCGAAATGCCAGCGCTATGTTGCCTCGCCGCTGGCGATTATCGGCCGCTTCGGCCGGGCGCGCGGCGGTAGAGGGTCAGCTCACCGATGGCGGCAAAGTCGCCGCCCTTGTTGTAACGGTTTATTTGCTTTTAGGCACGATTAAATGCCCTAAAATCACGCCTAGTGGGCGTATTTTCAGCGTGTAACCGCCCATTAAAGTATCTGAACGTCTCTTTGCTTTTATAAAGTCAAGTGGGCCCCATCAGCATTGATTTAGACCCTTCAAGAGCCCGTTTAAGTATTCTGGGTGTCTCGCATTTGGCGGGGCACAAGTAAGTGTCTCGCTAGTTGCGAGACACATCAAGGTGTCTCGCTCGTGGCGAGGCACCAACAAGTGTCTCGCTAGTAGCGAGACACATCAAAGTGTCTCGCTCGTGGCGAGGCACCAACAAGTGTCTCGCTAGTAGCGAGACACATCAAAGTGTCTCGCTCATGGCGAGGCACAAACCAGTGTCTCGCACTGTAGCGAGACACAATCTTCCCATGTGTTGACCTCTTGAGATTTCGACGACGTTGTCCTACGATCTTCTCATAATTTAGTCATATTTGAGGTTCTTCAGCAATTTTTGATGCCTACAGATACCCCCTCCAAAGTTTTGGACTCCTCGTATTTTGTCGAAGTGCGGAATACTTTGGATAAGATGCGCCTTGCTTCTGTTCAACGTTGAACTTTGTAGAAGAGGCCCATGTTTTGCTTCAGTTTCTTGAACCTTGGCTACGCGTCGTCGCTGACCATATTTTGAGTTCAATAACTGTTGCATTTGTATTTGAATGGATTGAAATGTCGAAGTCGCTTTGGACTAATCATCTTCATCTTGAAAGTCATCACTTGGGTTGTGATTGAATGCCTTAAGAGTCATTCAGAGAAAAAGCGTCATCTGGTTTTCTGAACATCAGATTTCCAGGAAAGCTTCTATATGGAATATGGAACCAATTTGTCTTGAATATACTGCCTTGAATCCCGTGCAGAGAATAATTATCAATATCTGGAATTGTCCCACTTGAAGAAAGCGAAGCAGGCAATCAAGTGTCCCGCTAAAGGGTTTGGCGAGTCAGCGTGAGATGTCTCGCTCAAAGGACTTGAGCGAGGCAGTATGAGGTGTCTCGCTCAAATGACTTGAGCGAGGCAGCATGAGGTGTCTCGCTCAAAGAGTTTGAGCGAGGCAGCATAAAGTGTCTCGCTCAAAGAGAGTGAAGCGGTGCCCAGCCTTTATAAACCCAATACCTAGGGTTTTGTCGACAACTGAAATCCCGCCTTTTGGACTTTAAAACCCTCTTCAAAACCTTCTCTTTTCCCCCATCAACCTTAGCAAACCCTTTTAATCTCTCAAGCTTCCAAGTTTGCTCGAAAACCCCTCTTTAGATCTAGGGTTTTCTCGGTTTTCTTGGATTCTTCTCGGTTTTGGTCGATTTTTCACCACAAAATCGGGCCTCCTCCTGCTCCTCTATCAGATCCGAAGCCCCCCTTGACAAACCCTAAGTCTTTTATCCCTTTTTGCTTCGGATTTTCATCAAAACCCTAGCTTTTCTCTTGTTCAAGCCAAAAATCGATTTTATCATGTCTCCCAAAGATCTCGTGTCCCCAAGGCCAAATCCGTTCCCCAAACCTCGATGTCGAAGAACCGACGCCTCGTCTTTTGGGGTGAGTTCTTCTCGATATATGCACTTATTTTGGGTTGGAAAGTTTGCATTTTGTATAAAATCCTCATTTGTTCTCCTTTGCGAGGCATTTGAGAAGAGTCGAGGTCCTCCTTTGTGTGGATCTGGGCTAAAACAAGTGTTTTGCATAGCCAGAACATCTGTCAAATCAACGAACAAAGCTTCGATTGTCTCGTGTTTGCGAGGCGATTATGATTGTATCGCTTCTGGCGAGGCGGTTGGGGCTGTCTCGGCTGGCGGCGGCTTAAAGCTGTCTCGGCTGGCGAGTCAGTGTCCCAACACTTAGCCATTTTTTTTTTGTTAATTTTGACCCAGCACTTATAAGTGTATGTGTGCTTTGCAGTTGAGTTTCCCCCTACGGCCTTTGTTGCTCATGAGTCGAGTGGGCTAGATAGCACTGTGTTCTCCTCTTCTCGTGAGGCACCACTGGTGACTGACATTCCTTTGCTCGGCCCAAGTGCCTCCCCAGAGTTGTTGGAGCTACTGGAACATGGGGATCGTCGTGATTTGCGGAGAATGATAACTGACGCTCCGCTGATAAAAATTGCTGGCTCTACTGATATCATAAGAAAATCCAGCTACTTGTTTGGGGACTCCGTTTCCGATCCAGAGATTTTATCTTCCCGTAGTGAGGCTTGGCTGTATGAAGGTGACGGCTCCCGTCTTCATTTGCCTTCTTTTGCTCGCCATCATTCATTGGTGCACCTGCGCAATCTATCAGTCAAGAGGAGCATGCCTTGGAGATTGACTGAGGACCAGGAACGCATCCATTGTGGATATGTTGGCCAAGGCGCTACCCCAGGCTCAAGTGATAGAGATTATGTCCGTGCACTATTCCCAGGGCTCATAGGTCAAGACAGTCCGCCTCACAACGAGTTGTTGGTCAAGGCTGATATTGTGAAGAATCGTCTGGCCAAAATAGGGAAGGCATTACCTCCTAAGAAGTCCCACCGATGCTTTGGTTGGGTCCATTCTACTGATGACCAATGGTGGACGCGGATGACCAAGTACGTCCTCGGCCGGTGGAATCGTGAGCTACAAGAGATTGGCTTGTATGTTCCTATTCGTGCAAGCATGTATGGAATTCCCATTAGCACGCATCACTTCCTCACACTTTTGGAGGTTTACAATCCGGACACCAATACCTTCCTAACGAAGAATGGGGAGTTGGGCCTTCCACTCCACGAAATGATGAAAGTATCTGGTCTTCCGATGGGTGACGCGCCGTATCAGGAGTATTTTCCTACTAATCGTCGACTAAGGGAGATGAAGGAAAAGGGATCAAATGTTTATGAGGTCCTTTGGGAGTTGACCTGCCACTATCAGGCTGCAATAGCGACAGTGGATGTAAAGGCTAGGAGACTCCCGCAGGTCAGTTTGAAACAGTTTGCTGACTACCTGTTCAAGAATTTGGAGGGTAATAACGAGATAGAAGAATTGGATCCTTTAACTCCTTCTGCCATCAACAATTTGATTGTGAAGACCAATGCTCAATCTTTTACCACCCCATTTGCCGAGGGTAAGATTCCCAAGGGCACCAAATTCGAGACTTTCTTGTGGCAAGTGCAGAAGCAGATCAAGTCACAAACCCTTTTGGCGGGCTATCTAGCAATTTGGTTGAAGAAATGCGTGGTTCCGTACCAATCTTCAGACGCCCTGCCTTTAGAAGTGCTCTTCCCAGCCGTCGAGCTAGTTGTCGGCCGTCGACTTTCTCTCCTTCCAGCGATGGTGGCAGATATACATTGCGGGCTTCGACGCTTAGTTACTGGCTTCGTCCAGAAGAGCAAAGGGTCTTCTGATGAAATCCCGGCCGTAAAGGTGGAACTACCATATACCTATCTGATGGCTTGGCTGGTGCTCCATCGTCCTGACTTGATGACGGCGCTGGCGATCGACCATGACATTCCGCTATTACAGAATTTAGAGAACTGTAAGTGGGGGGCAAGACAGTTCTCTGAGGCGTCTCGCCAATTCAAGATCGCCAAGAGTTGGGAATTCTTCAAGTGTTTCCCAAACTTCTCGGGTCATTACGATGATGTTCTCATTGACGCTGCTGAGCCTAATGGAAGCCGTACTATTCTGGATCTTGGCCGCCTGGTCGATAAATATTCGCGGCTACCTCGTCTTCCGAGTTAAGAACTCGTGTAACATTGAGCCTTATCTTCCATGCCGGTTTTCTCGCCAGTTTGGCTATGACCAGCTCTATGTGGGGAATCCGAATCGGGGAATGAAGACTCATGGAGGTCTTGTTGATGGCGCGCGCGCCTGGTATTGGAGTATCAGTGGGTGTACCAATGCCAAGTTCAGTCTCCCTGCTGCTGAGCCTAAGCTTCAAACAACATTTCTGTATTGCAAGTGGCTCATTGCAGCTAATGCTCCTACTGAAGTGGGGCGCAAAAAGGAGCATACACCAACTCGTGCTTCTCCTCCGCGGGCTCAACCAACGAGGAAATCTAAAGGCAAGAAGAAGTCTGTCCAAGAAGAAGTTGAGGAAGAAGATTTTGACGACACAATCCAAACTTCCGAAGAGGAAAGAGAAGAGATTGTTCGTCCTACAGGGGTCCGGATACGGAGTGAAGTAGTAATACCTCCTCCTCGTCGTTCTTCAACTCGACGAGATGCACCAGTTAAAGTTTCCCCCCGTGTCCCATCTCCTCCCAAGCGTCCTTTGAAACGGCCTCGCCAGAAGGTCGTTCTTACTTATCCCCACCGGATGACGGTCGAGACAGGGGAAGAAGACGAAGAAGAAGAAACGCCCGAACTTATACTCCGAAAGAGGGCTCGTCCATCACCGACCGTTCATACTTCCACTTCTATCGCTCGAGCTTTAATGCGTACGAAGAAGGTCGTACACAGGCTTCATCGTACGAGATCCCTAAAATCACCAACTCCTGAGGCGATAGACACTGATTTTCCGCTCGGAAGAGAAGGTATGACTCGTATTCATCATCTCGGACTTTACCATTTCATCTATGATTATTAATTATTCCATTTTTTCTTATCTGAAGAAGGCGAGGTTCCAGCTGAACCTTCTCCTCCAAGAGCGTTCACTTATGAGGATCCCAGCCTGGAGATACCAACGCCTGAAACTATGGATCAGGACGCTCCCGATACCACTACAGACGCTGACATTGACATCCCTCCGGTTTCTGAGGGTGCTGCTGCAGGTACGACCATTTCATCTGGATGGCGACTTAGAATCATGAAAGAGTCTGAATTGGTTCCTCCACTTATTGCTAACGCGCTTCATATTCTTTTAGAAAAATTCCAAGAAATGAGCGCAAGCGTTAGCCAGCCTGAGCCAACTCCTGGTATGAGATTTGAACTTTACTTTTGTTCTCCCTTCATTGAATTGAAGCACTAATACACTGTAACTGCAGTGATGGAAGAGCAGATTGAGGGAGAAGCAGCTTCAGGCGGAGAGCTTGATAAATCTACTGAACCCACGGAACCGGCTCTTGGTATGTACATATATGTTATTATGATTCTCATATATGTAGATATGTGTATACTAACACCCAGAGCGTATTGTTGATGTCACAGCGGAAAGCCAGAGGCCAACGGAGCCCGCACATGAAGAGAGTTTGAGGGTCATTTGAACAAAGCTTAGCTCAAATGATCTCTTTCTCTGAATTTGATCCACATCGATTTACGAGATGCTATCGGAATCTACTCGGAGGAATCTCGTAGAAGCTAGCTCTTACGTGGATGCGTGTCTTATCGTCCAAGTCTTGTCAGTCTTTTTAACGGATAATTGACACTTGATGGTATTCTCACCTGTAGGACTCGTTACTACTACTGTAGAACAAACTCCTGCGGTCTCGTATTTGGAGATTCAACCCCTTGTTCTCCCTACTGAGTCCATCATTGTATCCACTGTTGCTGAGAGTCTGTTTGTTCAACCTGGACCACCAACTACTCAAGCCGAACCTGAATCAGTTTCGGTGGTTCACGAGACTGAACAACCAACTATGGAGCAAACAACTCAAATTGAAGGTTCTATTATTCACCCAGGACCACCGGCTATCCAACCTGAAATTGAATCAACTTCGGTGGTTCCCCAAACTGGATTGATGAGTGTGGAAACAACTCCTGCTGGAGGATCTTCTAGCCGCATCGGTACATCTCCCTATCTTGTTTCTCATGAAAGTTCAAGCATTCAAGACTTTCACAAAACTAACATTTCTTCTTCTACAGCGCCTTCTTCAGTATTGTATGGCACAATTAAAGCTTTAATGGCGGATGAGGATCCAGAGAAGATGGTCATCAGTGCAGAGCTTGATGGTTTCACATTCCTTCTCAATAAATTGATTGAAAAGGTCGTGAATAAAAGTTCTTCCTTCAGCTCAGCGAAGCGGCTCCTCGATCGGCATGTAAATATCATAAGAGAGGAGGGTTTTCCTGACTTGGCTGACTCCATCGCAGAAGATCTGATCCAGCTAGAACAGGAACTGAGTAAACTTTAGAGACTTCGGTCCGGGGGTACTTCTTCTTATATCTCTTCTCGAGTTGAGTCTATTACACAAGCTAGAGAAGCTAAGCGAAGAACTGTTGAAGAAGAACTACAGCAAGTGCAAGCTCAATCCGCGCGTCTAAGGGCAAGCTTGAATACACGGGATGAGGCCAATGCTGACTTGGTCCGCTCTGTCGAGACGCACGACCTTGAGATTGCTCGCCTGAAGAAAGCTCTCGAAGATGTTGAAGAAGCGCGTGCTCTCCTGAAAATTGATCTTGCTAGTTCAGAGAAGACTCGCTCCAAACTGGCAGAACAATTGAAAGCATCTGATGAAAGGTCTGCTGAACTGGATCAGAAGATTATTCAACTTCTAACTATTAATGATGCTTCTAGAGTCCTTCTCGAGAAAGAATTGGAACAAGAATACCAGACTGAGCTTTCGGAGCTGGAAGAACAGATCCGTTGCCGTCAAATATCTTCATAGAACACTTTTGTTAGCTTTTGCCAACACTTTGTAATTCACTTTTACATGAAATAAAATTTCTTTTATCATGTTTTCATCTATTCTGTTTTGAACAAATAAACATAATTTCAATAGGATTTTTGGCAAACCCTCAGCCATCAACGGATTTGATATGCCTTTACCAACTACCGTTTGAGTTGGGCTAGCATGTAGATTATCTAAGTCCGTTCTACATATAACGTTGTGCTAAAAGAATAAACTCTCTCAGACTTTGTGCTACGATATTGAATACGTAGGCTTTATCAATTATCACGGGAATTGACTACCCGGCGGCGTGTGTTAGACGCTGACTTATTCCCGATTTAAGGACAGGAATAACACCTACTACGCATAAATAGGCGTAGATTTAATATAATCAGCTATGTAATGAATACATAAACTTTAGGAATTGTGTCTTCTCTTGGGGCGAAAACAAACCCGTTGTGTCTTCTCTTGGGGCGAAAACGAACCCTGTTGTGTCTTCTCTTGGGGTGAAAACGAACCCGTTGTGTCTTCTCTTGGGGCGAAAACGAACCCTGTTGTGTCTTCTCTTGGGGCGAAAACGAACCCGTTGTGTCTTCTCTTGGGGCGAAAACGAACCCTTTTGTGTTTTCTCTTGGGGCGAAAACGAACCCTTTGTGTCTTCTCTTGGGGCGAAAACGAACCCGTTGTGTCTTCTCTTAGGGCGAAAACGAACCCATTGTGTGTTTTCTTGGGGCGAAAACGAACCCGTTGTGTGTTTTCTCTTGGGGCGAAAACGAACCCTGTGTCATGAAAGAAATTAATAATAGGTGTTAATATTATCGGTGGCTTTAATCGTTTAAGATTTTCAGCCGAATGAGAGCTTAGTGAATGTGACTGTCCACAAGTCTAATCATTCAATACTGTGAAAACGGATTATCCTTAATATATTAGGGATAATATATCTTCAGGAACTTTCCGTTAATTGGCATCATTAACTTGTCACCATCTTGAGTGATCAAGCGATATGCTCCATTTGAGTAGACCGTATCAATTATAAACGGTCCTTCCCATTTGGGTTGGAATTTGCCTTTCTTCTTAGAATTAAGAATCATTGGTCGTAGGACGGTACCAAGTCTCCTTCCTTGAAACTCCGATGCCGGACTTTCTTGTTAAAGGCTTTGGAAATTCTGGCTTGGTATAGCTCAATTTGTTGCTGAGCTCCCAAGCGTTTCTCATCTAACACCTCAAGCTCTTCAAGACGCTTTTGATGTTGTTAGATCCTTTGGTCATCCCTATCGCAAGGGCTACACGAAGTGACGGAATTTGTATCTCTAAAGGCAAAACAGCTTCACATCCGTATACCAAAGAATATGGTGTGAATCCTGTTGGTGTTCGAACTGTGGTGCGATACGCCCAAAGAGCTTCACCAAGCTTATCATCCCAATCGCGTTTATTGGTTTTGACTAGCTTTGCTAAGATCTTGATGATAGTCTTATTGAAGGCTTCAGCTAAACCATTTGCAGTGGGATTATAAGCTGTGGACGAGACGTCTTGTATTCTGAACTTGCCGCAGAATCTGACGAAGGCGTTGCTGATGAATTGAGGACCATTGTCATGTACAATTCGTCTTGGAACACCATATCGATAGATAATATGGTGTTTAATGAATTTGATGACAGTGCTCGTTTTGACTTCTTTGAGCGGAATTGCTTCAGCCCATTTAGAGAAGTAGTCGGTAATTGCCAAAATAAAGCGATCACCTTTTGCTGACGGGGGGAATATGGGTCCTACCACATCCATTCCCCATGTTTCAAACGGCCAAGAAGTAGCTGACGGGTGTAGATCTTCTGGTGGCTGATGCATGTAATTTGCATGTATTTGACACGCGTGACATCGTCTCGCGTATTCGATTGCATCTCTAATCATGGTCGGCCAATAATAGCCTAACCTTCTTAGTCTATCTCCCAGCTTAGGACCAGGTTGATGTGCACCGCAAGTGCCGTCATGTGCTTCTTTAAGTGCTTCTTCTGCTTCCTTGTTCGAAAGACATCGGAGTAACAATCCATCGTACGTGCGACGATAAAGCGTTCGAGATGCTGCGTTGTAGTAGAATCTCGGTGCTCTTCTTCGGATAGATTCCCTTTCTTTTATATCTTCCGGTAAAATACCGTGTAAGACATAATCTATAATCGGAAAGCGCCAATCTCGAAGTTCGGGTCCCGTTGAAGTAGCATGTGCTTCTTTGACACCCAAAATATATTCTGGTATGAAAAGTTGGTGTGTCCTCACAGTGATGAATTGCTCTGTTTGAGGGGGTTGCGCCAATGAAACAGCCAGTGCTGCTAATGCATCGGCATAAGCGTTCTGAAGCCGTGGTATATATTCGATGAAGAAACTTTTGAATGATTCTGCCATCTCTATTGCCGCTTCATAATATGGGATCAAATCCGGATTTCTAACTTCATAGTCTCCACGAATTTGTTTAACTATGAGTTGAGAATCTCCAAATGCTTCGAGATATTCGACCCCCAGCTCTTTAGCAAAACTGAGCCCAATAAGTAACGCATTGTATTCAGCCATATTATTAGAGCACGGCTCAGTCAACGAATAAGCCCGAGGCATCACGTGTTTCTCCGGGGAAACTAAGACAACTCCGACTCCGGCTGAAATCTTAGAACATCCAGGAGCACTCGCCACATTGGTTGCGCGGGACGCTCCGTCGAAGTATAATTGCCACACATATTCATGAGAAGTGTGATTGACCTCATAGGTTTCGTCAGGTAAATCTTCATAAAGTATAGCTTTATCGCCGACGTCGCTAGAAGATCACAAATCGCTTGTCCCTTCACCGACTTCTGCTGTTTGAAGTGGATGTCGTATTGCGAAAGGAGTAATGCCCATCTCGCTAATCGCCAATTCAAAGAAGCTGGTTGTGTCATGAATACTCGAATTGGGTTAACGTCTGAGATGACATGTATCGTCTGTCCGACCAGGTAATGACGCATTTTCTGGATTGCAAATACCAAAGCTAGGCATTCTTTCTCGATATCAGGATATCGAGATTCAGCGCCCACCATCGTCCGACTTAAATAATATACCGCTTGTTCGTGACCGTTATCATCATCTTGTGCTAATAAAGCACTTAATGAATGGTTGGTCGCTCTGACGTAAATCAAGAACGGCCTTCGATTTGATTACCGAAACGAGGAGGATTTGATAGATATATTTTAATATCTTCAAAAGCCTTCTGACAAGCATCATCCCAAACGAATGAAACACCCTTCTTGGCTAGCTTGGAGAACGGCTGACACTTGCCTGCAAGGTTCGAAATAAACCGTCTTATGTAAGCCAATCTCCCTTGCAACCCTCTGAGTTCTTTGAGATTCTTCGGGGGTTGTAATTCATTAATCGCCTTCACCTTATGCGGATCAATATGAATTCCCTTTGACGTGGCAGCGAAACCAAGGAACTTACCGCTGGCCATTCCCAAAAATGACTTAGTTGGATTCATCTTCAATTGATGACCCCGCATAAGTTCAAATACCGTCCTGAGATCTTTAATATGATCGTTCTTATTCCGGCTTTTCACTACTAAATCGTCAACATAGCATTCGACGGTCTTTCTTAGATGATCCTCAAAATATTTGTCATTGCCCGTTGATAAGTAGCTCTGCGTTCTTGGACCAAAGGGCATAGCGGTATAACAAAAGATGCCAAGAGGCCCAAATGAAGTATGTTTCTCATCGTCAGGATGCATCTTGATTTGATTATATCTAGAGAATCCGTCCATAAATGACATTCTTTCAAACCCGCACGTGTTATCTATGATGACATCTGTGATGGGGAGTGGAAAGTCATCTTTAGGGCATGCCAAGTTTAGATCTCGAAATCGATCGATTCTAATTGTCCCATTCTTTTTAGAACGAAGCGATATTTGCCACCCAACTGATGTTGCTCTTCCACGATAAAGCCCGATTTTATGAGCTTCTTAACCTCAGCTACGATTGCTTCCATGATTTGTGGACGAAATCTTATTTGTTGTTGTTTCACGAGTTTAGATTACGGCGATATTAAGTCGGTGCACTGCTACTTCTGGATCAAGCCCAGGCATGTCTTCATAATTCCAGGCGAATACATCAATATATTCCCGAACAAGAGAAATCAATTCCTCTTTTTCTTCTGGAAGAAGACTACCACTCATGAATATGGGTTTCGGATTATCTTCGTCACCCATATTAACTTGAACAACTGCATCTTCGGTAGGCGGCTCTCTTTGTTCAAACCTATCGCCGAACTGAACATTCAGATGGAAAGTCCAAGGGTCTTCCCATTCTGGTAAATAATCATCTTCTTCAGACTGTGTAGGACTTATTGTGGTCATATTGGACATTAGCCCCTTGAACATTTCGCCAAGACTAAAATCCGAATCCCAGGCTGAAGAATCTGACGAGCTGTCATGATCATCAATTTGCCAACAGCATTCGTCAGAGGATGAAGAAACGTAGCCCAGACCCCTTTTATATTCATAATAACGATCGGGCTTTCCCTTCGGAACATGAGAGGGTCGAGGCGGAATCCGAACACCGCGTCCGAAACCAAGACCAGGTCCGTGTACGAAGTTATATCCCCATTTTTTCATGTAATGGTGCGCTTGTGAGCTATATTTGGAAAAATGTTTGCACGGATCATCATTGCTATCTTCAGATTCCTCACAATAATCTTGTGGTGGAGATTTTCTTCCTTTTCCAAAGATTGTTTGCTTTGCATCTTTCAAAGGAAGGAGGAATGTTGATCCCGTCGAACTTTGAAGGCATTTCTTCACCTGGTTCAATGACGAGAGCGGTACATGTACATCATGATCCCTGTACAATACCTGCATTACAGTATCAACACTATGTACATACTCTAAATCATCATTTATTATATATTCATCAGCAAGCTGCCAGTTACAACTTTCTCCTGACGATTCAGCTCCGTCAAGATCGATTACAAGAGGTTCGATGTCATTAAATACAAAGCTTCCATCGTAATCGAGCCCGGCCTCGGTATCAGCTTCATTACCGCTGTCCGTACCCTGGGCCGATGGTTCAGTATCGGATTCAGCACCATACAAAAGAGAGTCAGTAAAATAATTTTCTAACCCCTTGAATGGTTGCTTATCCGCGACCACCGTCTTGACCACATTATCAGTGTTGACATACTTCAAGCACTGATGTAATGTGGATGGGACTATAAGGCTACCGTGGATCCAAGGTCGACCCAATAGTAGGTTATATGAAGTCTCTGCATCGATTACATAACATGTAACCTCAGATTTGAGATCTCCAAGCTGGCACTTTATCCGGATTTTACCCAAAGTGCGGACCGGTATTAAATCCATAAATCACCGTGCCTGTAGAAGCCAACTTGCTAGCCGGAATTCCAAGATGATACATCAACCGGAGTGGCATAATGCTGACTGCAGATCCAGGATCAACTTGAATCCTGTTGACAGCAATCGAGCCAATGTACCCAGTGAAATATAATGGCCTGTCGTGCTTCGAATTTTTCACCTGCATATCTTCTCGGGTAAAGGTTATGCAAGGGAATTGTGTTGCTGCCAAGTTGCAGTGTTCGGTCTTCTCCGGAACCTGCTTGACTTGAGTGATAAAAGCTTCTGAATCAGCTAACGCTTCCTGTAAGGCTTCTCTAGTCTCTTTAGAAAGACGTAGTAACTCGTAAAGAGTTATCCTCGCTGGAATGTTGGCCAACTGGGTCATAACGTCAAAACGATATGATGAGCCAGAACTTCCCGGTTTGTCCCTCCTAATCGGATGATTAAATCGGGACTGCCTCGGGGCTTGCACCTCTTGAGGTTGTTTATCTTTCTGCTTGGTTGTATCCTCCTTAGCTACTTCTTGCTGCTTTTCAGATTGTGTAGGTGGAGTCATTGTCACCCCCAGTTCCGTTAGAGTTTTGGCATTCGAATCGGAATTCTCGGGGTATTGATAACTGAATTCATGCCCACTTCTGGTAGCATAAGCTGGGTTACCTTCTGTCACAAGAACTTCATGTTCATTTTCAGATGACGAAAGAGTTGGAGCTTTTTCATCACCCTCTTCCGGAATTGCCGAAATATGAGCACAGAGCTTGCCTTTACGCTTGGACTTCCGTGTTGAAGAAGACCCCGTCCATTGCTCATCTTGAATAAGATCGGATGAATCCAAAGTACTTCGCCAAGTAGGGTATGATACCAACCCTTTACGGCGTTGCCCATGCGGATCATCATTAACAGTTTTAACTTCAACCTTAGGGACAATCTTCTGTAAATATGACATGGGCGGTAGAGATCCAAAGTTGATAGCCACCATATTTGAACCAACTTTCTTCTCCTTCTTCGCCGTTATGATTCCCGCATCGATTAGAGCTTGAATTTTGTCTTTAAGAACAAAACAACTCTTGGTCGGATGATGGACCCTTCTGTGGTACGCACAATATTTAGGGTCCGAGGTCTTGTTAGCCTCCTCTTGATTTGTAATTGGAGGCAATTTGATCTTGTTGTTATCCAAGAGGTATTTGAAGATAACTGGTACTTCTTCTTCTTTGAAAGTATAGCTCTTTTGGAACCTAGTATCCGGAGCCTTCTGCAATTCTTGAGGTTTTTGTTGAAACCTCAATTGCGGTTGCTGCTGTTGTGACGCTTGTTGTTGCTGTTGGAATGCCTGATTTGCTTCAACAGCATTGGCTTGCGCCTTTCCTTTGCCACGGGGCACAAAATTCGGCTTGGAGGGAACCGTTGTGGGTTCGCCTCTCTCATTCTTCTTTCTCCTGATGAACCGTTCTGCTTCTTCACCGTTGAGTTTCAATTCTTTCCAAGTGGTTGGTGGTGCAACCCCCATGACTTCCAACAATTCTATAGAAAGATTGTTGTGGCAAGTCTTCAAAATGAACTCTTCAGTAATTGGATCTCTGCAATTCATAGCTTTATTGCGGAAACGCTTGACGAAGGTGTCAATTGTCTCCCCACCTTTTTGCTTCTCATCTAGGAGAGTTCCAATGGAAACTTCTGTGTCATCATCAAAGAAGTTACTGAGAAAAGAGCTTTCCATGTCATTCCAACAGTTAATGCTCCGACTTTGAGTCTTCGATACCAATCGGCGCAGCCTCAGGTACCGATTAATGACCGAATCATCAAAGGCTCATTTCGAGATCACCCCAAGTGAGATTTGAAATAGATCAAGTCTTTGTGTGGCGAACCCCTCCGTCAAAGGTGTGAAATTAATCAAAGCTGAACCCGGGTAAGGGATTGAATCCCACTCTCGGATATGGACACGGGATTCGGTCTTCTTAACCTCGTGGCGATCATTAAAGCATTAATTTTGCCTTCAAGCTCCTTCATCTTTTCATTTTCATCCTCGGCTTGTTTTGGATGATTCCTAGTAAGAGGAATTGGAACACTTCGCTTTGGGTAGCGAACACCTTTTCTTAAGAGGTTTATCGGCATAAATGTGTTCATCTATCTCGAATCACTATCTTCGACATTATGGGTATCAAGATTGATAGCTCCACCTTGTTGACTAGATCCGGTACATTGACTAGATCCGGTACATTGACTAGACCGGGTTGTGCAACCAGTATGGGTTTGCAACTCCCTCATCGTTGCATGGCTAGCTCCATCTCTATTCTCATTTCGACCTTAAGCTCTTCTCTTTGCTTGGCTAAGGCTTCTTGTAACATTTGAGCGGGACATCGGGAGTAATGGTAAAAGCCTCCTATGGTGGCGACTCATACTTGAAGCGATATCGTGCGAAGCTATTCTTTGGCGGTCGGAAACTTCATCTTGGATGATTCTCCTTCATGCATTCTTCTATAGTCAATGCGTCGTAGCTTCGCAATTGCAATCGGGACAATCTCTGGGAAATCTGAGACCCAACTTTTCCTCCAGGGGTAAAGTCAGGATCTGCATCCGTCGCTGGCCCTTTTCCTTTGTTCACCATATTAATGGTGACTTCGGGGAATTCATCCCGATGAATGGCAGATCTTCTTTTTCTTCGGGGTCGTCTTGACTCCGGCTTCAAATCTTCCGTTGTTGGCAAGGAAAGCCTTTCGAATACTGAAGCTCTTTGTGATTGAGCGTTTGACTCGGAACAGGCACATCCTGACAACAACGTCTTGATTAGTTGTGCACACGAGCAAGAACAATTTATTTCATCAATCGTTCTCTTTAGGTGTGTTACTACTGACGATGACACGGTTGATGTGGCTTGTCATCGGTTGTACTTTCACCCCAAGTGTAGCGTTGTCCTTAGCGGAGGACACGTCTTCTTTTGGTGGCATCGATCATTCGACCTGGAAAGCACTTTTGATGTTTTAACTTCATCCGCTGAAGTTGTCTTGGTACAAATCACAAGTGTTTTATCATCTCTTGTGACTTCACGAATCACACGCCTCGAGTTCTTCCCTTTAGTAGACTCGCGGACCCCTTGCGAAATGCTCCAACGAGATGCAATTGGAATTACGGAGACACGAGATATTTCAGCTTGCTCAGGACTCTTCTGGACGGGGTAACTCAACCGTTTCTTCATTGGTACCTTGCCTTTATTTCCGAGCTGTGGACCAAGGCGATTAAACACTGAAGTTAACGGATTTTCGGACTTAACGGTTGATACCTCACCGAGAAGCGGAAGAAAGGCGGAAATGTCAAATTTTCGCTAAGGCATGGAAGGTCGCCGCTTTTGGCGAGGTGCAGCTCGTGACGTTCGCTGGCGCTTTACACCGCTCGCCAAGCATGCTTAGGCCGTTTCGCCAACGCCAGGCACTGAATCGCTCTACCAAGAATTCTCGCGAGGCGCACTCTTGAGCCAATTTTGGCGTTGTCTTGGGACCCAAACTTTATGATTTTGAGTTGATTCCTGGTTGATTTCGACTCCTGCGCCTTGCGAACAATAGCGCGTGCATGAGCAGCAGCGTGCACGGCGCTTTAGGCGCTCCTTCCTTGTCAATCGGGTCCTTTTGGCGAGAACCCATTCTTCCTTGGGAGGAGTGTCGGCGGATTGAGGTTGGCGTTGTAACTGGCGGCGCCTCGATCCGCGAGTTCTTGTTGTAATGAACTCCGTCTGTTGATTCCATGGCCTTTGCAAGTTGTCGGGCCATCTTTTGGCGTTGTCTCGGCGAGCCCTCTTCGTCGAGGCGGTTGAATCTTGTTAAATGACTCCTTCTTACGAAGGAGTCAACAGCGAGCTCCGGCTTTGAAATCCACCGGTGTTGTTGAGAGAAATCGCCTCCGTCATAGCGAGCGAGAATCGTTGCGCATCTATGAAACGAACCTCCCTCTTAGGCGATGAGATCCTCCGATATTTGCGGGGTGAGGAGGACTTGATGAGGAAGAGGAGAGATATTCTTCAAACTTGGCTTGATCGAAGAAATAATCGGTCCATCGACCATAAGGTCGGCTTGATCGTGCAAGGCTGCGACACAACGATCTCGGGCTCGAGACCGTTGGCTCCCTAATAATTAGCCATCGTGTTTGGGTGAAAGTTGATTTCTTTGTCGTTTCCATTACAAAACTTAAGAAAATTACACCTTAATTTTCGGTTACAAAGAAATTTCAGTAACTCTCTCACAAACTTCGAACAAAAGATACTACAAGTGTAGATCTCTGTTTTTGTGGGACTTTTCTGTCTTGGGGGCCGTAATCCGTGGACCACCGTGCGGCGATCGTCGAATCGGCGGGGTTTAGTTGATGCTTCGCAAAGGAAACAAGAACTTAAGCAAATATCTTAGCAAAGTAAGATATCTACTCTTCTCAATAATAAGTCAAAGCTTAAACTCGAGGAATCTCCGTGTGGATCGTGTTCTTGAACTTTGGAAGCTTGGATTCTCTCTCTCTCCTTGCAAAAGCTCTGATTTCTTTGATCTCGATTGCCAAAATGCCGATCCCACTTGAAGTGGATGTAGGGGGTATTTATAGTCCTTGGGAAACGTGCCCTCTGAAAAAACACAAGTCATAAGTGCTCCACATTTGTAGTTAGCGCGGCAGCTCGGTACCTTCGCTATTACCTCTTCATTTGGCGAGAGCGGTGTCGGGCTGCCACCGGCGGCGGCGATATCAAACTGCCTCATTTGGCGATGTCGTCCCGCCGGTTGTTGTAGCGGTTTGTTGCTTTTAGGCACGATTAAATGCCCTAAAATCACGCCTAGTGGGCGTATTTTCAGCGTGTAACCGCCCATTAAAGTATCTGAACGTCTCTTTGCTTTTATAAAGTCAAGTGGGCCCCATCGGCATTGATTTAGACCCTTCAAGAGCGTTTAAGTATTACGGGTGTCTCACATTTGGCGGGGCACAAGTAAGTGTCTCGCTAGTAGCGAGACACATCAAGGTGTCTCGCTTCGTGGTGAGGCACCAACAAGTGTCTCGCTAGTAGCGAGACACATCAAGGTGTCTCGCTTCGTGGTGAGGCACCAACAAGTGTCTCGCTAGTAGCGAGACACATCAAGGTGTCTCGCTTCGTGGTGAGGCACCAACAAGTCTCGCTAGTAGCGAGACACATCAAGGTGTCTCGCTTCGTGGTGAGGCACCAACAAGTCTCGCTAGTAGCGAGACACATCAAGGTGTCTCGCTTCGTGGTGAGGCACCAACAAGTGTCTCGCTAGTAGCGAGACACATCAAGGTGTCTCGCTTCGTGGTGAGGCACCAACAAGTGTCTCGCTAGTAGCGAGACACATCAAGGTGTCTCGCTTCGTGGTGAGGCACCAACAAGTGTCTCGCTAGTAGCGAGACACATCAAGGTGTCTCGCTTCGTGGTGAGGCACCAACAAGTCTCGCTAGTAGCGAGACACATCAAGGTGTCTCGCTTCGTGGTGAGGCACCAACAAGTCTCGCTAGTAGCGAGACACATCAAGGTGTCTCGCTTCGTGGTGAGGCACCAACAAGTGTCTCGCTAGTAGCGAGACACATCAAGGTGTCTCGCTTCGTGGTGAGGCACCAACAAGTCTCGCTAGTAGCGAGACACATCAAGGTGTCTCGCTTCGTGGTGAGGCACCAACAAGTCTCGCTAGTAGCGAGACACATCAAGGTGTCTCGCTTCGTGGTGAGGCACCAACAAGTGTCTCGCTAGTAGCGAGACACATCAAGGTGTCTCGCTTCGTGGTGAGGCACCAACAAGTCTCGCTAGTAGCGAGACACATCAAGGTGTCTCGCTTCGTGGTGAGGCACCAACAAGTGTCTCGCTAGTAGCGAGACACATCAAGGTGTCTCGCTTCGTGGTGAGGCACCAACAAGTCTCGCTAGTAGCGAGACACATCAAGGTGTCTCGCTTCGTGGTGAGGCACCAACAAGTCTCGCTAGTAGCGAGACACATCAAGGTGTCTCGCTTCGTGGTGAGGCACCAACAAGTCTCGCTAGTAGCGAGACACATCAAGGTGTCTCGCTTCGTGGTGAGGCACCAACAAGTCTCGCTAGTAGCGAGACACATCAAGGTGTCTCGCTTCGTGGTGAGGCACCAACAAGTCTCGCTAGTAGCGAGACACATCAAGGTGTCTCGCTTCGTGGTGAGGCACCAACAAGTCTCGCTAGTAGCGAGACACATCAAGGTGTCTCGCTTCGTGGTGAGGCACCAACAAGTCTCGCTAGTAGCGAGACACATCAAGGTGTCTCGCTTCGTGGTGAGGCACCAACAAGTCTCGCTAGTAGCGAGACACATCAAGGTGTCTCGCTTCGTGGTGAGGCACCAACAAGTCTCGCTAGTAGCGAGACACATCAAAGTGTCTCGCTTCGTGGTGAGGCACCAACAAGTCTCGCTAGTAGCGAGACACATCAAAGTGTCTCGCTTCGTGGTGAGGCACCAACAAGTCTCGCTAGTAGCGAGACACATTATATATAAAATCACCTATCTCGTTGACAAGCCAACCAAATTGTCGATTTCTAAAATCTCATCGGTATCACTAGCTTTTAGTAGAAATCCAAAAATAATTAATATGTAGTTTATTTTTAGTAATAAAGTTGGAGTCTATTTAGATTAGGAAATAAATTCAATTTTGATTGATGTTGGACTGATTTATTTTCTATATTATAGGGAGTCTTTTAGGGTAGGATTTGATACTTTCTATTTTTTATAATTCTAGTCTTATTATGAGTCTATTTTATTTTTCTATTTAAGAAGAGTCATGTAACCCTAGAATAATATATCTTTTCATCAATAAAATTTTGTTTATTATATTTTCTTCATGGATTCAAAGCTCTTCGTGGATTCGGAGATCAACCCTCGGTGGATTCTGAGATTTCAACTTCCGCGCTGCGTCATTTTGTGAGACACCCCATTGTTGAGGGGTTTTCTCTGATTTCAAAATGAGTGGGGTTATCTATAATATGCCCAAAGTTTAGGGTGGTTTTCTCAAATTAAAATAATTTTCTAAGACATCCACCATAGTTGAAGGGGTTCTTCTAAAATAATTTTTTTTTCATATATGCAAAATTATACATATGTCAAATTATATTTAAAGTTGATGAATTAGTCTTCCTCTTCAATTATTATTCATGAATTTACCCTTTTATTATTTATTGATTTGATATTATGTCTTTACTAAATGTCATAAAGATGGGTTTTGGTTCTTCTGTCTCTCTTAAAAATATTAATAGAATAAAAAACACTATAAAAATATATGACATGTAAATATTATAAAATTAAAAATGTTTCTAGTAAAACAAATATTCCATGCGATCCAAAAAAATAAACAGATTATTTACACAAATTATCCAAAATATTTTCCCGAATTCTCCATACTTTATCTTATATTTTCTAACAATTATATTAAAATTCTAATAGGTTTTAAGATTATTCTAAGAATAAATATTTAGATTAAGTAAGATATTTTATCGTATTTTAAAGCCACATATACTTTTGTACATCGAAGAGATATTTTTAGGTGTTGTGATCACATGGAGTGCCAAATTTTTATGCCCTCTTTTTGTTTTTAAATATTATAAAAAGGAGTGATATTGCAAAAAGTGAGTTTGATGGTTAAACTCTCTAATTTTATATTTGAAATTTTGAAATAAAAATATCCACTCGCTCATTTGGCAAGCCGACCTTTTCTTTTTCTTTTTTATCTTAGACTATTATAAATAAAGAGGAATATTGTAAAGGAGAGGCTGGTGGTTAAACTACCTAACTTAAATTTTAAAATTTGAAATAAAATTCATCCATGTCCTTACTTTGAATTTCTTTTAAGTTTCAAACTATTTGAAGAAAAAGCTCCAATTCAAAAGTATCTAATTTTCATTAATCCATATGTTATAAGTCATTGGTATAAGCTATTTGTATCTTTGATATCCATAAAAATTGAGTATATGTATAAAAAATAGAAAAGAAGTAGTGGTTTAAAGAAAATTTTGTTCAATTCAATTTAAAAGCATATTTATATGACAAAAGAAAAAACTTCTAGAAGCGAACATCAAATATTAAAAAGTCAGACTTCTACACATGCAAGCTAATGATATGGGATCAGTTTTCGCTACCTGCTCTATATTACTTATATTATGTGTAAGACTCAACCGTGCGAACACGGGCAAAGTACTTGTGTGGGTGTGTGTATTAAAAAAAACAAAACAACAACAACACACGTAGGATACACTATACGGATTGTGATAGAGTTTTTGTCTATAGGATTGAAAATACAAAAAGGGACCCACGCCAACATAACAGTAAAATAAAGTGTCTCATGCAATAAGAATGCAAATAAGGATGTAATTCCCTAGGGGTTCAATTCTAAGAGCCAATGTTATGTAATATTTCGTGTAAGCCATGCTCCACAAACTACATCGTTGTCTTTCATCGTGTCCAACTAACAAAGAATATAAATCGTTATCTTTCTTGTGAAGGTAACATGGTATATAACTTGTTTTATGGAAAAATTCAGTATTACAATATAGTTTTTCCTCTGTGGATGTTTTTCGGATTAAGAACCTCTCCACTACCAAAAAAAAAATAATAAAGTAGTGAAAGCATCACTACAATATCATAACAATTGATTCTCCAATGGGTGGTTATGATTTTTCTCTGAATATAAATTAGAAATGATGAGTATTAGATTTAGAATGAATTACGGTCACCCACTGGATAATTGTGATCAAAATTGGTGTTCTCTCTATTTTTTTATATATTATTTATAGTGAAGAGGGCCCAACTTCAATGTTTTTTTTTTCTTTAAGCGTAAGAATTCCATAATTTTTTTTCTAGACTCCATGTCAGAGAAAAGAAATGGAGTGAAACTCCCATCAAAATTTCAAAATTTTAATAACGATTCTATATGTCAACGCAGGCTTAGAGTATACCACAAAGCATGGAACATGAAGTAAAACGGCAACCACACAAATTCCTTGTTGAGACCTACATACATTGGATGAAGAGTGTATTATCCTCTCCATGTTTATTGCTTTAGCAATTAATTATCTAAAACCGCCCATGTACCAACTTAAGCAATCACGCATCCAAGCTAAACCACAAAGTTCAAACCCAAAAAAGACATCCCCTTTTATATCCAACACATTGACGACATTGTATATATAAATTGCAACCAACATATGAGGAAAATACCACCAATTATAGGAGAAATATATGGAGAATAATACAAACTCAATCCTCCCCTTGCCATTAGAAGGAGATGAGAGCTTCTCCGCTAAAGTTCTTTCTCGAGATATTTCATCGAGTATATACTTCCCAAGTGTCGGAAGAGTACCATTTGAATGGGAAGTTCAGCCCGGTAAGCCTAAAAGTCCTCGAAAAAACCAGCAACTTCCTCCTCTGAGTCCTCCACCGGCGTTTCAGAGTGCGCAAATTCTTGAAGGTGATATCAGAGCTAAGGTCTCAACCCCATCAAGAAGTAAAAATTTGAAGATTGATAGAAGGAGAAAGAGGCTGTTGAGATGTGTTTTGAGTTCTTTTTCGTCGTCAATGGCATCGCCTTTGTTGAATCCTTCAAAGTGTTTTGGCAATTAGGCCAGAGTTATAGAGACTGACATATAGTATGATGCATGTGTGATATTATTATGTGTTAACCAAATTCCGTAGTTATGTTTGTGACCCACATATGATATTTTCACAAAATTCATAGAAGCTAGACAAGAATGTGAGCTTCTCTTATTTGATATAAGGGAAAATTGTGTCAAGGCCCCAAAAGCCAAAACTTCATGTGACGGGCCCCCCATACTTTTTCCCATGTGCTTCAGCCCTAAACAGTGTCCCAATTTGTGCTGCACCCCCTTTTTTAGTCATCATTACATGCCAACTAAGCATGGAGAGAGAGAGAGAGAGAAACAAAAAACTCTAAAATACCCTTATCTCCTTGTTCCTCCTCTCCTCTCCTCTCCTCCTCTCATAACCCATCTCCTTCCTTTTCTCTTCATCTAGTCATCCACAAAGATCAAAACATGAACATAGAGAGGTTATATACCCACTTCACTAGACTGAGAGGCGGGAGAAAAGCTGCACAGAATAGTGCAAACATCCCAAAGAGCACGAGGAACCATGTGAATATAGTTGGACCTTCGATTTCTCTCCTCTTTCTCTCTTGTCAATATGAGATTGTTTTGGAGAGGCCATCACGAGGACACACCATTGGGACATAGCCAAGCTCCTTCTTTGCTCTAAGATAGGAGAAATAATGGGTCACACCAAGCTGTACCAAAACATGACGATGAAGTTTGAGCATAGGATTAACTGTTTCATGTGCGAGTTGAAACTCGAAAGAAACTAAAATCAAGCAAAGTTATTTTTACTAGATCTATAGGCTAAATGGAAGTGAAAAAGAAAACCTGGGTTGGGGATAACCTATATTACCTGGTAATTCAATTTGGGTGAAGAGGTGGCGAAGAACGAGGCAGAGGAGGCAGTGTTAGAGGAGGACGAGGAGGAGCTTGAGCCCAAATTAGACTTAACATGAACCAAGTTAAGTCTAACTTGATTCATGTTAAGTCTAACTTGGTTCATGTTAAGTCTATTTTTGCTTCATGTTAATTCCAACTTGGTTCATATTAAGTCTATTTTGGTTCAAGTTAAGTACAATCCGGTTCATGTTAAGTCAAACTTGGTTCATGTTAAGTCTATTTTGATTCATGTTAAGTCTATTTTGATTCATGTTAAGTGCAATCTGGTTCATGTTAAGTTAAACTTGGGTCATGTTAGGTCTATTTTCATTCACGTTAAGTCCAACTTGGTTCATGCTAATTCAAACTTGGTTCATGTTAAGCCCATTTTGGTTCATCTTAAATCTAACTTGGTTCATGTTAAGTTCAACTTAGTTTATGTTAAGTCCAAATTTGGTTTATGTTAAGTCCATCTTGATTCATTTTAAGTCCATTTTTATTCATGTTAAGTCCAACTGTTATGTCTAATAAGTCTAATGTTAAGTCTAAATCGTGTTAAGTCTAAATCAAATTGGAATTGGACTTAACATTATCCAAGTTGGACTTAACATGATTCATGTTAAGTCTAAATCAAATTGGAATTGGACTTAACATTATCCAAGTTGGACTTAACATGAACCAAGTTGGACTTAACATGAACCAAGTTGGACTTAACATGAACCAAGTTGGACTTAACATGAACCAAGTTAAGTCTAACTTGGTTCATGTTAAGTCTAACATAGTTCATGTTAAGTCTAATGTTAAGTCTAAATCAAATTGGAATTGGACTTAACATGAATTAAAATAGACTTAGCGTGAACTAAGTTGGTTTTCATGTTAAGTCTAATTAAATGTTAAGTCTAACTTGGTTCATGTTAAGTCTAATGTTAAACCTAATTTGGGCTCGGGCTCGTCCTCGTCCTCCTCCGACACTGCCTCATCCGCCGTGTTCTTTGCCATCTCTTCGCCTTTAGTGTCGGAAAATATGACACTAAGTCCAACTTGGTTATATCGTGGCTACCTTAGTGGAAAGGACAACGTAAGGAGGAACTTCACCTAGTCATTTTTCCTCGCCACCCAAGACAAGGGCTACTTTGTTCATGTTAAGTCCAACTTAGTTCATGTTAAGTCTATTTTTATTCATGTTAAGTTCAACTTGGATCATGTTAAGTCCAACTTTGTTTGTGTTAGGTCCACTTTGGTTCGTGTTAAGTCTAACATAGTTCATGTTAAGTCCAGTTTCATTCGTGTTAGGTCCACTTTGGTTCGTGTTAAGTCCACTTTTGTGTTCAAGTCTAATTTAATTGGGCTTAATATGAAATTAGACTTAGCGTGAACTAAGTTGGACTTAACATGAACTAAGTTGGACTTAACATGAACTAAGTTGGACTTAACATGAACCAAGTTGGACTTAACATGATTCATGTTAACTCTAATTTAACTTGTTTTTAGACTCAAAACAAGTTGAATTAGACTTAACATAATTTAAACTAGACTTAAAATGAATTAAATTAGACTTAACGTGAACTAAATTGGACTTAACATGAACCAAGTTGGACTTAACATGAACCAAGTTGGACTTAACATGAACTAAGTTGGACTTAACATGAACCAAGTTGGACTTAACATGAACCAAGTTGGACTTAACATGAACTAAGTTGGACTTAACACGAACCAAGTTAGACTTAACACGAACCAAAGTGGACCTAACACGAACAAAGTTGGACTTAACATTATCCAAGTTGGACTTAACATGAACCAAGTTGGACTTAACATGAATTAAAATAGACTTAACGTGAACTAAGTTGGACTTAACATGAACTAAGTTGGTTTTCATGTTAAGTCTAATTCGTGTTAAGTCTAATGTTAAGCCTAATTTGGGCTCGGGCTCGTCCTCGTCCTCCTCCAGCATTGCCTCGTCCTTCTCCAACACTGCCTCCTCGTTCTTCGCCACCTCTTCTTGAATGATGCGGTAGCAGCGAAATCTTCAACAGTTGCTTGGAAACTCGTCGGAATTTCATCTATGACCTCACCCTCACGTGCTTCCTCCTCCATGATAGAAACTAGATGTTTCCAAAGCATACCTGCTCTAGCGAGCGAGGCGATGATCGGTTGCTAGCTTAGTTCCTGTTCGTTCCCCTATTGTTGATCAGCTTCTTCCACATATCTAAAAATGTCATTCAGAGCAAAGTAGCCCTTGTCTTGGGTGGCGAGGAAAAATGACTGCGTGAAGTTCCTTCTTATGTTGTCCTTTTCGCTAAGGTAGCCACGATAGAACCAAGTTGGACCTAGTGTCACATTTTCATCTATGAGAAAAAATGACTATTGGTAGTAAGCTTGAAATGGGTTAGAAGAGAGGAGGAAGGAGGAAGATGGGGAGAGGAGGAAGGAGATGGGTTAGAAGAGAGGAGGAAAAGGGAGCCATAGCCATTAGATCTAAAGAAAATTAAATGGAGAAGATAATGTGTTAGAAACAGGGCAAATCAAGAGAAAGGTGCAATTTTATTCATTAGTATTAGGGTCTATATATACAAGAGGAGTGGTCTCATTCTTCTACTCTATCCGATGTGGGACTAAACAAAAGGGGTCTATTCCTATCTAACATAAAGAAATAACTCTCAACACTCCTCCTCAAGATGGGCGAAAGATATCTATTAAGCCCATCTTGTCACACCCTCTAGCTAGGTCTCTTGAGCTAAGTCCTTTAGTCAAGCGATCTGCTGATCCTTAGTTGGAACATGGCCTAACTCCGGTAGCTTTGTTGACTTCTCTTTGATGAAGAACACGTCAATCTCGATGTGCTTGGTTACGTCATCTTTCTTGGGTTGTTGGTATCTTGATAGGCTGACTTGTTGTCGCACCACAACCTAATCTTGGCCTTGATCTAGCTTTAGCTCCACCGGCATGCTTTTACCACATCAACTCCGCAACCCCGACCATTGCTCTGTACTCTGCTTTAGCTGTTGATCTTGCCACCACAGATTGCTTTTTACTTTTCCAAGAGACTAAGTTGCCTCCTACAAATATGCAGTACCCTGAGGTAGACCTCCTATCATCTCCGCAACTAGCCCAATCTGAGTCACAGTAGCCCTCAGGTCTATCATCTCCGCAGCTAGCCCAATCTGAGTCACAGTAGCCCTCAATGTTCACATGGTCACTCCTCACGAATATCGACCCTTTGCGGGGCACCTTCGTCTGCCGGATCGATATCGGCATCCATATGACCCTTCCTCGGGTCATGCATGTAGCGGCTCACCACGCTCACCGCAAATAAAATGTCCGGACGTGTGTGACTTAGATAGATCAACCTACCAACCGACCTCGATATCTCTCACGATCAATTTGGTTCTCTGCCTCGGCAATCGGCTTGAACCTCGATCGATCGGTGTTGTAACACCCATGAATTTTCGATCGTATTTTTCTAATATTTTCGGTGCGTATTTTTCTAGTATTATTTTCCTAATATTTTTCGTCATTATCTTCTAATATTGCTTTTCTAATGTTAAATATTATTTTCTAGCATTTAAAAGTTGAATATTATTTTTCTAGTGTTTAAATATTAAATGTTATCTTTCTGGTATTTAAATATTAAATATTATTTTTAGTATTTAAAAATTAAATATTATTTTCTAAAAGTATTATTAATATTTTCTCAAATTCTCGAGGATTCTCTGAATTCAAAATAGAGTTTTATATTTATGTTTATGATTTAGCTACATTATAAATTCAATAATTGCGATGAATACTTTCAGTCATAATCTTGATTCTTGATATTACTAATGATTTCTTTATTTGTGCATATATATATATTATCCATTTTGTTCATTATCCATCCACCTATTTTATGTATTTATACCCCTCCATCCCCTATATATATATATATATATATATATATATATATATATATATATATATATATATATATATATTATTTTCCATTTTATTCTAAAGAACTCCAGCCTTTCTTTTTCCTTTTCCCCCTCCTCTCCCTCTCGATTCTTTCTTTTGTTTGATTTTCCTTTTCCAGACGAGTTTGTGGTGACGACGACCTCTTACTTTCGACGACATCTTTGCGCCGATTATGATTTGAGAGATCTTTGAAAGAGTTTCTTTTTCTTTGTTAAGATTACTGTTGCCTTCCTTCTTTTGTTGTTTGCCTTTAATCCCGACAAGTTTGATCTGACTTCTGTTTCTTTGTTTTTCCTTTATCTGTTGTTTTGTTTTCAGCATTTCGCCGCCACCGTTTACACCTGCCTCACCTGCTGACACCACCACCTCCAGCCTCTCCCCGACCAACCTCCAGCTGCACCACCTCCTCACCTCCGCCCAGATCCGCCCGCACGCCGTCCACGCCACCCGCACGCCGTCGACCTCGCCGCTCGCTCCTCCTCGTCTCCACCCAACAGCCCGCCTAGCCATCGTCATCGTCGTCGATGCTGCCACGTCGTCGATGCTGCCGCGTCGTCGATGCTGCCACGTCGTCGATGCTGCCACGTCGTCGATGCTGCCACGTCGTCGATGCTGCCACGTCGTCGATGCTGCCACGTCGTCGATGCTGCCACGTCGTCGATGCTGCCACGTCGTCGATGCTGCCACGTCGTCGATGCTGCCACGTCGTCGATGCTGCCACGTCGTCGATGCTGCCACGTCGTCGATGCTGCCACGTCGTCGATGCTGCCACGTCGTCGATGCTGCCACGTCGTCGATGCTGCCACGTCGTCGATGCTGCCACGTCGTCGATGCTGCCACGTCGTCGATGCTGCCACGTCGTCGATGCTGCCACGTCGTCGATGCTGCCACGTCGTCGATGCTGCCACGTCGTCGATGCTGCCACGTCGTCGATGCTGCCACGTCGTCGATGCTGCCACGTCGTCGATGCTGCCACGTCGTCGATGCTGCCACGTCGTCGATGCTGCCACGTCGTCGATGCTGCCACGTCGTCGATGCTGCCACGTCGTCGATGCTGCCACGTCGTCGATGCTGCCACGTCGTCGATGCTGCCACGTCGTCGATGCTGCCACGTCGTCGATGCTGCCACGTCGTCGATGCTGCCACGTCGTCGATGCTGCCACGTCGTCGATGCTGCCACGTCGTCGATGCTGCCACGTCGTCGATGCTGCCACGTCGTCGATGCTGCCACGTCGTCGATGCTGCCACGTCGTCGATGCTGCCACGTCGTCGATGCTGCCACGTCGTCGATGCTGCCACGTCGTCGATGCTGCCACGTCGTCGATGCTGCCACGTCGTCGATGCTGCCACGTCGTCGATGCTGCCACGTCGTCGATGCTGCCACGTCGTCGATGCTGCCACGTCGTCGATGCTGCCACGTCGTCGATGCTGCCACGTCGTCGATGCTGCCACGTCGTCGAT